>AP025370.1:10000000-10600000 GCA_030295005.1 Cephonodes hylas | reverse complement strand
ACATCGAAACCGATCCGATTGACTTTATAATTTCCTGATTTCCAGTTATTTGAATTGATAGTGGTTGCTCGCGCAAATTGCTAAATTATTTATCACTTGCAGTTATTTCGTTTATTGTTGCAATAATGCATTTATGAATGAATAATAAATAAAACTGTAAAAGGCAAACTTTTCTTCTGTCGATAATCTACTATACAAGTCATTGAGCCGAGAAAATTAAGGATATGATTAAGAAATCATGTTTATTTTTCTTTGAGGCATTGACAACATTTATTTATTAAAAATCGTTTCGATATTGAAAAGATAATAAAAATTAAAATACAGGAATGAATAGAATATACATAATGCAATCAGAATCTGCATAATGGTAGACACAGACAGATAGAGGGCCTGAGCCAGTGGCGGTACTTCCATAGAAGCCCGAAAGCCCGACTTGCCTTACATAGTTCCGAATAACGAACTTAACGATTGTTTATTTATAAAATAACGCTATAAACGTGAATGTGAGTACTAACCGGTAGGTATTTATTAGTCCTACGTACCAAAAAAAATATGCTTCTACTAAATAAACATTTGGGCTTGCCTTAATTTGACACCCTAGGCACGCCACTGGCCTGAGCCCGTCGAGATACATACTAGGATTTAAGTTTAAAACTCTTATTGAACAAAAGCAGTTTGAGATATAAATAAGAATATCCTGACCCCACAATGATAATTGTAAATTAGTTATTAAAGAATTAAAAACTGCAATAATCAATTTATTAATCAATGCTTCAGTTATTTATTGAAATTCAACGGTATTTAAGAAACACTTGACTTGTAAGGAACTTTAATGGCACGTGTCTTCAATAAAAACTGTATCTATCACTTCCTGTCACTGTCACAATTGACAGAACCAACGTCAAGCTGCCACTATTGTCATAAAAATGTCACAAGTAGTCATTATCTAAAAACATCGTTTAAAATATGACTCAAGTGCCCGATGCGACGATAACAAAGGAATTTTGACTTGTATCACTGCACGAGAATTTACTGCTTTTTGGTATTACATATTTGTGTTGCTTTCGATTTTGTTGCTGTCTCTTTATTAGTAAGAATGTTCAGTTTCAACTGTAATAAGATACACGTTTAAACTTACAGATTATTTTTAGATACATATGTGAATGTTAAATTACATATTCTATGTATTCTCATTTTTTAATTTATAATTACACTTCAACTCAGGACCGATGTGTTTGACTCTATCATCTTCATTTTGTTAGATCTCTTACAAACTTTTGTTAAAAAACATAGCATTTGTATAACTAAAAATAGTGCAATCTTAAACATAAAAAACAACGTTTTGAAATCCATGATTTCAAAAGCTACAAGAGCAAAAGCTTTCGCTATCGGCAGCTTTCTGTCTCATAAACTCTACAACCGATACATACATTGCGGAACAACCAAAAATTTGCCTCCTTGCAAAAGTAATACCCAATTAAATGTAACACTTAAAACACTGCAATATCCAAACTGCACTGCAATATCCAAAATTTCGTGCAAGGACCTTGTTCAGCGAGTTGTGCCAAAAACACCCGACCTGCTTGTAAACGGGTTACACGCGCCAGCCAAATACCGCGCCTTTTAGGACCGCCATTAATTATTAACTTACACTAAACGGTCTTACAGCTCGGTAACAGTACGTGACAGTGGACGCATGTGGTGAATTCCAAGTAAGAATTAAAAGTAAGTGTGGTGTGCTTCCAATCAACGGCTTCACAGGAGATTAATAAGTCGTATACAAACATACATAATATTACTACAGTAAGCTATTGGTTTGGACTACACATTTAATGAAGGTCTTGGCTAGTATAGTAAATAATGCGATACAACAACAACAGGTAATGATCCATGAATGAGATTCTTTGTTGACAAAAAATGTTATCCAGCAACAATGTCGTCTTTTCCAAAGATCTACAATGGGAACAGCACTCAACGAAGATTACTTTAATAACTAGAAACTGGCCATTCAAGCCGAGCAAAGAGCATTTTATTAATAGTTGATTTTAACACCGCTTATATACTCAAAACTCAGGTTCTCTATTACGTCTATAACACTATTTCGTCCAATACGCAAGGCTCTATTATTATAGTACTTATAAAGTTCTATATATTATAAAATATGGAATAGTTTTTAAGATTTTTCCGTACTCGCCGTGATAAACACGGTAGAACACGGTCAAATCAAACGGGTATATAATTCTCCTTCATGACACTCTCGACTTACGTACGGGTATAACTGGCACAAATTCACTTATAACTTTATTATAATTATTTATTAATGTTCTTATAGTGCCGTTACGTGATTATTTGTTAGCTTATACGATGAGAGTAAATTGTTTATGGTGTAAGGTCAGGAGAGAAGCAAATGACTCTTCTGACGGTAATCTATGCATTTGTAAACACATTATAGAGGGAATCGAGGAGGACTAAATGAGGATGAGGAAGCGAGAGAAGTGTGTTTTGACCGTGGAATTTGGCGATCTATAGTCTCTGTTTACCAAACGGGATATAGGCGTGAGAAAGAGGCTGATATAAGTAAATTTTGACTATTCCTTAAAAAGGGTTTCAGTAAGTTCACGTGTCTTATTTTTTAGGTCCTTATTAGAAATAATATCATACTCCTACTCGTAAATGATATATTTCTACGCACACATACGCACACGCCTGTATTCACTACAGGATAAGGCGGAGACAATTCACTAATTTTCGTTCTACTGACAACTACTAAAAATACATTATTATAATAGTATTTATCAGATCCTAACTTTTATGTGAAACATTAAATTGACAATTATCAACTGGCCAGTGACATATAGCCTGTTTTTAATCTACACCTTATTTAATCTGTGTCGTCCAAAAATGCCGGTGACCATAACCCGCGGGCCATAAACTCAGGCCTGTCTGGAGAAAGTGCGATCAGATGTTATCAATAAGCGACGCATTGGGTGGCTTAATGAGGTCGCCGATGCGTGGTCTCAATAGCAAATCAAAAAATACTATAATAGGCATGATGAATAAAGGTAATATTATCGAAGTGGCGTTATTTCCGCAAAATGAATGTTTTTTCGATCAAGATACAAGTCAGGACGGTGCACGAAGTTATGTCTACCATGTACAAAATATTTAAAGATCTTACAGAGTTTGTTTTGTAGATCTAAAGATAGCTTTTATTTATTGTTTTAAGACAGACATTATTCTGAGCAGACAAACGACCGCTTTTAGTTATATTTGTCGCTCGACTAAACACTCGAAACATTTCTGATTTTTAGAATATATAATAGTCACTCTACATATGGGAAGAATCGTCTAATGGGCGCTATACACGGTACAATCCGTCGCGTCAAACGGATTGTACTTACCTCTACCAAATTGTTTATAGTTAGCATTTCACGTCTTCGAGGTTTGAAACTTTAATGTTTCAAATGTTCTCCGCAATCGGAACCAAATCAAAATTGATTTCTGTGTTATTGATGTGTTGTTGATGGGATTATAACAAACTTAACACAAAACCAAAACTTACACGATAGATACTATATGCGTCAATGGCTTTTAAAAATAATGAATTAAATGATGTGAGCATAGTCCGTCTTTGTTAATTATATTAAGAGTCAAATAACTGTTAACATCACTGTCATATCAAAATACAAAGTCCGTGCCGAAACACCAACCAGTCATAACGTTCAACTTGTTCGGAGAAAGTGCGCAGATTATTTAATTTTAAAACTATTAAACGGTATCTGTAAGGTCAAGGTTCAATCCGTAATTGTAGGGCATTGTGTATGTAATGGACGATAGTGACTTATAACAGTTTTCAAGAAGCGTAATTAAGAATAACTTATCCTAGTCCTTTGATCAAATCGTCCATGAAAATGTAAGAAATAAAACTGCTTTTGGTATGTATTGAGTATGGCCACAGCTCACACATACAATTTAAAATATATAGATTTCTCAAGATCACCGAGATAGAGCAAGGAGTAGTCTACTAAAGGCTGACTCGTCCTAATCTTTATCAGTATACGAAAAACGCTTGTAAAAAGCAAGATTCTTTACAAAATATTAATATTCTTTCAAGCGTATACAGATTCGAACATGCTACGTTTAGGTTCACATGGAGTTTCGGTTGTTGGAAATTAATGTTAATATTTTATCCCTTTATTTGATATCTAGTAAATATTTAAAAATCACAAAAATTGCAAATATTTTATGAAATATTTAATCGCGAAGACATTAGATTTGGCAAAAATAGCTATAATGTATAACAAAGATCGATAACAGCCGTTAGTTAAGACATTATGACAGGAACAAGATTGGTGAAAAGAAATAAATTCTCTCTCATAACACAAATTATTCATAATGGGACTTACATTACAAATTGACGCAAAACCTGTTGCAGATGTTCTAAATTAAACAAAACACCAATATCTATAAAACTTGTAGCGCTGTTTGTTTCATCAAATATTTATTGGTATTTCATTCGATTGCTAAATTGTCACAAAATTGTAATTTATGTATCCAATTCAAAAGTGCGTGGTCACTTCGAAGATATTCGGTCTACGAAGACCCTGTCTCGTTGGACAGGGGTTCAAATCACAGGCATGGACTAATAACTTCTAAGTTAGGTATTTCTAATGAATGTTTGTATACGGAAAAACTCTCTTCGATAGCAGAGAGAAGTGTTTCCAGTTTCAAAAAATTTGGGTTATATGAAGTTTTAAACACTATCAATTCTATGAAGCCCTGTGCCCAGCTATTTAGTGTTTGCTGATATGTATACAGATTGGTCGTAGAATAGTTTTCATCTGTTTGAATTTTGTTAATGACTCACATCAATCTGTGTCTTTCCGAAATCAAAATGTTATTGACTTTTATTGAGCACTACCTATTAATTATTTAGCTTTGTATCTTCGTTGACAAGTATATAACAATTGGAATCATCAAAACATGCTTTAGCCTAACAACCGTTTACTTTCGCAACTTAATTATTCAATCATAACAGATATATCGAACAAACTAGCGTCGACTCATTAGTTTGAAATTAATAAAAAAAAGGAAACTCTTAGCATAGTTTATGCATAAACAGTTACGGACTGTTATAACTAAATATGCAATAGGAAGACATAAAAAGTTCTAATGTTGCGCACACTTCAGTACGGGTTTTATATCGAGATGAATCTCCATAGAACTCGCAGTAGCTTGTATCAATTTATACTTTATTGATTACATTACTTCCTACTTAGATAGTTTTAATTACTTCAGATGCTGCTTGATGACTTCTGCATTCTGTTGACTAAAGCGTATTTTCTTAATACGTAGACTTTAAATGTCGAAATTTGCAATGTTATGTGAGTATTTTTGTAGTGTTTTTTTCTTTTATGAAGCAGAAGCGCGAGGAAAAATTATAAAAAACTACATAAATAAAAAAGAAAAACAGGTTCCAAAAAATATACTAACATAACTCCATAGTCATAACTGCACAAAAAAGTAATTTTATTTTACGGGTCAATTAGTTCGAAGCACCTTTTAGTCCGAAAACAAATAGATCCGAAACAAATATTTGTCGATCCTGTTTTGAACTCATCCTATGCATTACGTATGTAGATCTTTAAGGCATAACATTTGGTCACTTATATTATCAATTTCTTTTTCCGTGCGTCTGAAAAGCAGATGGCTCAGTTATGCCGGTTCTATACTAACTTATCATAATTAACGACTACTGGATTGTAGGTATCCTCAATTAGGCAAGAAATTATTCGCAAACATTTAGATTTCTTCTCGACTTGTTCGTCAGATAATAAGACGACTCATTTCACCTGTTAGGCAGTTCACAACATTCGTCATCACCTGATGGTGATATGGGCTGATGCTCATATACGTCCCACTGCTGGGCACAGGCCAAGTGAAAAAGTTTAGGTTTTGGTATACCATACTGACTTAACACAAGTTGTTGGACTACTAAGAAATTCCCAAGAAATTGTTGTCCTACTTAAAATAAGCGTTAATTCATTGCGAATTTACACATAACTTCGGAAAGCCCGAAGTGTTTGAACTCGCGACCGCCGAGATTCTCGACACCACTATACCTCGAGGACATCACTACTTTTTTATACAGTCCACAAGAACTTGAACTATTTATCACTTTAACCTAATAACTTAGCAAATATTTCTAAAAAGAGTCAATTTTCAAGAGCTTATAAAATGTTTTTCTTAAACAAGTAAATTGTTATCCAACAACTCAAGAACGAAGACGATAATTTGACCACAAACCTAATGAGCTATTTGTTCTGGAATGTATGGATAGAACAGTCCATACATCAAATCTGGTTGTGGTTTACCGCTATTTATTTTTATGCTAAACTGCTTATGCAGAAACCAGATGCCATAACATGCTTCATTTATAGGTGTTAGAGTAGACGACCTACTGATAGCCAAAGAGTTCGCACCTCTTTAATATACTAGTATTTTTCTTAGTGGTGTGAATGTAGGGTTGAAAATATATGTGCCAGTCAATTAATAGATATGAAAAGGACTCAATCAATATGTAATTTTTTATGACAATTGATAAACACTTACATAGGTACATTCCTTTTGATCTGTCTCTTCCTTATCAATTGCAATCAAGTAGTAAATCCAAAACTAATGAAATTATGTTACCTTATAAATTAAATCTTTCTATAAAAGATTTGAGTAAAAAATAAACCCCGTAGTTTAAAATAGTTTTTAGTTCATCAATTTTTTTTTAATTAATGAGTAGTATCTAATTCTCTACATTTTTTTAACGCCGAATCAGTTACAAAAAATATGTTTAAATTACTCAGAAGGAAACTCTATATATAACTCGTAAAACTTTAACTTACCCCTCTCATAGTCTTCGCCATTACACATATGAGGAAATCTGTCCAGGATTGACAAGAGCACTAAGAAAATGAATAAATGGCGCACATCACTGCGGAACATGAATTTTTGCAATTTAAAACACTTTTGAACCGTCATTTTGATTAAAATACCCGCGCAAATTAAAAACTTAAATAATCAAAGAACTTCCGTATTTTTTACTAAACACACATTCACATTTTATTTAAATATTTTATTTATTAACGACACCGAAAAGGTTTTCTCGACATTTTTTTCCTCGCAAAAAAATTATCGATCAATTTTTTAATTGTCTGTGAAAGACGTGCATCCGCTGTCACACCACAAAACCTACTAGCCGACTGACCAACTTAATGCTGTAAAATAAGAAACATACATATTACTGACACAACTTTTACTTTGACATGGTCCTATCTTGCTTTCTCCACCTAAGTGAAAGTAGCTCTTATTGCTATGTTTTAAAATTCAAAATATAAATACAACATCAACAACGAAAGCCTCTGTATAATCAGCGTCGACTTGCTAAACAAGTGAACGGTGAAATTGTGAGAGACGGACGTATGTCAGAATGAGATAGAAAGTCATTTCTTTTTATAATGGGACCACGAAGGCTGTGGACTTGAATAATGTTCCGATTTAATTTTGGAATTTCCTTTTTGCACTTTTTCAAGCCCTACTTCTTTATTCACAATTTTGGCATAATATAAATAATATGAAGCTGTGCCTTTAAGGCACGAAGTCAATGAAGTGTGATACGACTATTGTCCGCATCTATAACAAGGTTTCGACAGTTTTGGTCTTCGTTCCGGTCTATTCATGCATTACCTCGCTCAGTGAAGCATGTATTATTCGTAGAATGTGATTTCATTATCCCGACCACTTTCTTTGAAGCTGCATCTAGCATACCGTACGTATTACCGTTTCCTAACTTGCATTTTATCATTAAAATTGTTAATAAGCCATGTATTTACAGTTTCCATATTTTGAGCTGGTGTACTGCAAAAATTAAGCAGATTCACAAGGTATAATTTACATCAACCATTTAATTGTAGAAATGTGAGTCAATATTTCTATTCCCGTTAATGAAATTTTTTCGAAATGAAACATCAAAATACTAGATAGTTTACGAATATTTTTGGTATTGTGATATAAGAAGAATTCCATACATTTGTTACGCTATTAGTCAATGCCTAGATTCACTTACAACACTTGCTTAAATATTTTAATTGAAAAAAAAAGCTTCTATGACAAAATATTGAATAGGTTCTAAGTTATTGTGATTTTAGTTCAAATTTTTCACTAACGGCAGCGGCCCGCATCATTTCCTCATAAAAATGACATAATTCTCAAAAAAGAGACAAATAATAAGCATTTCCGAAGTAATCGACCTTTTTATGAGTAAGAGAAGACAGGTATCTTGCTTTATGCCAATAAATTGTTAATTAGACTCTAGCGCTGATTTTAAATATCGAATGTTAATTGAACTGAATTATCGAAACGGTAAATTGATTTCTTTTTAAGGACCATAGACAAATATAATGCTAAGACCTTTTTGATTGTGTGTTGAAGTTATCACCTTTATAGATATATGTTTAAAAATAAATGTTAACTTCAAAAACCAATTAAATTTAATGTAGGTCTAATTTTAAATGATCTAAAAGCCATATCACCTTTACAGTTAAGAAATTTAAATACTCACGAGGAATATTCATAAGGTAAGTCTTTCTTACGTATAACACTTCGAAAATTTTATAGAAAAAAAACCTGAAATATAATTTCAATTGATGCAATAAAATTTCAATCAAATTAAAATAACTTAAACTGACATACGAAAATATAGATGAATCATATTTTTCAATACCTCATCAAGTGTTAACAAGCCGTATCGAAAAGGTCAAAAATCATTTTGACCCACATATAAAATCGAAAGTTATCCGCGGACCATATCACGGCATTTCAACTAATGGTCAATTAAATGTATTCAAATATACAACCGGTTAATACAACTCAATAGAGCGTCCCAACAAACGATTAATCTAGGCCTTCGGTAGTATGTCAGCAAAATACAGTAAACGAATTTTAGCTATTGGGAAATGTTTTATCCTACTGCTCTAGAAGTGGTACAATGTTACATTTATATATCAACATCGGCCCATACGTCAAGCATAAGGTTCTCTTGAATTAAGGGGTATCTTTGTGATATACAGAGTGGTATGTTATGGAGGACTATGGTTCTAGTACAAGGTGAGGCATGGTGTCATATGATTCTATTGAATCTATTTCTCTATATGTATATAAAGGATGTATGTATAAAGGACGCATGATGTGAAATGACAAAAAATGCTTGATCGATCTTTGTAGTAATTTCAGTGTTCTGCAAAAATTACGAGCTCTTTATATCGTCTCTTTAAAAACGTCTTGAGGGGTTTTATAGACGTAAACGATCTAGCCGCATCTATCACTACAATCAAACTCAATGAATGATAGATGATCTTCTTTTCGTTTTTAATAATCTGGCGATAACCATAAATTTACGTCACTGTTGTAAGGGGAGGGAAATAGTAGGGAGACGCTTTTTTAATAGAGATTGAAGATATACGAATAACCAATAATAGAGTTGTTGTGACCCTAGTTTTCTGCTACAGTAGCTTGAGTAATGGTGTCATATTAGCCAAAATATATTCAGACAACGTAAGTTGGGTATAATTTAGCAACAAATAATTTAACTAAATTTCCCATAAAACCGGTTAGTATCTGACGATTTTATTCCGTTCTGTCAAAAAGCTACCAAAGACTTATTTTTCTCTTTGCTTCTTAACCCATATTTTAACCGAAGGCCGCTTTATACACGTCCTCTACATATACCTACCCCTTACGGATTGCTATCTCCCAGAACATAGTTGGTTTCGAAGAAGGATATAAATTTTGCAAATCATTCACATGAAAGAAATGCAGATACCACCATAAACTTTTCCCTCTTCTTCTTCTTTATTAATGAAGTAGGCTCATCGGTAAATTCCTCCGCGGCACAGATGATGGACTTTCGCTTCAGGGTCACGTCTAGGCAATAGTGGTGGGATATATATATAAATAATCGATATGAATTTATCTTCTTAGAGGTTTTAGTTTCATTTTATTATTTTTATTTTGAACTATTTTTCTTATAAAACCAATTGATGCTGAGTATTTACTTTCATTTGGCATTGTTGAAGTAAAATCAAGACTTTATTACCAAGGTGAAAGTACTCTGTTATCTTACCTGTTCATTATAAAATGAGGCTCAAACAATTTTGTATAGCCGCAACTTTGGCTCAGTTTGCTTCAAATGTTTGTGTCATCCGCAAGTATTTGTTGCAGATCTAAGTGTTTGTCTCGTAATTTACTGAGAGTGATGACACAAGATTTGTATCATAGGTGGTCAGAACACTGAAACCAAAAAAACACTTTATTAACTATTCGATGACTTTTCTCAAAAATAAAACACTAAATAATTTTCTCTGTTTGTGGTGGAGCAAAATCCTCACTAAAATATTTCTAACGGTAAACATAGGTACAAACAATACTCAAGTGAAACTTCCACAACAAAAGGTCGATAAATAACAATGACGTATCTATCGAAAATAATTTATCGACGTGACCCATCCCTGACGATTATCACTAACGTATTCGACACGGCTCGACACAATAGAAAGTTTATTTGTGGTCAATGGACGTACGGACAGCATACAAAATTATTGTTATTGGAATATTTAAATTGTTATTAGTACCTTTTTGCTATTGCAAAGAGGACAGACAAAAGTAGAGGAGACTTTTGGGACAAAGTAATAATTTAAATTAGATCCGAAACAATCTATTTCAATAAGTTAAAAAAATATAAAATCTACTTGTAAATGATATCAAAATTGTATAAATTCAAGTACATTTCAAGAATACTTTATTACAAAAGGATATAATTCCTACCCACCAATTAAAATAAAAAAGTCATTAAAAAACCTACAATATGTTATCTTTTCTAGAGATTGCAAAAATTACTGAATAAAAGGAAATTTTATTAATCTCACAACAGGTTATGATAGTCAAATGTATAGCACAATTTCAGCATTAGATATCTATTGTTATTATTCATCTATGTCAGATTGCATACAACCTACTGCCGGGTACGCAACCTCTTTACTATACTAGTACGTATAGTTCAAGTTCTCAATTTTTTTATTAAAACCTTTTTGCTGTCGTTACGTAATCGTAATTCAGTGTTGGTTGCAAGGTATTGGCCTCGGAGGTCGCGTCTCTTGCTCTTAAGATGCCTTCATATTACACGGACATCGCGCTACGCCGACGAAAGGTGAAGCAATTAACATCCTTGAAATATTTTCGAGGGCACGCATACCTTAGTAAAATCAAATTGATACCATCCAATTCCGTTTTACAGATATTACACTGGTTTATAAGGAAAAATATGATTAGTATTTCGTGATTACCATAATTTCTGCATCAAATGTTTAGTCAGTTCGTAGTTTTGCCGCATTATAAATAAGATTTTTGACCAGCCAGTTTGCGTTTTCCATGTATTGTGTGTAATTTTAAATAATCGCAGTGTCAAGTAACTAAGCTTTTAGAAATAGTTGTATAAAGCTATTGAAGACTTCTCTCTCATTAACAAGATAGAATTAGACACATGTCCCAACGACATATAAACAGTACAAAAATATTGAGAACATCCACTCTAATATTTGTTTCGAGTTTGGGTGTCTGTGAGACTGCATACTCTTGTAGTTTCTGATACCCACAACACAGGATGTAACCTAGCGTGGGATCAGAACTATGTTTATAATTGTTGAATGTAATCATTCATTGTATAGAATCATAAACACTATTTTGGCTAGGGGCTGGCAGCGGTTGGATGAGGAGAGCCGAAGATCGAGCCCAGTGAGAGCCTGCGTGCCATAGGAGAGGCCTATGTCCAACAGTTGACACATTAAAGGCTGTTGATGATGAAAAACATTTACATTCAGTGATTTCATATTTTAACGCCCAGTTCCGAATAATACTAAGTAAAACATCAGTTCATACGGATGCGGCTCGTTGGCACTAACAACACACGCACTGAATGTAGCCTTACCTAGAAACAAGACAACGCATTTTGACATCGGTTAGCCATTCATCTTGCGTGAATCACGCCGAGTAAGGGTATTCAGGTGCGCCGGCGGACTGGATTTCTAAACATTATGGAAAAGTATTTAATCGGCCCGTTGGAAAAGTTCAAAGAGATCCGCTGAATGCCGAATCATGTCAACAATAATTGAACTGCCTCGTTTGTTCCGCATTTTAAGCGTACGGCGCGGGAAAGGAAGTAATTGTTATTTGTTTTTTTTTTATAGAAACTTTTTAATAAGCGCTCGGAGTCTGGATATGTGATGAAACCTCTTTAAGATACAGATAGAAGCTGAGGTAATATTTTACATGTAACATAAGCTAAGACTGTTGCTAAGACCCACTTCCTGCACTAGGGTAAGACCAAAAGTATACCGCGCATAGGACTGGATTTGCCTTTATGCCTGTTTAGCTACGGATGAAAGCGTATTAATAAACAGAAGGGTCATTAGGGTCGATGCACAACAAAAGAAGGGCGTAGATTCCCATCATTAACTATAATTTTTAACGCTTATTGTGAAATAAGCGTCTGCCGAATGGAACGATGCCACCTGCCCTTTTGGCTATCTTGGTGAGCGTATTCCACCTGTTACCCTAATGACCTTTTAAATCGAGCCTTATCATGAACAGCGAATATTAAGTAGGTATACGAGGTCATTAGTATAAGCGCTAACAAAAAAATTACACCTGGTGGTTTCAAATCGTTCCTATATTGTATATACAATTATTTGCTTACAAATTATTTCCGGACCATCAATACCATTCTAAATAAAACATGCATAATTATTAAAAGCTACATATATCGTTCCTCCTTTAGATAATAAACCAAGTTCTGTTTCCTTATTGTGATTGAGTTCATCAAAAGAAGTCTAACTAATAATCAAACCATATTAACTTTTATTGGTGCACCCTTCCGTTACCAAACAATAGGTTCTTTAAGAGTAAATTAACCCCTTAGAAAGAATCATGACGTTACGTCAAGTAATTTGAAAATGTGATCATTTTCTTTTTATTATCCTATCGGCTCTGTACTTCCCACCAGGAGAAGTAATATCTCTTTGAGCCAGTAAAATCAGCATATCTAAAGCGAGCCCTCCCACGGCATGAAACAAGATTCGATACCGCGAATCAGGTTCCTATCGCCAATCCAAATGATTTGCAACTCAATCCGTTGGATCGCTTTAAAAATCCGCACGACCATATCAAATTGTGGCGAAAGTTGCTTTCGCCATAATCCGATACGAGTAAAAGTGTTTATTAACTACCTGCCGGTCGGTGCAGTGAACTTTGTAGCAGTCCTCATCCCTCAGAGATTTCGCCATTGGGGCTTAGAGAATCAAGTAATTGGCATATTGGAGCCAATATTGGTGATAGCTATTAATATTTGTAATAGAGTACAATTTTTTTAAAATAAGATTAGTGAAGCGGTTTTTAAATCACTAGAAAGCTGAAATGAAAGGATATTAGCAGCAAGTGTTATAGTCAACAGCCTTAGTGCAAAATTCAAACTCAGCTCAACGTGGAGACTGTGCACAAATCTAATTTGATTTAAATAAAAATTATTAATCACGAACTCTAACAATAATATAGACGCATAAAGAACATTAAAAAAGTCTTAAAAGGCTCCCGACAATATTAAATACCAAAGAAGACCCAAAAATCTGTCACAACATCGCCATAAGCACGAACAATCATAAAAATCAACATGCAAACGAGGAAAGTACCGCCCGCGCCTCTATAATACTTTGCGGTCAATAAACGGAACTGCAACTTGTACGGAAATGACAAATTTTATGAAAACTTTCACCGTTTATGGACATACGTTAATGTGACTTTTTTTAAACAAAGTACTTTCATTACTCTATAATATTTCCGAAATTGTTATCACCACTGGTTTTCTAATGGTCGACAAAACGATTGTAATGATATTCATAATTTTAACACGAGTACACACGAGTCTAACCACACTTACTTTTAGTTTTGGTAGATATTTGTGCAATAATATTAACTGAGAAAGAAAGTTTCATGTAACTATGTAATGTAATGTAATAAAACTACCAAGAATTTCTAAGGCCTGTAGTCAGTCATGTTTTAATAGTTGTTTTGAAATTACATGGTAATAATTCTTATATGTAAGAGTTATGCTATGTTATAAGATGTTTTTAAATTGCTTAATAAATATTGTGAATATAAACATATTGCGACTTTCCTCTTTGAAAGTTCAAGCAATATGCCTGGGCTTTGAACCTGCGACCCCTAAGATTATTGTCTACAGACTGCGCACCTAAACCTTAAGGCCGTCACAATCGCTAAACTTATAGAAAATTGGTGTAAAGCAATACTTTTGGGCCGCGTTCGATAAACTGCCATGGGCACTATTTGCCGGTAGTAGAATAGTCGTGAGAAAACAACACACAGGAGGCCACTCGACTTGAAGTCTCGAGTATCATTGTGCGGATTAAGGAACAAGTTAAAAAAATTAAACTGTTCAGTCAACGTAATTGTTACCTTGATAAATGTCGTAATCCAGTGAAGTAGTCGATTAAATTAGTGGCAACGCACCGATAATTCCTCTAGAAATGTGGGTATTCACGGACAGTATTGACCATTTAACATCGGGTGGCTCACTAGCTTATTTGCCTCTGTTCCATAAAACTAAACCATTAGAATCGCTGCAAATACTTAAACTAAGGCTAATATTCTGAGAGATCTACCATAATTTCTGATAAAACAAAAGTCATCTTTCCTTACGTCTTAGAGAAATAAGTAGTAGACTATTTTGTAGTTATTTAAAAAATGTGTGCTAGTAAATTGTCTTGGGGCATAACCTGTATACACATACAAAGTCACATCACAAACAATAGAAAGCGCCGTGACCTTGTCGCGACGTTTGCAAAATCGCGCATGTATACAGTTTATTGCATTGCATTTCACTTTTGAAAGCGACAACGAGAGAAAACAGTAAAAGTGGACGTCCCTTGGGTTTATACCAGTGGACGGAAAGTTATGTGTGAAAACTCTTTGATACGTGATCAATGTTTGTCTATGTATTGTGTTGGGCGTATTTTACATACCTTCTCACGCTTACATCGGGAAAGGTAGAGGTGTAGTGTATAACTAACATAAGTCTTCCCAGCTGCTTAAAGTTCCATTAGGGACGCGACCGTATTACCGCTTTCGGTAATTTTTAAAACCCCGTGCTACCTAGAGCTTTTAATGGAAAAACCTAATAATTTAACTCCCAGTCACTCTACTTATACGAGGGACTATCGTTACAGTCAGTGTCTTTTTATTCTCTATTTTCTGTTCTCTTAGTAATCTGAAGAAGCTCTTCTGTTACTTAAAATCCCAATAATGAAAATTATATATCTGACCAATTCGCTAATTTTTCTCCCCATAATTCGAAACACAGCTGAGATTTCGTGGTGGTGAATGGATACTTATATGTGATTCCTTAAGATATTTCTTTTAAGCTAACTTTTGATTAATAGTTGAAATGAACAATAATTAATTACTAATAAACACTAGCGACGTCCCGCGACCTTGACGTCGCTGGCTGCAGGAGGCTTCCGACCGTTCCCGGTGGAAGTCATTGGGGGAGACCTATGTCCAGCAGTGGACGAATATTGGCTGCTGATGATGATGATGATGATGAATAAACACTAAACTAAAAAAACCAGAAAGGTGTGATTAAAGTCGAAACATTACTGGCTTGTACTCATCTTCTAACTAAGCTATTGCAGACGTATTATTAACTTGTTATATAATTCAATCGCTTACCAACTGCAATTATGTTTTACAGTTATTAAATAATTGAATCTATAAACATTCCTCTGCATATTTACTCTCGTACTGCTTGATAAACAGCCCATCAAGTTTATCCGCCAGTGCATCTTAATTTACTTTATTTTAAGCATGAACAGTTCCTGAATGTATTATTAATGTTTTTTATACCGTTAGGTAAAAATCGTTCTTCATTTATGCAATTTTAATAACAATATGTTAGCAATACTATTAATTGGCATAATATTTATTCATTTATACTTTATTGTACTCATAAGAATTTTAAAAAGTACAGTAAACTAATTTACTCTACACAAGGCAGCTTTATCGCTCGATCTGTTACAACCAAGGATGGAGTCGTAGGAAGAGAAAAGAAAGATAATGAGTATACAAAGTTCTCTAATAATCAGAATACAACACACTGTTATATTTAATATAATATATGTGAAGGAACTAGGGTATTTTTACAGGCCGGCTTCATCGTTTTAAGGCAAACAAACGTCAGGCGTGAGTATTAGGGCGAAGAGAATAAAATTCATTTAACTAAATCAACGTATAATCGAAATAATATCGCTAGTGAGCCCGTAATAGTATAATTATTCAATTTAGCGCGACACTCCACCGAATACGTGGTACAATCTTTTGGTCACGACGGATTCCTAAAAATGTCTTGCCGTCGTTTTTCGTACTTTTTCGTACCAGTCGCCGGTGTTGTGTCAGAGTGGCAGGCTGTAGCGGGATTGCCACTCTAAAAAAACATAAGCGCCGACATATGTATAAAGCATGGAGGGGAAATAGTTTTTATTATTTTGACGTCTTCACGAAAAATTGCTGAACCGAATTTAATGACTTCTGTACTAAAGTGGATAAGACATGGATGCAAGACTATTTAAACTACATAGTTTATAATTCTTCATTGTGTGCTGACCACATATTCTTTATAATGTTAAATGTTTTGTTTTAGATTTTAAGCTTTCAATTTGATTTTAAGCTTTCGCTTTTAGATTATTATTCGTAATTTTGTAAAACAAGCTGGGTTTTTGGGTTTTAATGATTACTACCATCATTTGTCAAATACCACTGCGCCTGGCTTAGGCCGCTCAAAAGATATTTTTTCGCAAAAAATTAAGTCAAGACCCAGTCATTTACTAACACACTTTCTTCAAACCAAGTAACTCTGCCATGTCACTTTCCTGCAATTTGAATATGGTGATAGTGGGCAAACATAGCCACTCTTACCCGCTTGTCAGCTATTCGTATGTGCGTCTCGTTTGGTAATGTGGTACGGCTTGATTATTTACCATATTAAACCGCAACTGGGCAATCTAGTCCGATAGCTTTGGGGAGATAGCACGTAATTTATAGATTAGAAAATGAGTTAAAACCTGAAACATACCTTTAAGGTATTGATGTCTGCTTCTATCGCAGTCGACGTATTTCAATCAAGACTACTACTTAGTATCAATAAAAACTCATGAATATGTTAGGGCAGTACTTAACAATGGATGTGTCAAGTTATATAAGTCCGAGTAACACTAAGCGCAGGAAACCTGGATAAATAGAATTAGAACAACAATTGGGGTGAGTAGATCTCTAAAGCAAAATTCTGCAATAGCTTTGCTAAAAGGCAGATAAGGTTAACAAGCAACTTTAACAAAAAGAAAAAATATCTTTATTATAAGTTAGTAAGTACATAAATAAGAATATTTTTTTTTTACAGCAATGGTAATGATTTACGAAAAAAATAAAAAAGTTTAATTTTGAAAATGCAATTTATTTTATAAAAATTACAAGCTTAAAAAATCGATGCTTAATGTAAGTAATCACACAAATATACGGTAACTCTCATTGTGGTTATAAACGCATTCATCACAAACATTATCATCTTAAAAGTTATGATAAATTATTATTTCTTCTATATTAAATGCACGGGCATGTTCTTATATGTATGTAGGTAAAAAATATATCAAAACAAGTCAATAAACTTCAACTGATTCGTGTCGATATCCACCCGAATGATGGTTTTCTATTAACTTTAAGACAAAGATACTGATTTCTCATAAACATCTCCTGTTTCTTTATCAACTAATAAGTGTGCGAGTTATACCAGTACTATACTATACTTTTTAAAACATTTTAAAAGTACCATGATTTATGTCATGTGGCTGATGTCAGGTATCTGATAATAAACATGCGTCGTGAACTCTACCACGGTAATGATATTATTACCGAGACTCTACACACTAAATACATGCTAATATTAATAATATGAAACTATGTTTAAAATTGGGCAATTAAAATTGAACATATTAAATAATTGTAAATGCCGAAAAAATATTAATAACAAAATAAAATGAAATTATTACTATATTCGCATCGTCAATTCAACCCAAATTTTGTGTTTGAGTCAAACTGACAATATTTTAAAAGCGTTTTTATTGCATAAAGAGAACCATTGTTTTAAAGTTTTAATAAATGAATACTTACTAAAGAAAGGTAATAAAAGGTATACAAAATGTGAAAGATGATAATAAGGAATATATGCTTAATTCAGAGACAAATAAAGCAAAATCAAATGGAAATAAACATTGTTAATGTAATATATCCAAATATTTATAATCTTACATTAAAATATATATTGCAAATACCCGCCAAATTATGAACAGCCAATTCTTATCACTTGCAATCTCTCTTCCATATTATCATCAAGAAAGGAGTATTTTAAGGAAATTTTGAGGAAAATTAAGTACTGACTATATTTTAAATATTAGATCGGTTTCAATAATTCATCGAGAACGCAATTTTCTCTATAAAGGAGAAAAATAACCTTAAGTTTTCCTTATAATATCTGTACTGTTCTCTTTACTTCTTTCTCTTTCCAACAATCTCCTTCTTACTTCTTCTGGGTTGTACTTCTTCCTATATACTCTTCTTACTCTTCTCACTGGGTTGACATTTCTTGCCCTAACAACTTTCTTCTTACCAAAACCGGCAAGTGGTACTACCGTAGGAGCCCTATCTTCTAATGGCCTCAAACTCTTAGCTTTTCGAGTGGTATTGGAGAATATATCTCTTTGTTCTCTTATTGTAGCGTCGTAAAAAACTTTCCCATTTACTATTGCTTTTCGAATATTTTCAGTTGTCGATAGAACTCTTGGTGGTCTGACGAATGTTGTCTCGCTCAGTTCAAGGCTTCTATCTATATTTTTGTCTCTTTCTATTTCGTCTTTAGTCACTTTTTGTATGACTCCCCTTCTTTCGCCAGCAGGAAATCGGTTTCCAAAGTTAAAGTCAACCAAATCTTCATCTACTGCTATACTTTTTGCCTCTAAATTCTTTTGCGATCGTTTTTCCAATACCAATTTTCCTCCACGCCTTGAAGCTAGCAGTCGACCTATTTCTTCAATCTGTCTTTCTTCAGCTTCTATAGCTTTTAAATCGGACTTTTTATCTTCTTTTTTTGCATCTTCCAGATCCAAAACTTCGATTGAACTAGAAAAGTCGTCTAACTTGTCATCTATACCATCAATAGTGTCAATTTTCGTAAATTTAAATCCTTGTGGCATGGCTATTTCACTTAAATTAAGGTTTTTCGTATCATTTTCTACAACTATTGGTACTTCAGTTGTGATTGCTTTAACCGTTGTTTTTTCTTCAGTTTTAAATATATCTCTATCAAAATCGCTAATGTTTCGTTTTTTCTCATCTCTATGTTTGTCGATATTTTTTTGTTTATCGTCGTCTATGCTGTCTGGCAGTTCTCGTGATAATAAAGTAGGTTTTTCAGTTGTTGTTGTTGTTGTTGTCGTTTCGTTGTATCTGAAGTATGTCATGTTGGGCGGTGGGCCTTTGTGAAGATAAGCTACTGGCCAATACCTTTACAACAAAAATATTTATTTTTAATAAAAACATTGTTTATGTACTGTTTCAAGGGTCTTGACTTTGAAATTTGATAACATTACGCTGAAATTTAGGAAACAAAAACTCAGGGTACTAAATACAATCTCGGTAATTGGTTAGTTCATACCTAGGAGCTCCAAGTCCTCCAGGAACAGAGGGTCCGTAATCCTCGCCCGCGTTGACGGGGACCCAGTGACCCCCGCCCGGCCGGGGAGGGTTGTGCGTGTACTTTATATATGGGCGATCTTCTGTAGGCACTCTCGTGTAACCTGGAAGTTAGGTTATTATATTTTTCATTTGTAAAAGAGTTTTGCCAACAGAGATTTGATTTTAAACCTACTTGCTGTGTATGAATGTAATGAAGCAATGAAAATTTACAGAAATTGACTTTAGCCTACATGACTATTAACTCCTATGTTAAATATTATCTTCTTTCCTTTCCCGACGTTTTTCATCTACGCTAAGCGTATGGCATTTTGTTTTTATTTATTGTAGGTGCTCAACACTTGCGATTACGTTCGTTTCACCAGGAATAAATACCAGCAATAAATACTTACCCGGTAACGGATTTCCGTATTTATCGTAATAGGCTCTGGGTCCATTTTTGTATAAATCATCCCAGTATTTTTTATCAGCGTCAGATAAGTACGGTCCCTGCGGTCTGGCTTGGTTGTAAGCTGGACGACTGGGCCACGGCCTTTGTTGAGAAGGCCGTTCTTCTGTATACGTTAAATATTAGATATTTATAATGCAGTTTAATACTTTCTTTCAAATAAAACATCCTTTCTTTAGAGCAACACCTGTCTACTTTTCATTTGTAATAAATACTCTAGGAGTCTAGAAATAGGCCTGTAAAATGACACCACATTTGACGAGACCTAGCTTAAATTTTTTAGAAATATCTCTAAATAGACTAGTCACTTTATTATTGCTTCATTAGACGTAACTTCACTATGGAAGTTTCGTACTGTTAATTTATTGCTTACCTCTATGTCCTTGCGAGGGATGCGGTACATTATGCTGATGGTACGGGTAGTACTTCTCACTGCACGGTCGCCATTGGTCTTCTGTTGGTCCCACGTAGCACCTGTGACATTATAAAATGCCCACAAAATTACATTCGAAGAAAAAAAAGAAGATAAAAGAAAAAGAGAAATTACAATACTTAAAGTCTACATCTGTGCTATATTTTATTTACTTGAAATTACAGACGACATGAAAATTTCTAAAATAATCTTACCAAGGTTTATGGAAGCCTTCACTGTATCCACATCTGTGAGTTGGAGCACAGCAATAATCCCACGAACCTGAACATATATGAAGACGGTATTGAAAAGCGCTGATTGTGAAACAAACAGATCTCTGGACCCTAAGAAAAACAGATAAGAATCTTTAAAATGATATTATCAATATTTATGGATCAAAAGTAGTAAAATAGTGTACTAATATGTTTACTAAAAATTCAAAAGTAGTCATAAATCGTGCTCAAAATCTTTTTAATTTATCAGGTTCTCCAAAAATATATTTGTATTTTGTAAATATATTTTTTAATTATTATTATGTTCCATTTCTAATGGCATGACCACCTCTTTTATATTACTGTGTTCTGGGTTATCTGGAATAGATTTCTAAGAGCCAAGACTATTCTTAATAAAAAACAAGAAATCGACATTCTTAAATAAGTCCATGAAAAAATATTATTTTTCAAATGATTCCCTTGATTGATTATGGCAGCGTACCTATCTCTCCCCCCTCCGGCTCGCAGGCCCAGTGCCCCGCGACGCGGTTCTGCGCGCACGAGCTGCCCGCGCGGCACGGCAGCCCCGACACCGAGTAGTGGCGCCACGACACTGCGACTACACACACATGTTCATAATATTGATATTTTTGCTAAACCCACTAGATCAACATGGTTGTTTATGGCCTCTAACTACTCTCAGTTTCATATACAGGGTGTATACAGACCGTTATCGGAAACTATGGCACGTAAAAGCCACGGTGATCACAAACCCATTGGCGTTAAAGAAAATTCTGACAAAAGATAAACATTTTGACATTTTCCATAGAACCATCGGTATTAAATGAACGCGGTTGTAAAACCGGTATGGAAAACGTCAAAATTGTTATCTTTTGTCGGGATTTTCTTTAACGCCAGGGGGTTTATAATGACATCAGATGTTACCTGCCTCAGTTTTCGATCACGGTCTGAATACACCCTGTATAGATGTTATACAGGGTGTATTTAGACCGTGATCGAAAACTGAGGCAAGTAATAGCGATAGTGATTACAAGCCATGCCAGGGGCATTTAAGAAAATCCCAACAAAAAATTTTTCAGGTTTTCCATACAAACCACATACTTTAAACACCAATGGTTGTATGGAAAACGTCAACATTTTTCTTTTTTGTCGGGATTTTTAATATCGCCACTGGGTTTGTGATCACCCTCGCTATTACCTGCCTGTTTTCGATCACGGTCTAAATACACCCTGTATAATATGGACTGATATAGTTTAAGAAATAATCATTATCAATATCATTCTCCACGTTGATGTAAAGCAGGTTGGTAAGATCAACATATTTAAGCAATAACTTGAGAGCGAATGATCAGTTGTTTTAAGACGCTTTCCTTTATTGCTAAAGTGCACGTTAATTACAAATGAGACACACATAAATTGACAAACTAAGAAGAATGGTATCGGTATCCACATAATAATGCTTTTTATTACAATTGCCTACTTAAATTAAATACTTCACTTACTTTCATTATCACCTCTATCACCATGATAGACTGGTTTTTGTACTCCTGGTCTCCCGGGACTAAAACCTGGTTTTTCAGCATATCCGGGTTTATCGGGCAATTCAGGTTTATATCCAGGTCGAACCCCAGCATTAAAATTATCTGGTGGTGGTCTGAATGCGGGCTTGAAATCTCCAGGTACATACCCTGGGCCACTAGGACTCAAAGGACCACTGGGTCCAACCGGACCTGAATATCCACTGGGTCCAATCGGTCCACTAGGCCCAACAGGGCCTGTTGGCCCGCTAGGAGAATACCCGGGCTTGAAACCAGAACCACTCTCTCCAGGTGGGTATGCAGGCTTAAATCCAGGGGAATAAGGCGGTTTAAAACCCGGACTGCTTGGCTCGTAAGGTCTATGGCTTGGTCCACTAGGTTCGTCCGGGTAAGGTTTGAACCCAGGTGCACTAGGTCCAGAATAACCGGGTTTAAAAGCAGGTGGCTCGGATCCAGGTGGGTATGGTTTGAAATCTGGACCGCTTGGTGGCCCTGACGCTGGGATGTAAGGTGGATCTGTGGAGATATTTTTCTTTATAATTTAAAAGTCAAGATTAAATGAATCATCTCAAAGTTAATAATGTACTTATTGAGAGTAGAGGACTTACCTGGGGGTTCGGGCAAGTATCCTGGTCCTGAGGGTCCCGAGGGAAATGTATCGTCGGGTCCCGATACAGCGATCGGATGAGGAAGCTCTGGTGAAGGTTCCCTACAAACATTAACAAAAGTAATTACTGGCATACAGGCATTTCTTTTACTTATTGAAATTTAATATTGAGCTAATATTTTCGAAATATTTTCAATTCAAATCCATTCCAAAAGTCCCTAAGATCTAAAAATTTTATAACCTTTTTAAAGGAATCAAGCAGGTTTGTTTGGAGATTAATATTTTTGCTGCAATTTTCATCTACTTTCTTGGTGTGAAGTATGAATATATACTCACTCATAATCCCCCTTTCCATGGACTTTCCTCCAACACTGGCCATTAAAGAGATCGAAAGCAAAGAGCCAATCGTCAAGTGAATGAACGTAGTCCACTCCTCTTTGCAAGTCGAACAGTCGGATCTCGGACAAGAAACAATTATCTACGTCTGGTGCAGCGTTATTACTGTAATAAAATGAAATTATTTAACACGCTGTCATATTTTTCCCTTTCATTAACGTTTCTTTATTATCTTCATGAAGCTAATACTCACTACTAATACTATTTAATTGGTCTATTGTAAATTTACTATTAAAAATACCTTGGCCCTGACTCTTTCGAGTTTTTCAAGGATTTTGACGAAATTTTATGTAACTGTCTTCACAAGCGTTAACGCTATAATTATAAATTGTAATTCTTGTCTATAATATTGTGATAATATCAAATGCAAAAATGTCTAAAGGAAGTCTCTTGCTTCACTTCAGTCTGAAACATTCCGAAACTGTAGTATCATGCATTGATGATTTAGATTACCTGTTTCAACTACATGAATAGACATTTTAACTTCAAATCTGTCTTACCATAAGTTAATTCATAAAAAATTATATCTAAATAAAAGAAGCTGAAGAATAGAGATATGTACAGTTTGATTCGAGTTACTTAGTTTTAAATGATGTATATGCTAACTGACTTGTAAGAGAAGCTGAGACATCTGAAGGGCGCGTCGGTGCAGGCGGCGCCGCACGCCTGCTCGTCCCGCACGCGCGCCTGCCCGCGCACCGACGGGCCGGACAACCTCGCCGCGCTGTCGTACTGCAGGTAGCATTCTAGGAAAGACAATAGAGACTAGTTTGATTGCAAAGAAATTGTACGGATTTGCGAGAGGTTTTCTTTACTTTAGAAAAACTTTAATATAGAAGTAGTGATGGCTTCGAGGGCGAAAGCCTCAAGAGTCACGGATTTCAATGTTATGTCTACATGTACACTAAATATTGTTGAAAGAATTGGGCAGTTTTAGTACAGAATGAATTCAGACCATGGTCGGAAATCAAGGTCGGTGACGGCGATAACAACTCCATTGGCGTTAAAATATACCCAAATCACCAAAATACCCAAAAAATCACGTTTTCTATACAGCCACCGGTATTAAATGTGTTGTTTCCGATCACGGTCAGAATGTAACTTGTAAATGTCAATTCATGACACTAAAGAAACAACTTCGTATATTTCTGATTTGAAATGTACTTACTGGAGTCCTTATGTTGCGTGTCGTCATACAAAGCGGGCTCACATCCCCGGCCGTAGTTCCCCCGGGCGTACAGCTCGTGCCCACTGGTGGGCTGGAGCCCGCGCCCATTCTCCAGAGACGTGGGCGGAGACGACGTCAGTATGCAGTTCTCTAAGTCGTCCCCTATCGTTGGCGAGTCGAACCTGGAATTTTGAAGTTGAAGAGAAAAGATACATATTATTTGTCTCGAAATTGTTAGCAAAAATGGTTACACAAATTGAGAAATATTAACGAATCATGCAAGAAAATGTATAAATGATGTAGAAAAAAAATATTATTTAATTTTAATAGTTGATAAAAAGAGTATAAATCTAAAAGTAATAATAATTAAAGTAGACCTGATTAAAGATTAACCAATTATAAAAATGTTCCGCGCTTGACACTAAAATGATTTTTTTTAATCCATTTAAAAGTAAAATGTAACTGCATAACAAAGCAAGACAAAATAGGAAAAACATTGAAATAATAATCACCTCCCTTTCCTAATCATAAAATACATTACTTCTCCAACACTACAAAGTATATTTACCTAAAGCTGAACCCCCTGCAGAAGAACCCGTTGGCCCGAATACACTCGGCCTCGCACGCGCCCAGCCCCGCCACCGTGAGCGCCGCGCGCGCCGCCGAGCCCCGCACCGCCGCGCCCGACCGCACGTGCCAGAAACACTCTGACAACAAACATCGCATCAGCTACATCAAGATTAAATTGAACATCAACATCGTTATTATAAACAACATCATTATAACGATCAGCAACAACATCATCTGATGATGATGGTGATACCATCAACATCAACAAAATCTTATAGTAATTCAAGTCAATGAACAGTCTTCATCTTCTTCATCAACCCATATACGCCCACTGCTGAGCACGGGTCTCCTCTACCATTGAGAGGGTTTAGGCCATAGTCCACCACGCTGGCCTAGTGCGGGTTGGCGGACTACACACCTAAGAAATTCCTAAGAACTCTTAGGTGTGCAGGTTTTATCACGATGTTTTCCTTCACCGTTAAAGCAAGTGATAATTCAATGTGAATACACACATAACTTCGAAAAGTCAGAGGTGTGTGCCTGGGGTTCGAACCCGCGACCGTCGGATTCTCGACCGCGACAATGAACAGTGCAATGATTAAAAGGTCTTCCAGGCATGTAAGTCAAAATCCTTAAGATTTAATCGTACTTATTTTTGTTTAATATTAACATTTATTGACATTAAATATTAATATGACATAAACTGACATTTTATCATTAAGTTCTTAAAGAACATATTTCAAATGTCAGTGAATTGACCGATCTGAAAACCTTACCAGCCGCAGCCGTATACTTTAAAACTAAGACTACGTGTTAAAATAAAAGACAGACGATAAAGATCCTTACCGCTCTCAACCCAAGGTCTATAGTTGATGGTGACACAGCCGTGGTCCTGCGGCATGGCGTATACATCGGAGCCGCTGTCCGCAGACATCTCTAATCCTCGGTAAGGACGCTCGCTCAGGAAGCAGTTGTCTGAACCTCGAGAGTTTGAGTATCTGAAAGCATTTCAGAAGGATGTCATGTGAAATGATAAAATATATCTCTATTCTTAAAACTGGAACAAGAACTTAGAAAGTATGTCATAATTTTTGTAATTTAATTTTCGAATATTAAATTAGTGTTTGTTAAAATGTTTTCAAAACAAATCAGCACATACCTATGTTGTCAGAAATGATATCTTTAGTTACCAATTTATTAAAAAGAAAACTTTCAATTCTTAATTTACCTAAAGCTGTAGGAAACACATTTAAACTCCCTCTCGCCGAAACACGCCGCTTCACACTCAACCACGTCATCGGCTAACAGAGATCTTCGTACAGCCCCAGAACTTAAGGACATACCGGGCCGCCGACGAGACGAGCAGTCTGAAATTTACAAAATGTTTTAAAAAAATTAAGAGGCAATGTAATTCCAACTCAAAGCAATATTTAGCAAACTTGCAAGTGACCAGGAAATAATGTTTGTTTTCTTGTGTTAGTAAGAAAACAAATGACTTCTAAGACCTTATTTTTGCTAATTTTATTTTAACTACTACAACTGAGTCTCAAGGCGTAAAAGACTTCTAACTCCACCATGTTTTCTCGATAATTTTTATTTTGTGATAACAACATAAATAAATACTTATTTTAATTAAATTCTTCACCTATTGTAAATATTGAAAAAAATCAAAAGTAACATTTTACCTCTCTCCGATTCCTCGGTCCTTCCTTCAAAATGACTTTTCTCGTGATCCCGATATTCTACGCTGTTCCAAGACCCACCAGAGCTATTCCATCTTCCCCTTTTCCAGTTACCGTATCCATATCTGTGCCCCCAAGGGTTCTTCACCAGGTTTTGGTAGTCAAAGGAGTCTATTGGTCTTCTCACAGGATGTTCTACTGCATTATCCAAAGGTCTGACGCCATAAGACCGGTCTACTCCGTTAGTCAGACGCCAGTGGTTGACAGATTTGTGATAGTCTTCCGAGTCTTTGTAATATGAGTTGTAGTTTCCGTAGGAACCACCGTACTGTCCCCAGTTATGCTGGTCATCGTTACTTCGACCATTACCTGAAAAATGTCATTTATTTGGTTATTTTTTCACAGCCAGTAACCAACAGGTTTTAATGTAAAGGCTGTAACTTTGTTCATTGGTATTAGGGGATGGCTTTAAAATGGGGTTAAAGTACAACAATTTCGTATGTATGCTAACGCATAATTTCCTGATTTTCGCGCCATCAAAAATATTAACTGTTTAATATAGAAAATATACAAAATTTCACTAAAAATAACGCCTAAGTGTAGATTCCAATTACTTACCTATCTGATAGGGCACAAAAAAACGGTCCTCATATCTTCTATTGCTCGACCCTCGTCTTTCATCATACCTATTATAGGACCCATATTCTCTATTATGCCAGTCGTTTCTGTCCCTCCATCCGTCACCTTCCCCCCCTTTCCCCGGCTTTGAGGATAAAAAACCGGAATGTAAAAGACCCGGTCCCCGTAACGTATCTGGGCAATTGGGTTCCAAACTATTGCGGTCTCTTTCGTAAAAATCGTAGTCTTTGTCTTCTACGAAGTCGCGTCGGATGTCGAAAGCTTCTATTGGTTTGGTCATCAACTCGCAGAGGCCCTTCCCTCGGAAAGTGCGATCGAGCCTGTAAAGTGCCAAAAATGAAATGCTTAACAAATATGTGATGACCAATATAAAACCAAGTACTTGTCATTCACACTATTTACCTTAAGGATTTTTATTATATTTAAGACCTTAGTGATCTTATACAGCATAATTTGATCTTTATCAAAAGTCAAATATCTGCATACAATACATACGCACCAACGACGCCTGTATCCTTAAGATGCATTTTTACAACCAAGTTCCGCTAATTGTGTTATGGCATCACGCAAACGGTGGCGAGCCTATAGACTATAGAGAACCCTTTGACTACGATTAAAGACTATGAGGACACGTACATGCCGTAAAACTACGAACCAGTCATTACAAAATTCCATAGTGGTCAAAATGCTTCTTAGAACGAATGACATAAACATGCAAGGCTGCTAGAAATCTCTACCTACCACTTATGAATAAATCTTCCACGGTATGGTTTGCATAATTTATAAGGTAGAAAAGTACCTACATAAGTTAATGAACCTACATCGCATACAATGCACGACGCGCAACCTTCAGTTTGGCCTAATTATGTCACTTTGGGGTCATTATGGTATTTGCATCTTTCATGGAAATCGTTGTTGGATTAGTGGATCGCAGGAGCAGACTTAAGATTTTTAAGAGAAGGAAAATGATTCATTCTTTAATACTATCGTGATAAGTTTCTTTAAACATTTGAACAACAACAAATGATAAAACTAAACAGACAAATTGTGTTTGAACAGACATTTTCCCTCATATTTATATTTATTAAATCTTTACGCATAATCGCTGAAATTCAATAAAACCATTAAAACACATAAATTCAATAACCAACAGCCACATAATCCATACCCTCACTCAAATCCTTATCATTCTACAACCGCATATTTCCCACGCATATAAAACGTGTGCGTGCGGTACATATCCAATCATCACATTAACCCTTAATCAGTTTCCCACAATTGTGGCCCCCAGTTCCGGCTGGCTCCGTCCCTGCGCTATCGGCCACCGCAAGGTGATCTCTACACAATAGAGATGGTACGCGCCGATAACCGCTGACCCGAGGTTGTACTTCACTCTACCGGATTTTAGAACTCTATGTAATTGCATTTATCTTTGAGGACGCGGGTATTAATGGCGTTTAGTGAGTAGCTGTTGGTATGTCTTATTTGTTCCGCGTTATAGGCTAGTGCTATAGATGGGTCCTAGGTTCGAATTTTGGATGGTCAATGCGTGGTTGTATTTCCGTGTGTTAATTTCTTAGCAGCAGAGTTGAAATGCGATCGGCAAATAAAAATAAGTTTGCGACTAATTACCGGGCGAAATATTAATATTTATACAAATTCTAACAATTTTTTTTATGATCGAGATAAAACACATCACTTAAATATTTAGGAACGTGTGCCTGAAATTATATCTCTTAGGATGGAATCGACAAACCAAGCCTCAATACTCAAAACCAACACGAAAACAACGAACACAAAAGAAGAATACCCCCAACGTATTCTAAAGTGATTCTCTAGCCCTTCGACCGGTATATTTAGAACAATTATTCTTCAAGAGTATAATTAATAGATAACTTACCGATAATTAAAGCTCTCACATGGGAACCGAATTTCATTGGCACATTCTCGCCTGCAGTCTTCCACACGCTCGCAGTCCACCACCTTTCTGACATGACTCCTGAGAGCCCTCTTACCGGCCAGCACGCGGCGGAAACACGCTGCGAAAATAAAACTCATTAGCTTTAGGTACAAGCAGATGAAGGCCAAAGATACATGGAATGCGTTAGAGAAGATATGAAAGAAAAAGGGGTTAATGAAAACATAACAGCTAATAGGGATGTTTAGAAGAATATAACATACTGCGTGGACCCCAAATAAAATTAGGAACAGGATAAGAAAATGATGAGCAAATTTTTAAGGAAAGTCGTTTTGTAACCATCGAGGTGGTTATATTTGTCGTAACTAAAGCTGAAACTTAGGTATGCTGATAGGAAATTATTTTTAAGCATTAAAGGGTTTACTAGCGTTAATAGCATACGTATGTACATATCTATTTCAAGCGTGTATTCCTTGATGGAATAGACAAAGGTGCATTTTTGTATTTAAAGGGTCGAACCTATTGCAGTTTTACGTTCACATTTTCTAAACACCCAATACCTAATACTAATACCCGGCCCGGAAATCCGCAACCGCAGCAATTTATGTACCTTATATATTCTTAAAATTAAAAAATTTGTATTTCAATCCAGTGTTTGTTTACGAGCTATATAGGCTTCCAGATATTATATTTATCGAAAAATATAAATAGGCAGAGGCAGATCAATCACACCACACCTAGTGACTACGGCGTAGACTTACGATAGATACAGGTAATAAAATATTCGTTTTGCATCAGCCCTGTACGAGGTTAATGAGTCATATTTTTTACACTTATTTTAATTTTAATAAATATGGGTTAAGCGTTTCAATCAAAGTCAAAATATTTCTAGCATGTTTTATATCTTTTGCGTGATATGTTTACTTCTCTTACGAAAATTATAATCGGAATCATGTTAGTGTAACCCAACGTATGAAACGACGTTCATGCAGATGTTACGACCTGACGGGTTTTGTAGCCTGGGGGCTTAAACCATAAAAAAAATCTTTAGGAGCACATTTAAATACTAGAATCACGCTGCGGTACTCATTCATTAAGTCTCAAAATGTGCATCCACTCTTTTAGTAATGTGTCTTTTTAATTGCCTTTTTTATCTTTAACCCTCCTTGCTTTAAAAATCATCGCAGTGATCTTTGGTTTTTCGACTGTAATAGGAATACTACAAAGGTGTGTGTTTGTGTGTGTGTGTACATAGCCTAACACTGCTCAATCTGTAGATATTTGCATCGTATACTGTAAGTTTTCATACTAGATAATAAAAAAGATTTCCGGTAATATGAGATACCTTACGACTCTATTCGCAAAATATATTTTTTAACATTACGAAATTGAGGTTATAAGAAATCTGAATCAGGGAGAACAACATATATTAGTTCGTTTTTATTCATACTACTTTAAATATTTTACAGTTACACTGAAGTTGAAAAGTTGATTAAAGACAAGTAAGTCAACACAACGGATGAAACAGGCAAAAAGTGATCATAGCGTGGATGGAACCTTGAAAGGATGATTCAACTGTATTAATGATATAAATAGTTATGACCTACTGACTTTGTTGATCATAAAAAATGCATTCAGAATTTTGTCGATTACTACGTTATCATCCGCTTTACATCAGAGAATAAACTGTAAACAGTTAAAAGATAAATCTTTTGGTATATGGTAACCGTTAGTACATTATACCATTATACCAAGTTAGTAAATTCATACATTCAACCAATTATTAAGTAAGGGTACAACTAAACTTTATGAAAGATGGAACTGAAACTCAGCAAGTTTTTTTAGAATTTTCAGTTCTTTCTATACAGATGACAAATGAGTGAACCAAAATTTAATAAATAACTACATACGCGAATTTAGGCGAAAGCTAAATTTATTTATTTAACTATGTATAGGTAATTATTTTTTTCTTTGAATCCCAACAAGCCAACTTTTTCTCGTTTTTTCTATTCAAAAGATTTGTGATTGATTTAAAAGCGTCAATAAATAACTACACACACACCTTTCGCCTAATTTTAATTATCACTTTATTATTATCAATTTTTGATTTTTTATTCATATATGATCTCTACATTTTAATACTCAGAGTCTTAAATCAGTCATCCTGAATCTATAATAAATATATTTATTTATTATTTATTTCAACTCTTTATTGTACACATTTATAACATAAAACATAAACAAAAAAAAAAAGGACAGGTACAAGTGGCGGCGAATATAATATTTTTTTCATATAAAAAATTTACAGCTAAGTAGGTTTAGATAGGACTTCCTATTCCTATGAAAAACCTTGAGTGCAACTGTTATTTTCTTTATAGTTAAAGTTTATAAAACTTTGTTAATGTATAAATTAATTAATTAAAAAGAGAGAGATGAGATCCTGTCGTTCAAATTTAAAAAGGGAGATTATGTCCGGACCAGGGTACTAATACGAATTTTATATTATTATCGCTCTTTACACAGAAAATGCAAAATCCGTGACATACATAAACAAAACTTTTAAGAAACTACGAAATGTCAAAAGGCAAATTTTCATATTAAAACGTTCGAAACCTGTTACATTACCTTACTTAAAAATATATAACTTTAACTGATACGTACTTGGTGCGTTCTCGACGAGTATGACTCTAGATCCCACAACGATATGCACAAACACACAAAACGACAATGTGACACACACACGCATTTTCACAACACAACATTGGCATTATTCACCGCACAATACAATTGTCACTTTTTTAAACATATTACGATTTTTTTGGTTTTGGAAATATTTTTACGATTCATGGAATTTTAATTTGAGTGTTATTATCATATTTCTTTCCTTATTATGTTTGAGTTATGTATTCTACATTTGGATAACATTAAACTGGTAATTATTCCATTAAATAATAAAAAAAAGTTGCGACTATACTAAAGGTAACTTAATTTCGAAAAAAATCATAGAAAATCAGGTTGCGATGTTTTCGAAAATTGCACTAAATATGTATTGAAGAAACAACACTTCAAGTTGACTGATACAGCACTTGTCTCATACTCAATGTTTATTTCTAATCACGATATACATTTTGGTATATAAATATGTTTAGTGTGTGTTTGTGGGTCGGCGGGGTCAGGGCGCGTAACGCGAGACGACTGAACACCGCCATTATCCGACATAACCTTATATGTGAATGGGAAAACTGCGCTGACATAACATAGATACGTTGGAAAACTATGCCAAACATACAGCGCTAACTGCAAACACATTTCAACTGACTAGTTTTTCAAAATCCAAGTCCCAAATCCTTTGTTTCCAAAACCGATAGCTGGGGTGCTTATCCTGATGTCGCTAAGGGGTACCTTAAATATGACGAAAAAACAAACTTGGAAGATGTGTGAACGACCAAATTACCTGGAATTGTAAAATTCAAACTACTAAACCACATCTTATGTGGTTCATACGTGTAGCTATGTGGCTATACGTTTGACCTATCCTGGTTCAATTTACAAAGACCGTTGTCAAGCAGTGAGATATGAATACTAAAAAGTTTCTGTCATAATCAGATTGCAATATTTTCTAACTTAATACATATAAAGTCTTGCTTAGAACATTGAGTTATTTCAGCATATTAGAGAAAGACATTAATACTGGTACAATTTTGGATATTGACAAGAAATCAACAAAGAAATAATAAGCATGTGCAGTTGTCTTATGACGTCGGTACAATATAGGCATAAATAATATTAAAATCTAAAGGTATGTCCGCACTATGCCAACAGCTTTTGATTAAAACAGATAAGTGCACACTGGGCCTATTGTCTCAACGTTAAAAATTATTTAAAGCAAAAACTCAATGTATCCGACCATTGTGCGCGGCTCGTTTGTACCAGAACACCTGAACTGTGCCAAAACCGCGCAATGGACACCATTAATATTTCGCGGAACCTAAATTTAAAATGTCTACTAAATTCTGTCATAACTCTATCGCGGGTTCAAACCCTAGGCACACACCTCTACTTTTTGAAGTTATGTACGCACATAACTTCGTATACAAATACGCATTGAATTGTCACTTACTTAAAGGCGAACCTGTACTTAATTTACTTAGAATCTGCTTAGGGTGTAGTCCGCCAACCCACACTAGGTCAGCGTGGTGTATTAAAGCCTTAACCCTCTCGGTTGTCGTAGAGGCCCCTAGCCAGCAATGGGACGTATGTATATGGGGGCTGATGTTGATGCCGCATGAATTAAAGACAAAGTAGGTACAATTAAACTTAAAGATATTACTTTAAGTACAAAGCTACGAGTTGATTGCATCATGCCTTTTAAACTAAAACTCAATCATTTTTTCAAGAAGAGATATAAATCGAGCTATAAACGTCCCTAACTGCCTTCCAAAAGATGGCAGTCTTCCGGGTAATTCAGCAAATTATAATGTTCCGGCAGCGCCTTTGCTGCTCATGAGCTTGTGTTTTAAGAATACTTCGGAGCGGAAATCCTTATTGCTAATAGAAAAACCCCGGGTGCCTAGTTAGAAGACGGGTACAATACACAGTTTTTTCGGACGTCGATAAATGCAGACTGATACTAACAAAAAACTTGTTAGTATCAGTCTGCATTTATATATGTAAACACATATATATAGGTCTAGGATAAGCCAATAAGCATTAGAGGTCCTATGCCTGATTTTCATAATAAGCAGATTAAAGAACGTAAAAAAACTGCGTTAAGTAGGAACTTTAGTTTAGAACTTTAAGTGTTTTCTGCCGAAAATTAAGATTTGGTGGAAATTAAATAATTAGCATTTCTCTGCTCCACAGCACGTATTTAAAAGCCGCGGAAAAAATCAAATTTAAATTCCTTCAAGTAGTAAGGAAATGCTCAGTAACAGCATGGTGTATAGTAACACTTTGTATGTAACAACAAATACTTATGAAAAATGGGGTTAAAAATACGCCTCTACAACTGTCTAAATAGCCGTGTATATTGTAATTAATTTTATAAATTGTAGAAACATATGGAACCTCAACACCATGAATTTAAATAAACCCCATTGTTTTCGGCTTAAAACAAAAACTCATAGGATTTTTCTAACTGACTTAGCCTTGGAGCGACCGCGCAATTGAAATAACAATTTTGACCAGAAAATTGGTTGAATATGTAAACACAATTACTTTTGATACGAGATGTTTTTTTGGTTAGACTAGATTTGAGAGCTCTTAGTTATCTATGCCTATAATACTACCCATAAAGGTATACATATGCACTCATGACATCACTTGTCTTCTTTTAAACACTCTTTTTTTTCTGATGCCTCCGATGTTTTCTGAGAATAGTGGCTACATTCACACAACACAAATGTTAATAATAATTTAATAGTAACTCAAAATTTCACCTATGACAGAGGTATCAGCCTGGATTCTATTACACCCATTTACCTATACCTACCTATTATTTACCTGTATAACTACTAACATTCGACTATACTACCTTCTGCTTTACAAAGACTTATTCCACCATTTTTATGTCGTTTTATAAACTAACAATTTGCTCGTAAACTTGAAGTGATTAATAAAACTTAATTCTCACATTAGTACAAAATAATAGTTTCGCGAGTATGACGTAAGTGGATCATAATAAAATACAAGTATAAATCTTCCCCATTGTTCTCGCTTCACCTTGATTTTACACAAAACTCTAATGTTGAAGTCATCATTTGTTCACCTGTTTTTATTCGGCCCTAATTAGGTCATCTATGTAGCTCTATACATACGGGTTTTCTAGTGTGAATATGTGCCAAAACAAAATGGTAGTATTAAGAACTATAATTTCAGTATACTTTGATGTTTTTGTAGTTTCATAACACGACATAAATGACCATCGTCACCATCAGCCCCTATACGTCCTTCTCCTGGACACGGAACTACTCTACAACTGACAAGGTTGAGGTATTAATCCACCACGATAGCTTTGTGCGGGTTGGCGGACTACACACCTAAGAAATTCTTAAGAACTTGTAGATATGTAGGTTCGTCACGATGTTTTCCTTCATCGTTAAAGTGCGGTTAGTTTAAATATAAATATTAATAAATGGTCTAAATTAGTGAGTTGTCGGATGAAAAGTAAGATAAAACAAAATAGGATAAAGATAATTATGAAATTTATAAGTTTTATTTTAGTGAGAAAATTTTAAAGATTAGAATGCTCCATTTACTTTCTCAAAAAAGCACTCACTGACTGCCCTCTAAGATAAGAGCTCTGTTATGGTTATTAAAAACTAAAAAATACTTCGCCATATTAAGCCGTAAAGATCCAAAATCATCGTAGCGCAGGGCTATTAGGCTGTCAAAACTTTAATACTTCTTCTACTGAATCGCAAATTCCCAATAAACAATGAACAAGGCCACATACAAACAGCTAATAATTATGATATAACATTAACAATAAGTTTCGTACACAATGAATCAAAGATTCTTGATACTAGATCACAATCTGCGCGTTGTGGTGTAGGGTTCGAGTTAAGGCGAGTAGAGTATCAAGAAATATTTTTCTTGATTTACATTTTCTTAACTATTCGTAACTTAACTGAATCTTAGTCCTATTAATTACAGTCTGACAAGAGCGTGTACGGCAAAACTCGGGAATGAATTGGGATAAAAAATAGAAAAAAAATACACTCATTATACATGATATAGACAATGATGCTTTATTATTAATAACTTGTCCAGTCGCCTCCATTATCAATAATTGACTGGAGTCTTCGAGGCATACTTTCTACTAATTTTATTGCATAATCCAGGGACAAAGACCTCCAAATAAGTCTAATTTCACGAACTAATCGTTTTAAAGTCCAGATTTTCTTTCCTCGAAGCTTCAACTTCATGAGTGCCCAAACATTTTCTATTGGATTTGCATCCGGCGACTGTGATGGCCAATCTAGTACTTCAACGTCATTCTCTTGTTTCCACGCTGTACAAAGACGACTCCGATGTTTCGGGTCATTGTCTTCTTGCAATAGCCAATATATGTTTTTCCTTTTAAACCACTTTTGAGCAGATGGTAATAAAGCCATTTGATATATTTTGACCATTTTAGCTGCATTTAAATTACCTGTAAATATGTGCAAGGTACCAAATCCCTGTTTTTAAAAACAACCCCAAACGTGCACCTTCACCGGATGTTTAACGGTCCGCTGGATGAATTTATTGGCGTGGGTACACCAGGTATGAGTGACAGAAGAACGTGCCCAAAAAGAAGCTTCGTCCGAAAAAATTACATTGTCCCAATCCCGGTCCAAATGTTCCTGCGCCCAAGTGAGTCTCTTTTTAACATGATTTTCCGACAGTAGCGGTTTCTTTATTATGCTACGAAATTTTACATCATGAGCCAGTAAACGTCTTCTTATAGTATCACATGACACATTAAGGCCTTTTTTAAGCAAAACCGCTTGACCACCACGTAACGATAGGCGAGAATTCTTCTCGAATACCCGTAAAATCATTTTGTCCTCCTTTTTCGTTGTTTTTTGCGTAGAGCCACGATTAGGCAGATCGTCGACATTTTTTACATCAGAATAGCGTTTCACCCACTTACTAACAAATGTCTTTGACTTTTTCATGTATTTTGCAGCGGCTGCGTATGACATTTTGGGTCCTTTTGGATGCAAACACAAGAACACTGCTTCATAACGTGATGCGTACGTAGCACTCATGACGAAATGCGTCCTCCTCTGACAAAGATCGAACGACAACTGAAACTCTATACACAAAGCATCTGAGGGGAAGGGGCTAGCTACCTGCCAAATTTACAACCAAGCTTCTAGCGGTACCTAAAAAAAAGTTTTGCCGTACACGCTCTTGTCAAACAGACTGTAAATTAAACGCTTATAATGATGAAGATGAATTTGAATGTAAAACATTTAGATCACGACTCTTCTTCAAGATCTTTTTTCTACAATATTAAAGCAGAGGAATAATATAAAATGTAGGTACATAGTATGTACATAGCTATTATATACGAACCACACCAACTTTTGTATCATTGCGAGAATCAAAACCATGGTGTCATAATTTGAAAGCGAGCTTATCAACTGTGTGTTGTTCTCCATAAATAACAATTTCATTAAAATATCACAAAAATAACCTTTTCTCAATTTTTGTAACTTTTCTGCCCTCACTGGGACCACATAAAAATACAAAGTTATTAGAATGCAGCCCATCCGAGCCAAATTGGTTAGACCTTCCATTATGAAGCTACTGAGCGGAACCTACGAAGGTACTGCAAGATGATGTATCCGATATCTATGGATGCTAATGACCCAGGAATTTGATCAGTTACCCCTTTATCATTATCAAAACAGTATATTAAAAAATAAAGTATTGAAAAGCTTTAAAAATTTGTAAATTCAAAATATAATCCAATGGAAGTCTTGACCACTTCGAGAGTTAGGCGCGCGATCCAATCAATATTTCGTCTCTCGCAGGTTTCAATCCCAGGCACACGTTTGACTTTTCGAAATTATATGGGTATACAAAATGAATTATTATAGCTTGCTTTCACGGTGTAGGAAAACATCCGCACGAGGTCAGCGGGATGGACTAAGGTCTGAACCCCTTTCAGTATAGCAGTGGGACATATAAAGGCTGATGGTGTGTGTATTTGCAATTAATTATTACGTACTTTAACAGCCATTATCTAAGACTGGCATGCATGCTACAATACTATTTAAATGACGTCAAGTAGTTTTCACCTATCCCTTGCCACAACTAACATCTTTGCAATTAAGACCAAAAACTGACAAGTAGTTATTCCCAGGAGGCATCGAACATTAAAAGCTCGTATGACATAATGCGTCAACCTTCATTATGGCCATCACGGCTAGTGACCACCCAACAATCGTTTAAAAACCATTTGACATTGGCTTTTTCATAGTTCCATATTTTGTATTGTTTTTTGATGACGTTTTCATGACCTTTGCAAGTTTATGGACTTTCATTGGCCACCAAGATGACAAAGTTACAAAGTAACTATTTTTACCACTAAATTGTTATTAATATGGTATCTCACATTTAATATAAATGCCCAACATCGTAATGAATCAAAAATCTACGCATAAGTGAACTTAAATCAGCACAAAAAAAAATTTGAAATATAAAACCAAGTACTACAATACAAGGCATTGCCAACTTCTCTTCATTGAAAACAACATGTTTCTGAACTTTTAATAAGTTTCTTATAAAAGTATTCGCTCATGGTCCTGTGTAAAACAATAGTCCCTTAGTCCACCCCGTGACCTAGTGGGGATGTTTTCCTACACCGTGAAAGCAAGCTATAATAATATTTTAACTAACCACGAATTTTTCAGGCGTTTTTCAGAGATCGTCGAAATGTGACACAAAAGGTTTTACATACGAATGACCTTTAATAACCGGCCAGAATTCATGAGCCGGTGCGCCTTTTGTTTCAAATCACAACGCATCGTGATCCCATGTATTAAATATTATGCATGTCATTACTAATGCAGACAGTGGCCTCAGATTGGAATATTTAGATTAAAATAAAAGCTTTTTTAGCTTGTTTTCTGTTGCGAATTTCACGCGAGAACCATGATTAAACGATGTGCCGAAAAATACACATAACAGTTATAATTGTAATAAACACCCACTCTTTTGAAACTCTCGCATATGACATTTATTTGTAAAAGATAAACACCCAAATAAAGTTAATAGGAAATTTAACAGCAAATAATGATAAATACTCGTATTACAATTAAAATAAGATTATAGTAAACGGCCGAATAAATCGATACCTCTTAAAACCTATATTATGATCTGATACTAACTTTTCCAATTGAAGTAACTAATCTAAAACTTACCTTTATAAGTATCTTCTCTTCTTGGGTCGTCGTGTCGTTCGCCGTAATCTCCAATCACCACTGGCCTTGATGTTACTACTTCGCCTCCAGGACGCGCTATGTAGCTCGGAGTGTTCCCGGGTTTCTCCAACTCATACTCATACACCGGCTTGACACCAGGGTACTGGGATCCATTACCCGGGCTAGGTTTATCATCGTTACCATAACTACCATCTGGACGTTCATTGTAGCTGGGTTTCTGGCCATAGCTGCTGTCTGGGCGTTCGCTATATCCGGGTTTCTGGCCATAGCTGCTGTCTGGGGGTTCGCTATAGCCAGGTTTCTGGCCATAGCTGCTGTCAGGACGTTCGTTATAACTAGGTTTCTGGCCATAGCTGCTGTAGGGTCGATCGGTGTAACCAGGTTTCGGGCCGTAGCTACTGTCTGGTCGTTCATTACTTCCTGGTTTCTGTCCGTAACCATTGTCAGGTTTTTCATTATAACCAGGTTTTGGCCCATAGCTTGAAGCTGGTCTTTCATTGTAACCTGGCTTGGTGTCATAATTATCAGACCCATACGAAGGTTTTGGGCGATAATTATCATAGTTGGGACGATTTCCATATGAGCCTCCACTTGCTCCATAAGAACCGTAAGTACTACCATAAGATTCTTGTGTACTAACAGAAGAAGACTGGCTGCTTCCATAAGTGCTTTGAATATTAGTGTAAGACCCTTGATTACTCCCATAAGGTCCTTGTTGACTACCGTAATTTGGTTTACTACCACCATAATTAGTGTTGCTTCCTCCGTAAGGACCTTGGCTACTACCGTAGGAGGCTTGATTGCCTCCCTGCGAGCCTTGTGCGCTTCCGTATGAACCTTGTTCACTGCCATATGAAACCGGACTGCTTCCATAACCTTGTGAGGTTTGGCTACTCCCATAAGAACTTTGGCCACCGCTATAACTAGGCCGACTTCCTCCGTAAGAACCCTGACCACTACCGGAAGATTGACTTTCACCGTAGCTTTGACTACCGCCATAAGAACTACCAGAGGATGCTTCATTGTTGCCATGAGATCCTTGGGTGCTGCCATAAGATGGTTTACTATAAGACGGTTTGCTCCCGCCATAACCGTCTTGATTACCCCCAGAAGCCTGATTTCCACCATAAGAACTTCCACTAACACTGGACTGACTACCACCATATGAACCTTGGCTTCCGCCCGATGTGGTTTGAGTTGCACCATATGATCCCTCATTTGCTCCATATGTTCCTTGACTGCCACCATAACTTGACTGGCTGCCTCCATAAAAGCCTAGGCTACCTCCGTATGAACCTTGACTACTGCCATAACCTTGACTAGGGTAAGGGTCAGGCTTTTTTAACGGTTTTTGACCATAGCCATCTTGTGGTGGACGACTACTACCATACGATGAACTGGTATAACTCTCTTGGTTGTTGCTATGACTTTGGCTTGAAGAGTAAGATTCTTGAGCTCCATATTCATGAGCTCCGTAGGAATTTTCACTTCCATAACCAGGCCTAACCGGCTCGATTGGTTTTTGTCCGTATGGCCTTTGTTCTGAAGGTTTATATCCACCTTCATTGCCATAAGACGGGCGATATTTATCAGTGCTTCCGTAACTATTTTGGTTCCCATATCCTTGAGACCCTTGAGCAGAATTATATGAACCTTGATTTCCAGAATTTTGGCCGTAAGAACTAGAAGTTCCATGGTTTACACCAAAATACTCATTATTGGCTTGGCTATTATACCCTTGAGAACTGGAATGATGGCCATGGTTTTCACCATATGGTTTTACAGGTTTAGTTGGTTTTTGTCCATAGCCTGACCCCGCCTCGATTTCTCCACCATATGGTCTGTCCGGTCGTATAGGATCCGGCCTATGACTATCCACAGGTCTGTTCTGATCATAACCACCAATTTCTGTAATTGTTCCGTGACTATACTGTGAATTGCTCGCGTACGAATTTTGACTAGTGTATGTTCCATAGCCCTGAACCCCGTATGGTTTATCTACTGGTCTATAAGGTCGAGGTGGGTCGTGTATTTCCACGTATATAGAATTATCAGATTGAGAATTTTGACCATACCCGCTAGCATATTGAGCATAATAATCAGGTCTTTCGCCTGATGCTCCCGGACGATCATAAGGCCTGTTAGGTCTGTATGATTGACCTGGAGGACCAATAGGCCCTGAAGGTCCGTTATTCACACCATATCCTGGTCCTACATCAGCCGGTCTATATGGATCTGAATTGGGTCTGTAGCCATCTTGTATTTGATATGGCCTTCGATTTGGTCTAGTAACATACTGATAATTCGGTTTTTCTAGACCATAAGGATCTTGCGGTTTTGCTAAACCATAACCTTGAAAATTAAGCTCGTCTCCAGGTCTTTGATTGTAAGACTGATTTTGAGTTGGTCTTTCAGGTTTATATGGTATATCCTGCGGCTTGAGATCCCCATAGCTTGGCGGATAGTCATCATCAGGTTTGTTATTGCTGTAGTCGTCAGGTCGATACGGTGATGGCCTTCCAGGGCCGTAGGGTCTCAAATCACCGGAAACTAAATAGTCAGAAAACTTATCGTCTCCAGGTCGAAAGACGGGTTTGTGCGCAGGTCTTTCCGGTCGTTCCGGTCGTTCTGGATCATTCGGCTTTTCTGGCCTCTCCGGCCTATCCTGTGGAGGCTCGTCGAACTGAGTTTGAATAGGTGTAGGCGGCGATTGCTCACACTGGAACCGCCGTACGTAGACGTCATAATCCGGATGACGGGTCAACGAATTCTTTTCCTTAATTTCCTTCTCGCTTATATTACTTAGTTCGCATGTAGCATTGCCCTTAGCACCAACGCTGAAAGGATGAAAAATCAAAGATATTCAATATAGAATTGCAAAAAATTTGTATACTATTAATATAAACTAAGATTTTAATCTTACTAAAAAATACAATTAATTAAAATTTTTGTTTGAGGTGCTAGCGCCATCTACAAAGTTACAAAAGAGGCTTTACTCACCCGTAGTCGTAAGCTTGGCATTGTTTGTCTTGTTTGCATATTTGCTCGCATTCTTTAGTAGTTAGTTCCGATACATTACGGTAGATGGCATCCAGTGGTATTCGTTCACCAATAGATATTCTTTCAAAGCAATCTGCAGCAATAAATAAATTACACTTGTAATTAATGTATATATCCAATGTTAAACTCAGTCTATCCTGAGACAAATTTCTTAATTATTTATCCTATTTTTAAATAACTATGACAAAATACATTACTTTATAGTTGATGTACGTTCAATAGGGCAGTGTGGTAACACAATAAACTATTCTGTAAGGGCTCACCAAAGGATCTAACTCGGGTAAAAATTGTGGGTAATAGCATAACTTTCACAATTATAAATTTATAAGGCATAAGATTAATCAATTAACTGAGTTTAAGCCCGTTTAAGTACCTACATTTGATTATAGATCTATGCTTAAACAAATCATTAATCGAAAGAGCGAAAAACTTGATAGAAAGAAATGTTGTAAAATTTAATTATACCAGTTCTTCTATACTAAAGTTTAAACTATCGATATAAGAACAAACATCATAGAAGGAACCGTAGTTGTAGCCTTCTAGCGTAGCATCACGAACCACAAAACGTTCTAATCACCAAAACAATAAAGCAGTAACCAAAAACAGTTGTTAATATAATAAATTGTCCATTAAATTATGATAATTTGATTTCATCAAAGTCGATTGTTACGACAAATTCCGGACCGTGTATATTAATTTTGAAATTATACAATTTATTGCCCAATTTCCTCTGTCAAAATTATACTGACCTTAGGAAGAAGATTGATAAGTTTCAACATTAGAATATTTTCAACGAGAGAACAGAGATGGCGCTACATAGCCGATTTAAATATCAATTTGAAAAACTGTTTTTATGATCGATTTAGATTGAATTGGAAAAAATATGATTAACATATAAACTTTATTTATAAGGCATAATTTGATTACGTAGATATGATGAAAGTTTTTTTTCTGATGTCGTAACTCATACGTTTAAAAACAATGTATATCTTTTGAACCTATGATCTCTATTTTTATTTTCTAGTTTAATCGAGACGTGAGGTTATGTAGACAACCTTATTATTTAGTTATTAATCACCCACTATAAACTTTGCTAGAGCAGGAAAAATGTATAATTATTGTATGCTATACGATAGAAGTCGCTGGTAACAGGTAAACAGCAATTATTTTGGCGTACGCATAAATTGTTCATTGAGATTCACAGCCTCACAAATTTTATTTTAGATCTAGAGGCCTCACGTTTGATTCTCATTTTAGGAAAAGTGTTTGTATGTTTCGTCTCAAGGAAATACTCAGTAACAATACGAATTCTGGAAATAAACTTGATGAGTGGAAATAAATTTCCTGACGAAACCTGTAGTAAGTAATAAGTTTTTATTGTGCCATAGTCGTCATATGATCATTGCTTACATTTTCTTCTATAAGTATTAAATTAAGAAATCAAATAAATATTGTTTACATTTCATAAGATTTCTTTATTACACGAATATTAGGGATTAAAAGTTCCTGTAGGTAGGTAAGTTTTTTGAAGACACCAATTTATCGTCAAATATGCAATAAAAGCCCTCATCATGCAATTTTAAGTTGTTTCTAAAAACACGAAGAAAGTAAAAATAATCAGATTAATACAACAATCAAAACTCATCTCGTGACATTTATTGTAAGTAGATATGCGTGTTTTTCAGAATTCTTACCTTCGATAGAAGTTCCAAGTTGCGAATCGATTGTTAGTGTTTGAACTCCGGCGGCAAGTAAAACCGGGCACAAAACAAGTACAAAATACATTTTTATGAACAGAAAAACTGTCATTATAATAAAATTCCCGCCATTTCGCGTAACAACGAAGATTCGCTTTTTCTTTATTTTTTGCGAAGCCAACTAGATGTCAACTTTTAAAACCAGCATTTCTTAAGAGCTATAGTTTAAATTTAGAATCTTTAATTTAAATTTTAAAAAATCCGCTATTGCTTTGCGCGGCTATTTCTGCGTTCGGATACGCGTAAGTAGCGACTTTTTATATAATTAATTCACTGTTTCAATTTAGCCAAGACGTCCACCCACAAGTGTATTCGCAAATAAAATGTGGCGTAAATGTTGTCTGGGCGTGTCTGGCTAACAACTTCACGCTCCGATGCTGGCGAGCACTTCCTTAGCGTCTTGAACCCGAAGTTTGTTAATCGAGGGAAAAGATTTGCAGATATATACAAAGATGTTAGATGAATGGTTGATGAATCTTTGCTTTTTCTCAAGATCTCCGTAGATAAGTAGAAAAACGTTATGCAACGGGATATGTTACTTCCTGGCCGCATAGCTTTAGACCTCAGTTGAATAAAAGATTCCTTTGTATTTCTAATTTTTTTATTTAATTTTGGATTGCTCATAGGGCCACTTTTATATGCTTGAAATTGCTAACACAAAAAGTATATTATATACGAAACATGCAAAACCTCCCTGAAGGAATATTTGCATAGGCTTTCTTACTCTTAACTATGGAGGAAACCAGTATCTAGCAATAAATAAAGGCTGCTGTAAAAAAATAGATGAAAGGTTGACCGCTATGTAAGTTCCAGCCTAGTCGGCAATCCATCTGATCCATTCTCAATATAAGAAGATTACCCGAGGTCTTGATCGCGCACGGTAGCTCATGGTGAGAGTGTCAACCGCTGTAATATGGTCGATAAGATATAAGTTAATTGTAAACTTTGTTACTTCTTTTGTTTAGCAAGTCGTGGATATTAGAAACTGCGACAAACTTTTTGATGCCAGAATCTTTGAGATTCAAAACAGATATTTTTGGATCTCAAAATCATTTGTCTTCGTACGAGTTAAGATCACACGCATCACGTTCCTCAAGCTTAACCAACTGCGCTACGAAGACTGGCAAATACCGTAAAAGTATTACCTAAAAACTTAAAAGTAACGTTTTCCAAAACCTATTAATTCAATCCAAGTCACGGGAAATTCTAAGTGTACAATTAACAGTTGAACAAAAAAAACTGAAGTATGCGCTACGCTACCTCAAACATGTAGATTAAATTAATGAGTAACAAAAAATATACTACGAAATATACCAGAGGCCGTAAAAATTTGTAATCTAGACACTAACATTCTTCATTCATACCGTGAATTCTAATACAGTCACATCAAATATGATCAATCATCTTTACGACAAAACATTTTTTTTTCTGCCAAAGGATTTTGTGAATGGCTTATAAATATGTTCGTTCTATGTAGAAATGTATTTATGAAGGACAACAGATGTGAAAATAAATATGCTATAACAAATTTTAGCTATGGGTCTTTAGCTGAAATAGTGACCACAAATTGACCATTTCTACTAATAAAATAAAAGCAATAAAATTCTTCGTCATTTACTAACATCATTACCACGCAGAAGTAAAAGTGATGCAGGTTCTTGATCTTTTCATCTGAAGGTATATATCATAGTACATATTATATATGTAAATGTCAATGACCGAGAACGACAGGACACAGTAACTTCCGTCTCAAATATAGAAATAGACTATAATAACCGATATCCTTCAAGTACGACAATATTACTGAGAATAACCGAAGGATGTATAAATAAGCTTCATTCTATTATCCTCCCACGTAAAAGTTACCTTAGGTACAAGACACAAGATTACGAATACATGTTAACCTCTGTATATGAGAGGCAATAGGCCTATTGGATTCTCGAAACATTAATTTTGCAAATCGTAAATTATGAAGAAAAGTCTTTTTCGTATTCACAATGAATTATCACGTATCAGCACACCTAATAAACATCTGTGGAATTTCTTAAGTGTGTAGTATAAACTCTGTCAATTGTAGAAGAGGTCCGTGCCTAGCAGTTTTGCAGCATTGTGGTATAGATAGCACGAAAGATGATAATCATATAACTATGCTGGAATATAAAAAGCTGCTACTATTTAGAAGGATGATGTTAAAATAAAAATATTGAAACCGCAGAAGTCTCTGCCATGGTTCAATGTATTATAGCTACAGTAACTATGAGCATAATTTGTAAATAGTTCCAGACTAAGTCATTGCCCGTAGAGTTTATATTTCCCATTTACAATAAAGGAAAAGCGAAGAATTAAATCTGTCTGACTTTAAAGTTCACATATTTATTATAAACCAGTATATTAAAGGTTTTGACGTAAATCAAGGCTGAAGACCCTTCTAAAAAAAGGAAAATTGAATCTTGCCACTTCTTTCTCATAGAACATGCATTCGAAAATCTAATTAAAAACAAAATACAGTAATTAATGACTCATTACTGTACAAAGAGGTAGCTTTCTGACGAAAAAGAAATCTGATTCATTTCAGACACACTCTCTCACGGTTGTTTTATGAAACCTGACATATTGCCGGTCTGAAATCGAGCAGGTTAATGAACGAACTTTGGAAGGTTATAATCTACTTGTGGATACGATGTTTTGTATATTTTATATTAAATTAATATATTCATTGTCTTATTGCTCGTGTAGTTCTTTAATAGGCTTGTAGGTAAGATATTCAGAGCGAACAATGAATTAAAACCAAGCATGGTGTAGCCATCAAAGAGTAAATATGATACAAACTTGCCCAAAGGGTACCTCGTCTTGTTATTTATAATTACAGTAATAAATACCTAGAGGTCCTGATTACAAATGCCAGGTCAAACAGCATTACTAACATTTCCGGTAAAGGATATTAACAACCAGTCCAGAGTTGAGAACTGTAAGTACTTATTAAAGTTGCCCCATTTTACTAGAACCCATAACATACCAGGCCAACTCATTCTAGTGAACCAGTGTGAATTTATAAAACAATCCTTTAAAATATATATATATCTAACCCCAGGATTGAAGTTAACAAAACATGCACATTCGGTTTGTATAATAATTAAGATTTTAACCTCATTAGTAGTCATCTTATGAAAACATTATGAATAAATTGTATAATTATAGCTGTGCAATGACGTCATCCCGTTAAATCCTCATTATTCTTTGGTGCAATATCAACACAAAGGCTGCAACAATTCATAATTGCAGTCTTTAGTCCGCAAAAAATATTCTACTTTTTACTTTCTCAACAAGAACTCCAAATATGCACACCTCCACAGAAATGTGCTAAATATTTGTAACTCGCGCTCGCTTTAACGCAAAACCAACAACCATATTACACTTTTATAAGACTTATATTTGACTGCGTTTTGCATTCTATTCTCTATGATTGCTTCCATATATTGCCCCATGAAACGAAGTAAGCACAGGACCACGAGGCAGCCTCCATGAATATCCAGGCAATATCTAAAAATAAAATTAATGACAAGGTTACATTTATCTCTAAAGGTTTTATGGCAGAGTAACTAGAGTGTTATTTCCTGACTGCATCTTCTTTACCGGGGCAGTACAAATCATTGAGAAAGCCTCATAAAATATAATTAACCCAAAAAGCGCACCCAACCCCTCTGATTTTTCAGTCAAAATACTTCAAAACTTAAACACATAAGTCCATTTCATGCCCACCTATTCAACTAACACCGATGATTATTCTAAAAAAATTGTATTACTCATCGTGTTGTTCACAAATCCTCACTATTCTTCGATGAGACAAAGGAATATCGCAAGTGTGGATAATTGAGGTCCAACGTACGGCGGCACTATCGTAACATCTTGCGAAGTGATTCCGCTAATATTAATTTAATAATTGCGCTAGCATGTATAGTGATGAGTGCATGATATAGTACTTGTCGATTATTATCTCTTCAATCGAATCTCCTCATTGTGATACTTGATAATACCGTTAATTTGAATTGAGATTTTCGTAAAATTCTAAGCAGCAGCATGAAGACCAGGAATATGCTAAATATGCGACTATAGACCACTTATTAGACGGAAATTAAACAAAGCTGACGAAACGTGGGTTTTTTGCCTAACCCTTCGAGGATATAGACGTGTAATTATGTACATTTAAATGTAATTTATAACAAACAACGCAATTTTGATGAGTGAAATATTGACCATCTAAAAGCTCGTATAGAAAAGCTATTTATGAAAAATGATAAACTAACAGACAAGGATTGCTACCCCAAACTAACATTTATCTTTAGGTCAACACGCGTTCAATAGAAAACTAAATTTGTAGCCTTTGTAGCACTACTACAACAGTATTGTCAAAAGAAATTTGAAACACGTAAGAAACTTGGATTAATAAACATGAATGTATTAACTTTAAACATGTTAGTTTAGAACCAACGAAACACATGAGGATCTAAAAAGCTCGGAACTATGTGATTGTACTTACTTCCACTGCATTTCTTCAGCGACAACTCAAAAATCGATTGCTACATATCTCTGCATACAATGCGGAAATATCTTGAAGAATATCGACGTGCAGGCATCACTATGAGACGGTGACCCGTGAATTCTGACCGAGGCGCGATTTGTAGATAACGCCAACAAGCCAGAGGTGTCTGCTGATGGACCACCTGTTTTCAGTTAAGTTAAGGTTCGGCCACATAATCCCTTTGAAACTTATCAGGAAATTTATCTGTGTAAATTTCAGGAGGAATAGCACATTAATGTGGGAAAACGATGTTGTGACGAAAATGGAAGGGGGTGATCCTTAATACGTTTGGTTATTTTACGTTTGCAAAGAGATTTATAATGCAGAAAAGAGTTGTAACGTCTCTCGAGGACGTCTTTAGATCATCTGCAAAATCATGTTGGTTGTTCATAGAAAGAGTCTTCGAAACCAGCACGTATGCATACAGAGGATACTGTTAGTTGAGTAAGCGACAAATATGTGTTTGTATCGTTGCATTTGGCACTTAAGAATCTCTGTCTATCTTAAAGGCAAACACACGTACTTATGTTATTATTAGGAAATATAATGGCAAAAGTCCAACGTACCTTACTTCGGAAGAGGCAGACAGATACAATTCAGTTCCAATAACACAATAACTATAGACTTTACATATTTAGGCATTATACCTCATTGATCTGATTCGTATGTATGACTTTAAAAAAATTCAAAATATTTTAGTTTCTATCATTTACACAAATGTTACACTTCGTTTTAAACTTGTTTTTCGCGAATTCTATTGTGTTTTAGGTTTGTTATTTTTGAAATCATTAAGATCACTTTACAGCTTCATGATTACGCGACAAACGGAGATATAAATCATAAGCGAGACTTTTGACACAATAGCATTCATTCCAAAAAATACCCTTGTATTTATGGAGAAAATAAACTGTATACCTACGCAATAAAATTCACAAACTTCAGTTGAATTTGTCGTACACTTTAAGCAAACTATGCTACGATATAACCGTTAAAAATATATATTAACCCAAATAGGATTACCTAAATAAGAAACCCAAGGACTCAAACACTAAGCCTCAAGTGTGGCAGCTCCTTTACTAAGATAAAGGTCGACGACCGTGAAATCCGTTTGTTCTTAATTGTTTTATGGAAATCTTGTTACACGCAATATAAAGGCAATAAAAACTCTGTACAGATTAAAATACTTGAGAATAATAATGAATGACTACACCCCGTAACGGTTTTACATGCGAAAAATGGCTGGACTGGAGTCGTGACAAACATTGTTAAGGAATTTTGAATTACCTGTTTTTCATATAAATTACCCTACTTGTACTTGGCAGCCAGAGATTTAGATTATCTCCAAGCATGCCGCTACACTCAGCTGGAAAGACTGTATAATTATATGGGTTTATTTTACACATATATACAATTACACATAAGCCTACAACTCAGGTGTGAGTCCGTAATCTTTATTTACATCAATATTTCGCTAGCTATCCCAGGAATGTGTGTATCTAATGTCTTTCTACGCCCACATTTAGCCAGCTCTAGGAAGCGTCCCTGCTTTCATTATTCGAGCACTATTCTAGACTCTATTTTTCTAATAGAAAATCAAAATATTTTGCCGAATATAGAAATGGAACCCAGGGGTTCTAGGTCGCAAAGCGCACACTCATGCCTCCGAATTAAAATAAATGTTTATATTATACACATACATTTATACATTCTGTTCATTATACCAGACGATGTACGCGAAAAATTAATTCTTAAAGTCCTCACAATTTTTTGTTTGCAAATAATAATATAAAAACTGTATTGTTTCATAAAATTTATAAATATATTCTTGTTTCCCAGGAATTAAATCTTCTTCATATTAAATGTTTATACCATTATTTCTATAATTATATAATTTAATATAATAAAGTTTGTGTGTTTAATTACAAAACATGTCAAACAATAAGCTTCTTAAATTATTTGGAATATATATTTTGTCATGACTTTCGTGGTACGTATTAAAAAAACTGAAAAAGGAAAAACTGTGGTGTGTGCTATTTTTATCAGGTGATATTTAAATGTTCCATTGACTAATAACCCATATACCTTTGTGAAACATGTATGTAGGTAGTTCGAAATAAAACAAAATGTATAATCATAATTATTTTTTATTCCTTTTATCAGATTTTTCTCGTTTTCTCTTATTAATTGGGTTTCTAGGATCATAAATGTCGAACCAATCGTCGCCTTTAGTCGACGCATCTTTCGCCAACACCGAGCCCTTGTCTTCGAAACGTAACTTGTGGCCCAGCCTGAGAAAAACATAACTTTGTTTATAATTTACAACTACGTGCATATTAACCTTATATATATCTCAAATTAGTGCGTACTAAAGTTCGATCCCGATTTAGGTAACGTGGGTTTCTATACCCTTATTCATTAAATAAGTCAAACTGACTAGCCTTTATTTGAGGCACATTTCACATCAACCCGGCTACCGAGAATTTCTTATAGAACAAAAACCAACTTCTCTGTCGGGAATCGAATCTGGTAACGTTCAAGGGCATGGTGCACAGTCATACCCTTTCATGAATTTCTACAACAGAGACCGTTATCGCCTGCAAACCAAAGCAAAAATGTAAAAAGGAACCTCAGGTTCTTCTTACCAATCATCCGTATTGAAATTGTCATCATCTTTAACATCTTCTGTGCTCTTCTGCTCTGTCTCTCCTTCTGTCTCGCTCTTCTCCTTGATCGCGTGCAACTTTGATTTAAATTTCGCCAGAAGTTGCAGTGTGAAGTCTTCTCTGTAATTTAATTATGAGAATAAGTTGAAAAAGCTTTTGATACTGAACCAATTTTCGATTTTTGGTAGGGAGATATACTTTTAGAAAAGACGTAAGCTAAGTATTGTTTTTAATTGCGGTCGTGCATAAAAATATTGATTTATTTTGCGAAGACGTTACTTGGCCATTTCGTTAATAATATAGCTAAATTATGTCATGTTTATTTCACATTTGGTCTGGCCAAAATAAAATAAATCTAGTCCTTTTTGGGTTAGATGTAGAGGGATTTGGTAGGTATACAACCTTAAATTAAGTAGGTAATTCTCACTACCATTTTATTTATTTTTTTTAAACCAGTTGATAACGAGATAACTAAGTTTCAAGTAATAGATACGTTTCAATATTTGATATGACTATTGCAAGTCGTCAATGTCAATGTCGTCAGTGTAGCAATAAAAACACATTTTACAGGTTTAATTATTATTTATTACATTAAACGTTTGTAAAAACATAATATTCATAAAACGTTTAAAAATTTTTGGTTTCATACTCTGCGCTTGAAAATTAGTCATGCTTACTAATTTCATTCCGGAATGTAATTACTAAATCATAAATAATAAATGCAAAATTATTTATTTACACATCTATATTAACACAATAATTTCACTGAGCAATTGAACTTGAGTACATAATTTCTTTTATACAATTATTTGACGTCACTGCCCAAACACTCGTCCAAATCATCAGAATCATTTATAACTGCTTCATCCCACGGCCCATGAATATTATCTTTGTATTTCTGCCACCTCACAAACATCACTGGGCAATACACACACAGCACGCACACAAACGCCAAGAAATACCACAATAACGTTATCGACACCGTGTATAACGTTATAACTGTTAACGATAACGTTACTGAAAATAACAGCAAAAATAACTTAGTCCTTAAATACACTTTGAACAACTGCGGACTTAGTACGAAGAATAGTACTGATACTGTTAATAATATGAATGCGTCGAAGGGGGTAGATAGGCGGGAAACTAGACATACTGAGGCAAAAATTGCAGCGTTTATTGATAAGGACTTCGATACAAAAGCGGCTGGGACATCATAGTCGAAAAACATCAGATGTATGATCATCATAATTACAGCCCACGCGTATATTGTATCTGTACTAACCGTATCAGTCAAAGTATGCAAAATAGGAGACAGCAAATACCCTATAACGATGTAAACTAGCACAGTTTTCAAATGTGTCAAAATAGCACTTCCCTCAACGAGAACGTATAGCATATAACTGATACCAGTAACGGTTGTCGACAGATATATAACGGTTTGTGTGTTAATCCAGTTGTTGTACATGTAGACGAACAATATGGCGTATAAAACGCAAATACATAAACGTAGGGCGACTCGAAAAGACCCGACAATTGCCTCGTATAACCCGACTTTTTCTACGTGCACGTTCTTGCGAAGATCTTCAAGGAATTTCGAGTCAGTGTAATTATCTGGGTAATCTCGATTCTCGTATAGATTCTTCACCCACGGTTTCCGTTTTTGAGGTTTCCTTTCAACCTTCGGTCGGCGATTTCTGAAACCGATGGGTTTTCTTGTATTATAACAGTCTTGAGTCTTCATCGTTGTTTGATGACTTTTAATTCACTTTTAAAATGTTCATATGTACTACTTCAAACATTCAAAAAAATCGAATCATTTGCCACACGTAATATATTACTTTTTATTTCACTTCTATTACCATATAAAGAAAAAAAAACATATTTTTGTTTTGTTCCCTATATTTGACAAACGTTCAAATATAAATGTGCCCTTAGTGGAAAATTTAATCACATCTCCTTTCAGACTTGCTCAATCCTTCTTTGCTCCTCGATTTGTTTGAACTGATTAATCTATTAATCGTTTAAAAAATATCTTGTTTTTTTTTTAGAAATAATATATTATTAACTTTATTATTTTGAGCTATAGCACCAATACGAATTGTAATGTACAGTAATTGTTTACAATTATGTGCAAATGATGCTTATTTTCGATTTGGTAATGATTTCGTCCCACTCATTTAAATGCAACATGTCCATATGAGTGAAAAACGAAAATCTTCGCTATTTTAGAACACATAATTTAACCCTTACGTAATATGTTTTATGTTAGCCTTAAAATTCCATCCATCGCATAAACAATAGTAAATTGTTAGGACAAACAATTATTTTATTTACCTGGCTGCACCCTTCTTCGGAATCTTCTCTTTCATCTTCTTGTACTTCTCCTGCTCCTCAACAAACTGCTTGTACATTTCGTTCTTTTCCTCCAACGTTTTTTCCTTGTCCTCTTCTTTTTCCGTCTGTTCTTTTATCTTCTCCTCTTTGGCGCCTTTCATTTCCCTCTTCAACTGCTTTATTTCATTTCTGATCCTATCCCTATTATAACATAATGAAATTATATGATACAATTAATAATGAAATGATAGAATTTTCTTGTGTCGCGTGTAGTAAAGCTTACGATCGACATAAATGAAAAAACATAATAGCACAAGTAACATTATAATCTATTTATAAATTCATTGTAGATTCCGCATTCAGGATCACTTTAAAAGTAATTTCTTGATCGCCAAAAATATGTATTTTTGGGAAATATTTAATGCCGCGACTTGGTCGTTGCCAATTTAATACACAACTGATTAGTTCATTGACACCTATATTTCTAATTAATGACTTTACCATACTTTCATGCATATTTACCTCTCTTTCTGCCGTTCCATATCTCTCTCCTTTCCAATATAATACTCTTCTTCGGACTCACTCTCTTTTTCTTCTTCTTCTTTTCTCTTCTTACTTTCTCTTTCTAAGCTACTCTCTCTCTTCTTAGAGCTAAGTTTATCTCTAATGTTACTGACCGCTGCTGCTGTTTCTTCTTTCTTAAGTTCTGCCTCTTCACTTGTCAGTTCTTTGATTGCCGCATCTTGTTCAAGCTCCAATTCTAAAAGTAATGTTGAGAAACATTTACAATGTTTGTTCATTAATTCAACACTTTCAAAACAATATTTTATGAAGTTCCTGTAATTTTGAAATATTAGGTTAATATTGTATTATAGATTATGTGGGTCTCCTATACAATTGACACCCATAAGGTTCCGGATTTAGGTTTACGACCGCAAATTTCGTTGATCTGGCCAAGAAACATGTTATTTGGATTTTTATCATAGAATTATTCCAGTAGTAGCATTAAGTTTTCCCGAAAACATCAACAAATTAATTTTCTCCATAAAAATATATAATTCTAACCATGGTAATACATATTACAGTATGTAGCACTTAAAATCATTTAAATTAATTTGTGATTTTGTTGTACTTACCAGCCGCAGTCTTTTTGCTCAGCTTCGGGTCTTCTAACAAGTCATGAGTTGATTTAGGCTTGCCGCGATACTCCTGAGCCTCTCCTTCGTCTTCCTCAGCCTCCTCGCCGAATGACAGCAGACCGAAATTTCTATGATCAAATTACTGGGGCATTCCACGCGAAGCGGACAAGCAAAAAAAGTCGATGTTTCCGATTTCAGTAATATTCGAGTATGTTATAAATATACATGTCCTTTATACGTGTGTTAAATATTTTTGTAATATAATGACTGGTTTCAGAGTTACGGGACTTTGAACTTGTGGCCGGCGTGTGGGCATGCAGTGCTTCAAAGCCCATTACCGAGTCATAAGATTATGGTTTAAAATAATTAAACTAGTGGATTTAATACTTCATTTAATGAGTGTTTAAACTGCATTTTTGTATATCAAAAAAAAATATTTTTTCATTAAAAAAATTGCAAGTTTACTTTTTAAAGCTGATTTTCACAAAGATTATCGTCTTCAATTTTTTTTATTTTTTTCCTGAAAAAAGCTTATACTGTGCAGAATATCCTTACTAAGTTGTATTACGGGCTCGAACTTAGTTTAGGAGCTAGACCAAAAATAGTGCCGCGGCGATGGCGTCCAGCGCCGCGTCTAACGCCCTACCCTTGTTAGAATTTAATAAAACTTTTAATCAAAGGAATAAAATAACTTCTGATGGAACATTTTGCATATGATCAATAATACTAATACGTTAATATCTATCTATTAAATACTGTTTACTTTAAATCTACACAAATAATACGCTTTTTAAAATAAAACGAACTATTTTTAATAGTTAAATGTTTTTATAAACAAAAATGCAGTTTAAACACTCATTAAATGAAGTATTAAATCCACTAGTTTAATTATTTTAAACCATAATCTTATGACTCGGTATTGGGCTTTGAAGCACTGCATGCCCACACGCCGGCCACAAGTTCAAAGTCCCGTAACTCTGAAACCAGTCATTATATTACAAAAATATTTAACACACGTATAAAGGACATGTATATTTATAACATACTCGAATATTACTGAAATCGGAAACATCGACTTTTTTTGCTTGTCCGCTTCGCGTGGAATGCCCCTACTGTTAATAGACTATTAATAAGCGCGAACGTGAGTTTGTTATACTAACTCGCTTGATAAATGAGTTTCAATTGTCGGTTGTAAGCTACTTTATAAAATTGTTTGAGTTTGGAAAACATTAAGTTTGTTGAGTTTTTTTCTTGGAGGATAAATAAATATATAGATACGGGAAAAAACTAGAAAAAATAAAATTAACAAAAGCACTACAGGGCATTTGACGTGAATATAAGAAATTATGAGAATTATCTCAACAGGAAACCATTACAGTCATTGAGCAATAATAGACCGAGATTCCAGAGCCGCCAGACCTTACTTATTTTCTGATGGACGAAATGTTTACCATTGGGTAGTACTACCATCGTATGGATACTTGCTATCTTGGTCGATGGGCCAATTTACAGATATCAGCTGCTCAGGGTACCTAAAAGCGTGTCGTATTTTCACGTATGTTTTAGATAATATAGTTAAAAATAAGTCGTCAATACCCCCAGGCATTTCCCGTCGGCCCTATTGCTTTGCAGACGCATTGAAAATCCAAAATAATGAATTAACTTCACCTAAATTTTGATCCTCCATTTTGAGTATGTTCACCAAACAGCTATTTTAAAACCTTTGACAAGAAGACAGACCAATCCAAGGGTTCAATTTTCCCTAAATTCTTTTAGACGCTTTTGGGTACCCTGGCCAGCTGATATCTGTAAATTGGCCGTCCGACCAAGTTAGCGAGTATGCATACGATGGTAGTACATACTAACACTACCCAATGGTCCACATTTCGTCCATCAGAAAATAAGTAAGGTCTGGCCGCTGGCGGCTCTGGGATCTGTGTCTATAAGAGGATTTAACTCACTACAGACTTCCTCGCTCACCTAATATTTAATTTCCAATATGCAAATTATTATAACTATTTAACTTTAATACTTACTTAATTCCCTGTCGTTCCTTTTTCTTCTTTTTGGGCGCTTCTTCCGCCTTGGTTTCCTTAAGTCTTGGCACAATGTCAGTAAAGGGGTTGATCAACACCACTGTGCTTGTGATCTTGTGCGGGTGATCTGGTCTATCATCAGGACCGATTAGACCCTCAGTCAGTTTCAGTACATTGTATATTGTCTCACCTGAAAATAGTGTAAGAATTATTAAATAGTATCTACCTAAGCAATAAGCGGAGTCACTACTAAAAATACCCAACTGTGCACAGATCAAAGGCTACCTTAGGGTACAATAGTATTGTTATAAACATCAAAAACTACTAAATATTATAGTCTTAAAAATAGTTGAACACGGATCAAATAATTATGAAGCACTAAAACGCTGGTTGTGGTATGCAAATCAACACCACAACCTATCTTTGATATCTAACTTTAAAACTGTGTGTGTCATTTGCTAAATGTCCACTGTTTCATTGGTTAAATATCCATGTATAAGAAATCTTAGCATGAAATAAAATCATTCATGCTAAAAATATGCTCACCAGTAACCTTTCCAAATATTGTGTGTTTATTTTGTAATTCTGGAGTGGGTCCTAATGTTATGAAAAACTGTGATCCATTGTCATCTTTGCCTGCATTGGCCATTGCCACCAAACCTCGCCTGTTAAAACGCAGACGAGAATGGAATTCATCCTGATGAGAAAAGAATTAGAGATATGTTAACATAATTAGTGCCCAAAAATAATTTCTTGACAATGGTGCTGTAGTAGTAATTTTATGCAGTGGCGGTACTTCCATAGAAGCCCGAAAGCCCGACTTGCCTTACATAGTTCCGAATAACGAACTTAACGATTGTTTATTTATAAAATAACGTTATAAACGTGAATGTGAGTACTAACCGGTAGATATTTATTAGTCCTATGTACCAAAAAAAAATGCTGCTACTAAATAAACATTTGGGCTTGCCTTAGTTTGACACCCTAGGCACGCCACTGATTTTATGCTATTTTTTGCTACATTGGGGACTATTGTGTTAAGTCTATTTAAATCTCTCATATGCTTAGTGGGAAACATTTAGTACCCCTCCTTGGTATACACTTATGTAACATACTGAATTGCAAATTTTCTCAGTCCTAGACACTTTAACTGTGTAGATTTTTTTTGTGGAACCAATGAGGAAACAAAGTTTCAAAACATGTATGAAGCTACTTTTAATGCATTAAGTAGGATATATCAATAATCTATTTCCAAAAACTTGCTTTAAATGGTGCTCCATATATAGACTCCCCTCCAGTGCCATCGCCATTAGGATCACCTCCCTGTACAATGAACTCGGGCACAACTCGGTGGAATATTGTACCTAAAATCAACCATGATATTTTCTTTAAAAAAAGGAATTCAATATTAAAGTAAATACAAAAATCACATAGATAGACCTATATTTACACAACCAATTTGTATTACTTAAATCCAGGCCATCTCATTATAAAAGATATTTTGTGCCACAAAATCTTTCAAATATCATTTTTTTACATGGATGTGAAACAAAAAATATTGCCAATTAAGTTTCTGTGGTAGTAGAGTATTGGCTGATGAAACTAACTTCAATTATTAAAAAATGTAATATAACCCGCTCAATTGAGAGTTGTCCACACAGAGTTTCTCAGTTATAATCATAATCAGCCGATATATGGCACAGAACTCCAATATAACTAAGAGGGTTAAAGCCCTACTACACTGGTCTCATGCAAATAAGCAGATTACACTCCAAAGAAATCACCATGAACTTTTAAGTGTGCAAGATCCTCACAATGTTTAAGTTATCTTATAGGTTGTACTACAGACATAAGGTTAGAAATAACATTTGCCATGAAGTGAGTTGTACTCAGGCTATTGAAAACAATTTATTTGTAATTAATAATAACAATCCCCATTAATAAATAAACTATAGTTACCGTTATAGTAGCCTTCCAAGCAGAGCTGTATGAAGTTGCGGCAAGCCTTCGGTGTCTCCTTGGTCCATAACTCAATGTCAATTTCACCTGCACTTGTCTTTAACAAGACCTAAAAATGAATTTGTTACTTTTATAACCTTAAAAGAGTTGTGTTTAAAATTTTTTAACGTATTTATTGGTATCGTATAATTTTCGAAATTTCTAATGCTACGTTTTTTTTCTTTTCGGGTTAGCAATATAAATAGTAATAACAATTTTCTGAATAAATATTTACCTTGCCTAAAGCTGGAGGCTCTTGTATATAAATGTTACTCATTTTACCAAATTAATGAATAAAGAGCATTGACAATAGCCACTAGTTTAAATTAACAATAATAATGTAATACCGAAGAATAGTAAAAAATTAAGTCATTGTTTTCACATTAAAATTCGGCTATGTTTTTGATAGGTACTTCGCACGTAGTGACGTTAGCTATCAACAATAGAGATAGGGATGAGAGTCTAACGTCGTTGTATCGAATAATCGATTATTTTGCACGAAAACACCGATTGATTAGATACTGTGCTCTAAATTTATATATCAAAAAAACTTTATTTTTTACGATAATCTAATGTACTCAAAGTTTTCTTAATTACTACATTAAGAAAGAAAGAGTTTTATTTGTGTTGAGTATGATACCACATTTTTGGAAAAAAAGTATTTTTTGTGATAAGTTTCTTTTGACCAACCATCAAAAAACACGATATTTTAAATATTCCTCTGGCGCTGAGTGCCTGGTAGTCTCGCGGTATAAGCGTGTGCCGTGCGATCCTGAGTTTAGTTACGGATTGACAAAATATTTTTCATTTTTTTCTATTAACAAATTAAAAGTATTGAAGTCTGAAATTGTGCTTAAAAAATGATAATAGGCTTACCCACTATTACATAGACCACGTACAGGACTATAAAAATGTGGGCTAAAATATGTATCCCTTCCTACCCTAAAATAATTATTTAGTTTTAATTATTACCTCTTTTTTTATCTTTTTTTTAATCCTTTCTCAAATAGAACAAACATTGAATTGAGAGTAATCTTCAATCTCTCATTCATATTTTTTTCGTGATTCTTGAAAGATATTATTCGGAGCTACAATGCCAAACAAATCCAAAATAGATGCAATAAAATGTAAAAAACATTTAGAAGGTTAAACTATATTACATTTTAAAGGAGTAAAATGAAACGCATATCCTTCAATATTAAATCGTTCCTTCGATATTGAATACCTAGGTACTTGACTGGAATTCAACTCGCGTTCCACGAAAGCAATATATCATTGCATCAAGTTGGTTATACAATTGTTGTATGTAGTTTCTACACTACGTCTTAGTATTGTCAAGTCTAGATTATTACATTATACAATTAGTAAAAAAAAAAAATACACCCAACAGTCACATATGTAGGTACATGGCTCTGATCCCACACACAGAGACGTTTTCGGTCTCACAAACAACCAGACCCGAAAAAAATATTTATGGGATCACACAAACATTTGTCTCGATGAGGGATCGAACTCACGGACTTTCGTTTCGTAAGTTGGTGTTTACTGTCTAGCCAACTGCGCCATAGGGCTGTCAAATATGGTAATAGATATATATATGCAAACGATGAGCACCGGTGTTATTTTATTAGTTAAAAATGCTCACATTCGTTTCACATTTTTAACAACGAAAGACCTTAAGTTGTCCTTAAGCTCTGCTTTCTATCTAAATGGACTCTTATGCGATGGAAGGACCCAACATATTCCCCACTTGGACCTATTTTGGACGCTCATTTGGTGTGAACGCCCATGACAAACTATAGTAACTATGAAACAAGCGTAAGTGAATCCACCTGAAATAAACATTTGTGCCTACTTATATTAAATCAATCTCTTTCAAGAAATTCTAATATACACTAGTCTCAAATTAAGAAAAACAGTATCTTTTCTCAATCGCAGTACGAAGGGTCTGTTGTTTGCACGGCTTGAATTAAGACTTATTCACGTTGTTTGTTCGACTGGAAACGTTTTGTTTGAGTCACGAAATAATTTGTACAAACAATGGCCCTGAAATAATTCAGCACATTAATACAGAAGTAAATCCAAAAATAGTCTGAAAGCAATTTACGTTCATTATGGTTTGTGAATTGTGAGTAATATTTTGATAGCTTTCGTAGCGTAGTTGTTAGGCAAAGACTTGTGAAACCAGAAATCGCGAGTTCGTAGAAATACATACTAACCACTACCGAGGTTTCATAACTATGTTTGTGATATGTATTTATTTCTAGTTCTTCCCAGTAACTCTGTATCCAGCTTCAGACTTTAAAAACATATTTTTCCCCGTTTTGCCCTAGAATTGTATGCGTAGTCCTATATTTTAATTTTCCATTTGCATGAGAGTTGAAGTATAGGGAAGTATAAGAAATCTTGTAATTCGCAAAAGGCAATTGCGTTTAACTAGGTAATAGCCCCTTTAAATCGCAGTAAAGATTAGTATCTTCGCTACCCCATGTAGCATTATGTATGCGCATTTATGTAGAGATCGTAAAATTGTTCTTAGTGCGTACCGGTAGGTTCGGCGAAATAAGATAGCGCACGCCATCCAGAGCTTTCGCATATAACTATGTTCTACAATTAGACCTACAAAATCAACAACAAGTGGCCGGAAAACGGCAATATGCCCTGTATGGTCTTTACAACTTGTGACTTAAGAGCGGATACAAAAATATACCTACTATATTGTCTTCGGTCTCCTATAACAGCAAAGGAAAAAATTGTGAGAACACCTGTACACCTAAAAGTACTTGGGATTTTCTTAGGCGCAATAAGCCAACCCGCACTGGACCAGCGTAGTAGACAAAAACCTAAACCTTAAATGCCTAAATTTGTAAAGGTGTCCAAATTATTTTTTTCTTCACAGTAAAGTACGCGATAATTCATTGTAAATAAACATATAACTACAAAAACTCGGAGCGTAATTTGAGTTTGAACCTGCAAACGCCGAGATTTTGAGCAAACAGCCATAAGCCTCGAGACCATGAAGCCTATTACTTGCGAAATCTTGACAAAAGTGTCTCGGATTATGTTATATAATGAACATGATAATATTCCTAGAATTGTTGTTCTTTTTCCCAAGTTGCCATTCTATTTGAATCACACTGTGTATAAGCCGGCTCGGTCAATTAGAGCCAGAATAAAAAATCCTCCGTAGCCGCTGATGTTTATTTAAAGGAACAATTACCGGAGACTATTTCGATACTAATCCAGCTCGTCTCCCTGCCAAGTGACCGATGGCGGAACGTTGTTTATTTATTGTCGGAATTAAGAGTGACTTGTATTGCCTGTTCGCCTCGGAGCTACGCTTTGTACTGCTTAGCCGGGGCTTAAGGTTCGTGCCACATTGAAACGTCTGCGACATCGGGGCAATTTGTTTCCATTTGAAATAGAGAAGGGATAGTCTGAATACATGTATGTTTTCTCCCTACGAAATTCTCAGTAGCAGCAGGGGGTCTGGAAAGTACCTGAAAGATACAAATTATATGTGATTTAAATTTCGCCAGATATGTGAATGCAGATATGCACCTACGCCTACACCCGCGGACATTATAGGCGTAAGGATATGTATATCTGTATGCATTGGAAACAAAGGGTCTTGTCAACCTTTAATCTGGTCAATTCCGTTATTTTGTAAATAATTTTTCACTCTTAATCCCCAACCTACACCTTTCTTTATTTCAATTTGCCACCACACGTTCCTATACCTACTTCTTGTGAGTGTCTTTTGAAGTGATGGAAGTTACTAAACAACAACTTTAACATTCACTAAAACTTTGTAGGGAAGTTTTTCTCTTCCTAGTGAATATACTTATTCCTAAGAGTCTTCTTAAAGATTTGAAGCATATCCAGAGCCATGGGAGTATCTATGTGACGCCATACCAGAACAGTGGCGTAGGCGCTAAATGTCAAATTAGGGGTTCCTGTTACATACTGACCTAGAAGTCATAATGTAGCGATATCTATCCATTAACTCAGTTTTGTGTAATTATGGAAATTAATCGTTCACGTGTCTATGCTCTTTATTGCCATGTCTACGAATTTGTTAAGCCAATGTTTTTTATTTATGTTGAAGCTAACGTTATACATGATTTTTTTAAGATTGTAATACAAAAATATCTGAGAGCTATATTCATCATCAGCTAAGATCAGTGATGGCCTCGAGGTTTGGGCGCGCGGTCGAGAATCTCGACGGTCGTGGGTTCGAACCCCAGGCACACACCTCTGACTTTTCGAAGTTATGTGTGTATTCACATTGAATTATCACTTGCTTTAACGGTGAAGGAAAAACATCATGATAAAACCTGCACACTTAAGAGTTCTTAGGAATTTCTTAGGTGTGTAGTCCGCCAACCCGCACTAGGCCAGCGTGGTGGACTATGGCCTAAACCCTCCCAATGATAGAGGAGACCCGTGCTCAGCAGTGGGCGTATATGGGTTGATGAAGATGAAGAATATACATACGTCGCACTGCTGGCCATGGGCCTCCTCTACAGCTGAAAGGGTTTAGGCTTTAATCAAACACACTGACGTGTTGGTGGACTACACACCTAATAATTCCCAAGGGGTGCAGGTTTCATCACGATGTTTTCCTTCACCGTTAAAATAAGTGATAATTCATTGTGAATTTACACATAACTTCAAAAAAACAGAGGTGTGTGCGTAGGTTTACTAAGTAGTAAAAGTATTGTAAGTAAAACAAACAAAACACTTTCGATAAAAAAACAAAATCTACAATCACAGGCTGGGATAGTGTCGAATATTAAAAGAAAAGGCTTACCCGCCAGTGGGCGGTGTGGCTGTCATGGTGAATTATAAAATATCGCCGCCTAATTTACATCGCCCACGCTGTGCGCCCAGCCTTATCTCGATACATTGAATGGAGAGCAGTTTTCAGTCGACTGTCGGTTCTACGTGGCGGCACATGTGAACGTGAGTGTTTTTAGTTATTTTTTAAAAGTTATTTTTAACGTTTTTTCGGTTTAAAAAAAGGCAAAGGTGTTTCATCATAATGCCAGTAATTCTTTGGTGGGATTAATAAATGGCGTTACTTCTAATTTCTTCTAATTACGAATTAAAGTTAAAGTCATAATATTTGTTGAAGATGCTTTTATAAAATGTAAAGCGATTCTTTTTAATTTCCTTATAAAAATGTAGTATTTTAACGTATTGACTACAAAGTTTGAATTTCGCGCGAAAATGCTGTGAGTGTGACTGGAAAAAAAGAGAATGTAATCTTCGTATAAATCTCGCCTTATTCTTTAAAAATGCAGGCGCAAGTGTATGAACATTGAATATACTTTTTCTTTTTATTCATCACCATACGATAAAAATTCTCTGCAATGGAAAACCTACAAGGCTCTTGTGGTTTAAACAGTCGAATTTTACTGTAAAGTTTCGCCTTAAAAGCACCTCTACATAAATAACTAACAGAATACACAAAAAGATTATAATTCATACATTTATTAAAATACATACAAACATAAAAGAAAACTACATCATTCTTTGCATGTCTACAAATGAATAAACTTTTCCGGCGCATAGATTTCAGTCTGTGCAAATCTCGTAGAAATATGTCGTCAAGAATTCTTAGAAAAATGGATTCGATATTAATTACCAAGCTTTGTGAATCAATAGATACTTAGTTTTACTATTTAATTTCTCGGTATTACGCTGAGCGAAAAATAGAATATGAAATTTAAAGGGATACACTGAAAAATCAAAAATAATTAAATCGTGGGTAAAATTATTAATGGTAATTATATTTTAATGTATATTTTGTAGCTCCCGTGGCGCAGTTGGCTAGACACTAGCTTGCAAAACGAGAGGCCGCGGGTTCGATCCCCGCACCGAGACAAATGTTTGTGTGAACCACAAATATTTGTTTCGGGTCTGGGTGTTTGTGAGACCGAAAAAGTCTCTCGTAGTGTTTAATACCCACGACACAGGTCTTGTAACCTAGTGTGGGGTCAGAGCTATGTATGTGACTGTTGGGTGTATTTATTTTTTTATTTATTATTTATTTATTACCGTTTAGTTTTTTTATTCCACTGCTTTAATAAAATTATTCATCAGTTTCTATTAACTAACCTTTTCACTGTCTTTATTACATTCGCCAAAAAAGAAACGCTATTTAATCACAAAATAAGAATAAATTTTATACATACTTTCTCATATCTACATTATGGGCGACTTTTTTTAGTATTGGTAACCACAATCAGTGCCTATCATCGGCCTAGTCGGGACAGCCCATACTGAGTACAAATATATTAAAATTGAGATACCGCGTTCATAATTTTCTCATGTCGATACTTAGTCACGTTTCCAAATCTTCATAAAATTATACCGTCACTGCTTCGGGCCTCAATAGATAGCGGAGATGTTTATTTATTGTTTTTTTAAGGTTTTTAGGAAACTTAACCAGCGTAGAAAATAATAAATATAACGATACACACAAGACAAATATCAACGGTAGAGGGGACCCGTGCCCAGCAGTGGGACGTATATGGGCTGTTGAAGTTGAAGTATACAAAGGCTTCCCCTGTGAAGTAATTTTTGTTGTGCTTGACAAGGTTAATATTGCATTTAATATTATATCATCGTCCGCCCATATCCGTCTCCTTGCTGGAAATGGGCCTCCTCTACGACTGAATGGTTTTTACCCCATAGTCCCCCACGCCGGCCTAATGCGGGTAAACGGACTAAACACTTCAATCAATCAATCAGCCTATCACCGTCCACTGCTGAACGTAGTCCTCCCCAAGAAAGCGCCAACCATCCCGGTCTTGAGCAGCCCTCATCCATCCGTTTCCCGCCACTTTTCTCAAGTCTAAACACTTAATTCCTTAAAACTTTTAGATGTACTAGATAATTTCAAATAATCAAAACCTAGCTTTTTCTTTATAGAAATAGTTCATTTGATTTTTCTCCCTTGATTAAACTTTAAAATGTTTTGTGTATCTTTTTGACTCAAAAAATAATATTTTTCATTGTTTCAACCACAAATTTTAAACCAGGTGGTATCATGGGCTTAAAGGCCATACTAGAAAATAGTAGATATCCGCTGACAATGTCCAACTTATCTAAGCTTTTATCGTCAAGAGCTTTTGTGATTTGAGCAGATAATACTCGTTCATTAAAAACGCGGCGCAAGCGTTTTATCGAAAACACTTCATTTTGCCCGATTACCGGCTGATTAATGTATTGATTTCTGTTAAATAGATATACAAGGACTCCTGGCCAATCTGATTATTAAAGATTCATTCGAAAAGATTATCTTCCCTGAAATTAAATTTGCAAATTCATTTCTATTTATAAAAGAATGAAGATAAGATTATACACCCACGGCTTTGTTCGCCTTCATACATTACGCTAAATATTATTTGCGGTACTTCCATAAAACCCAAAAGCGTTACACGTTAATTGTGTCTAGTTTTGTTTTGCTTTGTTACAGATTATTAAAGTTCAAATGGAGTGATTACCAAAGATGAAAACGTTAAAATTAATTTTATTATTACTTACGTTTAAAACATATCTCTGCTCCGATGTCAATAAACTATTTGAATCAATCAACAAGGACTATGAAAAAATTAACGCCATAGGTGCTTCAATATCATGGCTAGCGTCAATAGAACCAGGCAACCCAAAGATAGAAATACGATCGCAAAAATATCAAAAGAATTTATTAGTTTGGCAACATAAGACTTGCGATAGGCTGGCAACACTAGACAAACTACAGTTGTTAAATGACACCCAAATGAGACAGACGTATCTATTGTGCAGGGGACCAAAATTCACTTATGAAGAAGCGAGGTACGTAATGTTTTTTATTTAGAATAAAAATTCTCGAAGTAAATTTGTTTCAGCATAAATATTTATACTAAATGTAGCGAGGTAAACGAAAAGTTTCACGTCATTTTAAGCCCTATTTAAACATTAAATTTTATTATCCTGTTATAATAATAAACATAATTTTTAATATAATTTCAGAATATTAAACAATTTGTATGAAGAATTACAATCAATATACTCCAACGCTGAAATATGCATTCCTGCCGAAGAACACATATCAAGTAATCTATCAGCCACTGAAAACGCTATTATAAATTACCTAACTTCAATTAGATTATTATATAATACAGAAACGACGGACAATGTTCCTTTAGCTGCAGAAATAGCTGTAAAACAAAAAATTGAGAATGGTGTTATATGCATCCGAAGTGAAGAAGAATTTCTAAATTTGATGGCTTTCTCAAGAAACGAAGCTGTTTTGAGGTGGCTCTGGTTGGTGTGGCGAATGAAGGTGGGCCCGCCAATGCGACGACCTTATAAAATATTAGTTGATGTCGAGAATAGAGCAGCTAAAAGAAACGGTATGTTAAAATAATGCTATCGGCTTTTGTTTTACAATAATCAATTAGCGTTTTAAGGACAAAAAACTGTTTCTTCTACAGAAAAGCCAATTTTAAGACATAGGACAGCTCCGTGACGATTGATCCCTGCTCCGAGACAAATATTTGTGGATCACACAAACAGGCGTTTGTGACACCGAAAAGTCTCTCGTAGTTTCTAATACACACAACACAACACTTCTATCATACATAGTTTGGGGTCAGAAAATCTTTTATTTTTACACAAAACCCAGAATAAGACTTACAGCCCAAGCGGGGCATAATACAATAGTTTAGAAGCTCCCGCTATAAAGGCCCTTTTTCGTAACGTACTTAATAAGTAAAAAGTAATTCCTTATCTTACTCTTGCAGGTTATCGAGACATTGGTGAGTCATGGCGTGAAGAATTAGAAATACCTAATTTGCGACAACTATGCAAGAAACTTTACAACGATATCCTGCCGATGTACAAAACGCTGCATGGAGTCGTCAGATATTTTCTGAGGAAACATTACGGAAGCGTAGTGCCGAAGTATGGACCAATACCGGTACATTTACTAGGTAAATTATTTATTAGTATGAAATACAAGGCATTCTGCTAATAAACCTGTATACATAAGAGGTTTCATTAATAATATTTTTTAATTGTTAGACTAAACCTAAAAGCTCTACCTTAAATATAAGTTACAGATATCAGACATAATAGTAGGGGAGCCGACGATGCTAAATGGGGATTTACTCGAGCGTCATAGAGACCTATAGGATTGCAAAGCTTAGATGATAAGAAGAAAAAAATGTTATATGATATATATCTTTTCATCGGTGGGGAAAGCGGGTATAGATTGTTAAATATGTAAAAAAAAACTGATGCGTGGACATCCTCGAGCGCGTCAGATATTGATAGCATCATTGCCCTACGTATTTTTAATAATGTACGTATCTTAATCTGATCGTTTCCATGATGGGGGTGGTTGTATTTAAGGATTGAAAATGAAGAAAAAAAAAATTTTATCGAGCGCGTCAGATTTTCTAAGGGAGTGTTAAGTGCACCAAAAAAAAGCTCTCATTCAATAATCTGACGATTTCGATGTGACGCAAACTCGTGGCCATTCTCATAATATGCAAAAAAAAATCGCCATTTGGATATACTCAAGCGCGTCAGATTAAGATATATATGGTTCATCTCTATGTTCTATACGTACTGTCTCATAATCTGACGATTATCTAGAGGGATTCGCCTAATCTGACGAAAAAAGAAAATATTTTTTCAATTTTTACTCAATTTTCAACTTAATTAATTGAAAAGCTCAGGAAATAGCATGCAAATAAATAAGTGTATGCTTTTTTAGTACAATGCATGTATTTATAAAGAAATATTTTTAAAAAAGCTTAACAAAAATTTATGTTTTATTAATTAATCATCATCTTAGTTGCAAGTAGATATTTTTCAAATAAAAAATACTAATTGGTATGCCAGGTCATATAACCAATAAAATAAAAAAAATTGCGGGACATTGATGTTTCATTATTCTCCATTCATTACTCATACATCTGTTAAATAAAAAAGTAGCTCCCACATCCAGTCTAAAAAAACGAATTTAAAAAGTATAAGCTCATGCATTAAATGTAATGCACGGATGTCTCAGCGAGTCCGAAAATGCGTTATATATAATGCATGGACAAGCAACGTGTTAAAATAGCAAAAAAGCCAAAACGTTGGAAACACGTTGAAAATTATACTTTATTAAAAACTTTGGCGTCATGGGAGCAGAAACCAGAGTGGAGACGGAGTGAGAGAGTAATAGATAGAGAAAGAGTGAAAGAGGAATAGAAACGCGGAGAAGGAAATAGCGCCGCACAGCTGCACGCATTTAACTTTATCGACGAATTTTTGTTATTTCGGCTTGCGGAAATCGTCAGATTATATATTTTTCGTTATTCTTGAACTATTTCCTTCAAAATAAAAAAAAAATTAGCTACGCTCGAGAATGTCGAGATGACGTTTTTTTTTTACAACTTTGCTGCCCTCCCCTTTCTTTACGTCACGCTCAAATTGTCAGATTAGTGGAATATACACTTTTTAGGACGTTATTTACTCACCCTACCTTAATCTGACGCGCTTGAGAATATCCGATGGTCAATTTTTTTTTACTAATCTGATCCTGTATCCTTCATGGGCGGCCTTATATATGGGGCTCATGTTTGGTGGAGGTACTTAACCGGGTACAAGGTATCCTCCTGTATATTAATCTGCCGCGCTCGAGTAAATCCCGAAATCCCCTCTTCGGCTCCCCTACTATAAGTCATTCCTCGAATTTCGAGCGTATTAAGAATGACTTTTTCATTATACAGAGAATTTGCCAAAAAAATCATCTTTACTGTATTCTTACAGGCAACATGTGGGCAGAAAACTGGGATCCATTAATGGATTTAATATTGAAAGATAACATCGATTGGGATGGAATAATAAAGGAGAAAAACTGGACTGTATTACATATGGTTTGTTTTATTTGTAAAAATGACTTAATGTTTATCCAAATAACATATTGGTTAGTTGAACGCTGCAAAATTAGCTTTAGATAACTTAAGTTGCAAAACCTAGAATGTTTTTTATATGTTTTTACCTCATCTCGAGGTAAAATTTAATAGTAAGGTTGAATACTATTGAAATTTCTCTAACCTACCTAAAACATTGAAGGTCAAGAGAGCTGAAGACTACTACCAATCCTTGAGCTTGCCTGCCATGACGGACACATTTTGGCACAAATCTGTTTTCAAACGGCAAGATCATTTGAACACACGCTGTCATGGAACCGCTGCAGATATGTTTCAACAAGGCGATTTTAGGTCAGTTTTCTTTTATTCTTAAAAAAAACTAGACGATACTAACGATCGGATTTATGTTAATTATTTATTTTTCATTAAAAGCCTCCGTGACGCAGATGATTTTCGAATAAATCCAAATTATAAAATAAAATGCTTGCATGAAACCTACAGTCTACACTGACCGCAATGTTTTAAATACAAATATTTGCCGTGGGTCAAGTAGTTTCTCGCCTGTTTCGTATCATCATCATCAACAGCCAATATTCGTCCACTGCTAGACATAGGCCTCCCCCAATGACTTCCACTGGGAACGGTCGGAAGCCGCCTGCAGCCAGCGACGTCCCGCAACCTTGACAAGGTCGTCCGACCACCTTGTCGGCGGACGTCCCACGCTGCGCTTTCCTGTACGTGGCCTCCACTGAAGAACTTTTTGGCCCCATCTGTTTTGTATACTTACACATAAAACTTATTCTTTATACAAAATAAAAATGGTTCTCTCCTATTTAATAATGTAGAAAATAATATTTTCCTTATTCCAGGTTACTATACTGCGCAAATGTATCCATGGACAACTTTTACGTTCTACATCACGAGATGGGACATATTCAATACTTTATGGCTTATGAACATCAACCAGCTGTATTTCGGGTAAGAGTTAAATATATAGTGGATAGACCAACATGAAACAGAATTTATCATTAACATATTCAATGCTTCAAAAATTATGAACTTAAGGATTTAATTGCTTGCTCACTTTACTAATCTACGTATTTTATGATAGTACGAATTTAATCAAGAGTAATACGAACTGTTATTCTTAAAAAAATGTAAGTAATGAAGTAAAATCTCTGTTTGAATGTTTGAAGGTTTCCTCTTAAAAAATATATTAAAAATTATTTGGGTTTTCTTCTTTGCAACGCGCTAATATTAAGTGAATGAACGAATGAATCCTCTGATATTGTACGTTAGTATCATAAAATAAACCTCTTTTGCAGCAAGCTAATAAAGCCTTTCACGAAACCTTAGGTGATACAATTATGTTGGGAGTTATGACACCACAGCATATTCATAGACTTGGTCTTATTAATGACACTATGCTGTATGAAGGAAATAAAAGCAATCTGCTTCTCAAACTAGAAGATATGGAAGATGATGCAGGATCAATATTAAATGAAGAAATTTATAGAAAAGATATGAATGATGATACATATCTTGATCATAATTTAGAACTTAAAATAAACAAAGACAGTATACAAATAAAAACCAAAGATAAAGAGTATAAAATTTATCATCCGAATCTACTGACATCACAGAATGATGACCTAAGAATGTATGCTAGACAAGATAATATATGGAAACCTAATTCGTTCAATATTAACAAATATGCTATAAATCGTAATGTTTTTCCTACTCACTCAAAAATACATATGCGTAATACTCAGGATTTTATGCTAACGGACAAAAATGAGAACCAAAAACTGGAAGATCGTCGTTCGAAATTGAATGAAAAGGAGAAAGGAAAAGATGATATCCAAATTACAAAATTATCATTGGAAGATGCTATATTACTGAAGCAGGCTTTAAACAAAATCCCTCAGATTGCGTTCTCCCTTTTGATGGACGAGTATCGATGGAGGTATTTTGAAGGAAGTTTGAAAAACATTAATAGTGATTTCTGGAACTTAGCTCTAAAGCTGCAAGGAGTTGTTCCTCCTGGTGAAAGGGGAGAAGAATATTTTGATGCTGGTGCTAAATTCCATGTTCCTGATAATACGCCTTATATAAGGTAAGATTAGATGATGCTTTTTGATTTCAAATAATTCACATCGTTAATTATCTCCTCTTATTTAGAAAATCGTCGGTGTTACCGTAACAGAAATAAATTCTCGTGGTATATTTTTGCGATTACAATTTACCGGGTGTATTAAAACCCGTATAACAGACTAATCTGACGTAACCTTTATCTTAGCCTTTTCCGTTACAGGCAAGCCTCGTACCCAAACGTGGAAAGAATATAGAAATATTTCGTTTTACTTCCAGATACTTCCTGAGCAGTTTTCTTCAACATCAGCTATTCGAAACTCTGTGCAAAGCTGCTGTGTTTGGCCGACGGAACCCAGACGAGCCTCTCCCAGACACCATCGCTATGAACAAATGTGACATATACGGATCCAAGACCGTTGGGAAGATATTGAAGTGAGTTGATTTTTTATACAAGGGGAAAGAAGTAGATGATAATATTGTTTCCTTGTTTTAATATTTTTAAATTTATTTTTAATGGTTGTATGATTTAAAATAATTGTTAAAAATGTTTGTAAATTAGACTTATTGACAATTATAATTATATTAATTTGGCACTAGCCTCCATTTAAGGCGAATAACCAGCCATTTTACGATTATCACATATAAGGTTTTTAAGATAAATTACATTAAATCAATAATTTAATTTAGCGCATTTACATAATTTTCTGATCATTGTATGTAAATCTATAAGCGAATTATACTTGCCTCTATGTTTATTGTATAACATTGTTATTCCAAATTACATACATATCTTTCTATTGTAATTTTTCAGAGACTTCATGTCGCGAGGTAACTCGCAGCATTGGCGAGATATTCTAATTGCAGTGACTGGAGAAAGTGACATCTCATCGGCACCTCTCGTACGTTACTACAGGCCGTTGTTCAAACTGCTGAGAAAAATCGTGCGCGCGCGTCGCATTCCTATTGGCTGGTGAAGTTTTGTAGAATTCTTTATTAATTTAAAAATTAAAATTGGATAGTAAAACTTTTTGGTTTTGAAGCAGATATTTTCTTTTTATTTCTCGTAATGATAAGGCACAGAGGTAAACATTATTATATATATTTGTTATGTGGCCAGTATCATACAACATTTCATGTTATACTGTATGATTTAAAGAGTACGACAAATGAAACACACACATTTAAAATTAACAATAAATACACTTTATTAAATTATTAAATAGTGCATTACAAAAACGTTTTGAAATTAATTATTAAAACGCAAGTTGTAAAATAAATTAAAAGCACGGAAATAACTTACAAAAAGCGTTATTAAATTATTTTTAATACTTATTTACATTAAATTAATGTTTTTGTTCTGTTATTTACACCTACAGAATATTTACAAAAGGCACTTATGGACAGATATTGCAATTTGAGCGAGTATTTTGTATAAAAAGATAGATTTTTATAATCGAATTTATCACATTAAAACCTTAAAAATACATCAGCATCTTTAAAAAAAATATGTTTTTGATTTTGTTCACAGTTTTTTTCTCTCTCCCTATTGAAGGGTTTGTAGGAATGTTACTGACTATATTAATGGTGGAATGGTCGACTATGCTAAATTCGTTGTTGCCAGCTTAAAAAATACGTTGATGTTAGTAGACAATTAGGTTGGAAGAAAATCGGGACAACTGTACAAACAGATATGACAATCTGGTAAATTACATCATTTAAATACTTAATAACTATTTTTAAATTGTGTACGATTCAGTACAAATTCGAAGATGTACAAAACTCCTCAAAGTCATAAGGTGAACGAGATATAAATGGTAGATTGATAATTCTAGTCATTGAACAATATCGGAATATTTTTTATGGAAAAAAGTTTCGAAAATAACCGCATGAAAATTTACTAAAAATCAACTAATGCCACCAAAAAATCAATTTACGTAAAGAAACCAGGCTAAGAATTGAGTCCAAATGCTACTAAAGACTGTATAAATAAGAATAAATTGTCAATTCTCATAACAATCGTGGTGAAATTGAGCATTCTCATAAAATTGATAAGACCAGTCTAGGCCAAGTCTAGAGACTACGAGAGGGTCGTCACGTGGGAGATCCAGTCGACAGTATGGGCCACTCGGTGGTAGATGCCAGGCTGGCCTCGACTGGCGCACGAGTACCCAGCCGAGACCACGCCGATGAGGTACCATCTCCCTGTCTTCTCTAGCATCAGGGGACCGCCGCTGTCGCCTTGACAACTGTCCTTTCCACCGCCGCGGTACCCAGCGCACAGCATTTCTGGATATATGACTACGTTTATACCTGAAAAAGAGATTAAAGATTATATTATTCCTTTATTCTATACTTTATGTCAATAGTATTGGCACTACAACAAAAACACATACTGCAATTATTGACCAACATCTAGGTCAATAATTAAAAGTCAACTCCCTAAGCTATGTGTCATAAATGGGCCATATAGCAACGTGCTATCTATTCTAAGTTGTACGGTCTTGTTATGAATAGATGTCCAATATTAGGCGCCCCATATACCTACAATAATATTGCACAATCTTTTTATTGTTCAATAATATTGAAAACCCCCTTTGACTCCAGACGTTCAATAAATTCTGTCAATAAAATTGACTAACCAGTCTGATCAATATTTTCGTGCGAGCAACATGTCTGACGACGAAGTTTTGGCGGCAGCCACGCTGGTGATTTTGATGAAAAGAAAAAAAAAGAAATATATTGCGCAATATTAACCCTACACAGCGCAATAAAAAAATATTGTTCAATAAAAATTAAGCTCCCTCAATCTTTTGTTCAATCACGGCGCAATGCTTCAATATTATCCCTACACGTTCAATAATATTGTACAATCAGAATATTGTGCAATATTATTGAAGGTGTATGGGGCACCTTAAGTTTGACACAAGCCTCCACTAACATGAATCCTCTTTGTTCAATCAATTTTAGATTCATATAAATATTTTTACCGTTTTCATCATATTCGATATTCGCAATTAATATTTTTATTAATTGTCGTTTCGAGCTTCATATACACATAAATTTTGAATTTGTTGTAATAGCGGCAATAGAAATAAACCACCTGTCAAAATTTCAACCCTCTATCTATCACGGTTCATGAGATACACCCTGGTGACAGGCGGACAGCGAAGTCTTCGTCATAGTAGTAACAGGTACAGTGAAAAATATTAATACCATTAGCTCGATGCCACCGCTCGCACACTCTATTGTCGAGGACTGGCACGTCCACAGCTTGCAGCGTGCGCGGGCGCAGCCGGGAGCCTGGGCTCAGTGCGCCCCAGCCGGCCGCCCAACCGTACTCGCCCAGGAAATCTGCACCCCGCTCCGGCAGGCATATTGGAGCTGGAAATATTTGAAAATAGAATGAGAAAAATAAACACAACAAACTTTTTTATAATTTTGTGTAAGCTGGTTAGGAAATTTTTGAAGGTTATTTTATAATAACACGGCAAAGTGATAAAGCTACACAATGGAATGTCTAAATTGAACATCAAGTAGCGAAAATCTATCGACACATGTACGCACACTTTAATAAACGAATTATAATGGTTAAAAAATACAGTACAACGTGAACACTTTCTCATTAATCCTTGATTCGTTTAGTTGCAAAATACCATAAGTAATTTAAGTTTTTTATTTATACTCGTACTTAACAATAACAATACTTCATGGTACATAAGCAAACTAATATAAGAATTACTTTATTTCATTCCGTTGCGAAATGATATTGCACATATACAGATGTGTATATCTATATAGGAAGAATAATATCACACTCGTTATGATTAACACTACTAGATTATTCAGTAAAACAAATTAAAACTTACATACGTCTCAAATCAACAACAATATTTTTTTCGAAATTAATTGTCGTAGCCCTATGTATGTTAACGTTTGATATATGCATCTTAACAATAGTAATGGAGGAGAAGAGCCCCGTGATGAAGTTGGTGTGACACCAACTTACGAAACGAGAGACCGCAAATTCGATCCACGCACCAAGACAATTTTTGATCGAAAAATCAAAAAAAACAATGACACATGACTCATATTTGGTGTGATTAGGACTCTATATGTAACAGTTGGTGGAGGAGAGCAGAAGATCGAGCCCAGTGGCGTGCCATACGAGAGGCGTATGTCCAACAGTGGACAAAATGAAAGCTGTTGATAATGACGTGACTGTTGCGTGTATTTATTACTAAGAAGGCAAATTAATCGTCTAATGTAGAGTACCAAATTTTGCTCAGGTATTATATTGACACTTCACCTATATGCTGTACGAAGGGCACGTTTCTATCCAAAGTCAGCACGGCCACGTCGAATCTGTCAGCTTGAGGCGTGAACTTGAACAGAGGGTGAACTTTGATCGATCTGACTTTGAACGTGAACGCAGGGTAGGGCTCCGAAGCTGAGTTGATGACGTAGTCTCCGAGGGTCACTCTGACCTGGTTGGGGTGGGCGCGGGCGACGCAATGCCCCGCTGTAACCACGTGGCGACGAGATATGAGAGACCCACCGCACCTGGAAATTGAGAGGTCAATGAATTTTTGTCGGGTGTGGGATTGAGTTTGTTTTGTACGTTGTGACTTGTGGGATTGAGGTAATTTTGTACGTTGTGGGATTTTAATTTTGTATGTTATGGGATTGTAGGTTGTTGAGTCTTATTTGTGTAAAAAATATTGTGTTGGTAAGTATTTTGCTGTGTTAATTGCTATTTATAAATCATGCTACATGCAAAGCAATAAGTTAACTGATAATGCGACCACAGTGGCACCAAATAGTAAATATAGTGCTACAGCGCTATCTAATTTCCTATAAATGAAACCATTTTGAGTTGCTCTTATCGTTTGGGACAATATCATTGTTCTGTTTACCTTAAAATATTGGCTACGTAGAAGTATTTATAACTAAGTGTATTCGTGATACGCTAGTGCCACACGCACAAATTAATTCCTCACCATCATCAAGCCCATTGCTGGACACGGGGCTTTTCTACAACACACCTAAAAAGTTCGTAAGCTCGTTAAGATGTGCAGGTTTCCTGATGGTGTTACCTAAACTGTTTGCATTTAGAATACAAACGTAACTTCGAAAAGTCAGACGTGTGTGCCTGGGGCTTGAACCCGCGACCGCCGAGATTCCTGGCCGCGCGCCTAAACCTCGAAGCCATCACCACTCTATATCACGCTGGACCTATAGTCCCCGTTAAACATATTGTACCTATTTAATGGATTACGACAATTTTGCGATCCACAAAAAATATCACTAATGACATACTATTCAGTAAGTCACCTAACCCATATGGTACACAAACGACCTTAATATCCAACTATTACGAGAAGTAAAACGCTCAAATGCAAAGATATTTAACATATAACAGATGGCATATCACAATGTTATTTGGAGCACGACAAGAAACAAAAATAACGCAACCACGCGTTGTTTCATAACAAAACCATATTATTTCACATGTAATTGTTAAATTTCACTTTTGCACTGACGTTACGTGCACCTTGTGGCTTTTAGGGGTCCGTAGTCTTTACAATATTTTTAAAAAAAGTTTGGAGAAGACAGCTGCGCAATATAATTTTATAAATATCATTTTATAATTCAAAATACCCCAACATCAAGTTGCTCGTATGAATTTTAACAATCAAAATGAATCTTTTTAAAAAATACACAAATGTAGTATTTTATAATGTTTCAGAATATATAAATAAATACACCCAATAGTCACATACTTCTAACCCTACACAGGATGCAAGTGCTGTGCCGAGTGCATAAGACTCTACGAGAGACTATTCCGATCTCGCAAACACCATAAATAAATATTTCTAGACCACACAAACATTCGTCTCGGTGCGGGGATCGAACCAGCAGCCTCTCTTTTTGCAAACCAACTGAGCTACGGGGCTATTTGATTTCTCAGCTATTATATTTTTTGTTTTGAATAAACTCACTAATTACTTTATTAGTCTAGTCAACATGTTCAAAAACGTGTTAAATAGAAATAAAGCTCCTAAAAATATGAGCGATGGCTCATTCGATTCGGAATGACGTCTAGAAAAATGTTTTTGAAGGGTATATTAGCACATAAAAAATTGCAATTGTTATTAACAAAATAAAAAAAATAAAAAAGGTATTTAGTTTTTCGTTAATAACTTTAAAAATAATAATATTTAAGGAATTTTGAAATAAGATCCTGAAAGAGGAGAAAATTTCCAATAAAAAAGAATTATTTCCCGGAACTCTATCTATATTATTTATATTATTTTTTTATACTGAAAATAGAGCTCCGCGAGGGCGTTACGGCATAGGCGCCGCCTAAAAAGCCGGTATATCACCTAAAACAATTTATTTTTAATATTAAATGACAATTTAAAAAATTGAAAAAAATTTGGTGTAAAGTAGACACTTGAACGAAAAAAACCTCGGTGACAAAAATTTTTTTTGTCGATTTTTCAAAAAGTTACATCATTGTTAATTAACTAATTTTTTTCCAATCTCTGTTTTTATAAATTACGGCATAACATTTTTAATAATTGATCTAAAAATCTTTTCGCTTCGTGGAGCTCTTCATGTTTATGTACCTTATAAAGTTATGCAAAAAAAAATAATTTAAGTTAATTATTTTGTTAATTATAATTTTTTTAAATGAACTAAAAATGAAATTTCTAAAAAATGTTATTAAAAAAAAATTTTTTTGGTAATGTATTATTATTGCTGTTTTTGCATCTAACATAGGTATTAATTATCATCGGAAAATTTTTTTTAACGTCATTTGTTAAGAAATTATTTATAAACAAATAGACTATTTTGGGACTTAAAAAAAAAATCTTTATACCATATTATAGCATAGGTGGAATAATGATTTTTAAAAAAAAAAAAATTCTTAAATATTTTTTTTTATATTTTATAATCGATTTTTTTATATTTCAATTGTTTAAATAATTAGTTCAGAAATTATATTATTCTTAAAAATAATCACTGACCCTTTTCAATAGAATAACAGAGAAATAATTTTTTTTTATAAATAAATTAATTGCTTATTAATTTAAAAATTTGTTATAAACAAATAATATTAACCGTTATATTTTTTTTCGAAAACTCCAAAAAATTACAAAAACAATCATATATAAAAAAAGTTAAGAAAAAATTTTTTTTTGTATTTTTTTTTATTTTATTACAATTTTTTTTTTCTAAACTTTTTTATATATGGTTGTTTTTGTAATTATTTGAAGTTTTCGAAAAAAATATAACGGTTAATATTATTTGTTTATAACAAATTTTAAAATTAATAAGCAATTAATTTATTTATAAAAAAAAATTATTTCTCTGTTATTCTATTGAAAAGGGTCAGTGATTATTTTTAAGAATAATATAATTTCTGAACTAATTATTTAAACAATTGAAATATAAAAAAATCGATTATAAAATATAAAAAAAAAATATTTAAGAAAAATTTTTTTTTAAAAAATCATTATTCCACCTATGCTATAATATGGTATATAGATTTTTTTTTTAAGTCCCAAAATAGTCTATTTGTTTATAAATAATTTCTTAACAAATGACGTTAAAAAAAAATTTCCGATGATAATTAATACCTATATTAGATGCAAAAACAGCAATAATAATACATTACCAAAAAAAATTTTTTTTAATAACATTTTTTAGAAATTTCATTTTTAGTTCATTTAAAAAAATTATAATTAACAAAATAATTAACTTAAATTATTTTTTTTTGCATAACTTTATAAGGTACATAAACATGAAGAGCTCCACGAAGCGAAAAGATTTTTAGATCAATTATTAAAAATGTTATGCCGTAATTTATAAAAACAGAGATTGGAAAAAAATTAGTTAATTAACAATGATGTAACTTTTTGAAAAATCGACAAAAAAAAATTTTGTCACCGAGGTTTTTTTCGTTCAAGTGTCTACTTTACACCAAAATTTTTTCAAATTTTTAAATTGTCATTTAATATTAAAAATAAATTGTTTTAGGTGATATACCGGCTTTTTAGGCGGCGCCTATGCCGTAACGCCCTCGCGGAGCTCTATTTTCAGTATAAAAAAAATAATATAAATAATATAGATAAAGTTCCGGGAAATAATTCTTTTTTATTGGAAATTTTCTCCTCTTTCAGGATCTTTTTTCAAAATTCCTTAAATATTATTATTTTTTAAGTTATTAACGAAAAACTAAATACCTTTTTTATTTTTTTTATTTTGTTAATAACAATTGCAATTTTTTATGTGCTAATATACCCTTCAAAAACATTTTTCTAGACGTCATTCCGAATCGAATGAGCCATCGCTCATATTTTTAGGAGCTTTATTTCTATTTAACACGTTTTTGAACATGTTGACTAGACTATATTACATAACTAGCTTTTGCTCGCGACTCCGTCCGCGTAGACTACAGGGTTGAGATCAGAAGGAAAATAAGTTGTAGTCTATTTTACTTCTCAGAGTCCTATTTATGTCCATACCAAAATTCATACAATTCGGTCAAATTGTTCAAACGTGAAACCGTAACGCGTCGATCGGCGCCTTGTGCATCATTACTGCGCGCTTGATCAATATTTTAAAACTGCAATATCTTCTAAGATACTCAGTGAAATCAAATGATGTAAAAGGCAATTTTATTTAAAATTAAATACTTGTAATGAATAACGTATTTATTTGGATAAGGATTAATATCATATTTATAAAAACACCTTTACAAATAAAACTTTATTTTAAAATAAATTTGGTTAGGATAAAAAACGTTATAGTGAGCCAACCTTAAAAAATAGACATATGCTGTCGCGGACTTTTTTTTAGAACTTTTAAAGAGAAACATTTCTCTCATACATTATTTTAGCGAAACTTTAACCGTTTTCGCAGCGCACGCCGCGGAAGCTCACAAAAAGGAAAAAATGTCCTCGATATCGAAACATTCTTTATTGCTGCTCCGCTCCTATTCGTCGTAGCGTGATGTTATATAGCCTATAACCTTCCTCGATAAATGTGCTATCTAACAGTGAAAGAATTTTTCAAATCGGACCAGTAGTTCCTGAGATCCTAGCGTTCAAACAAACAAACAAACAAACAAACAAACAAACAAACTCTTCAGCTTTATAATATTAGTATAGATTCGAGGGCCACAACATACAGTCTTTTTTTCCAGCAAAATATTTTTTCCCACGGAGACAATTATATGTACTGAACCTCAAACACGAAATGTCACAACTTACCGGTAATTTTATGGAGACATGGAACTAACTACACACGCGAAGTACAATTATATGTTAAAAAGCATAGAGAGTGCCTTGACCTCCTTATTATCGGAAATAGTGTCATATATATATATATATATATATATATATATATATATATATATATATATATATATATATATATATGATTTTTCTATTATTCACCTTGAATATCACATATAATGCCTTGTCAGCCACATATGGCTGACATTTTCCAAACCAATTGGGCCGCGTCAGCCATATATGGCAGCCACCATTATTTATTTATTTATTTCACTATTACATTATGTAAAATGTAACGAAAATAGTGAATTAAGACATTCCTCACATTCCATGACCGTATTTTACAAAAAAAAAAATACAGTTAGTTCATTTGTTAGTACGGCATTATATGTGATATACTTTTATAAAACGACGTCCTGAATAATCAACTCATTCGATAAATACCCCGAACTATTCATCGCTACAATATGTTATAAAGTTATCGAGAGATTAATGCTTTGAATACCACCTTAAAAGAGCGTGGGTGGAACAAAAAAATGAATGAAGAATCAGTAGTAACTAGATACATAATTATGTATGTCGTTTTAAAATCCTATCTGTAGGTTTCATTTCATATAAGCTCTAAATTAACTGTATTAACGGTTTAATTTACATCGAAAGCAGAATAATACGACCCACATAAAAGTCCTTAATCCTATAAAAAAAAGCCTTATTTTAATCATGCAAAGCGTTACCATGCGCAATAAACTAGATTATTTTAAATTTCTGCTCACTACTTACCTTTAAAATGTTAGAGTTGTTAATTATATTAAAAGTTAAAGTTAATTTTGGGTTATTTCAAACAAAATAGAAGAGGAATGTGCGAAAAAGTGAATAATTTATAGTTCCAACATATTAAGTCAACGATTATAATTTTTTTTCTGAATAAATCCATTTTGTTACTGCTTACTTTAAAGCAAATAAATAACTCAACTTGATTCACGCTTTTAAAAAATATTTTAGTTCAAGAGCATTTTTTATATTGAATGATATTTTAATAATAATGAATATAAGTAAAGACATAAAGAGATATATTGTGATATTAAGACCTAAATATAAATGGCGTTGTTTCCGAGAACACCGCATGCTTTCTACAAAGTACTTTTACTAAACCCAACTACGAGTGAAATTGAACTTTACTGTGTTGCAGAGGTTCCTAATAACCTGTGACCTATATTTATTATCTAAAAGACTTGGCAATTTGTCTATTTTATTTACTATTACATACAATATAAGTGACAATATCTAAAATTTATCTTCATAGGAGAATTCTTTTTACATCACATATTATGTGATGGAAAACGGCACACATGCCCAGGAAGTTACATATTAGGAAAACTCAACAATATCACAGATTTACTTGAAACAACGACAAAATGAAGCAATTTATATAAGAAATTTTAATTCTTGTCTTCTTCTTCTTCTAATTTCTTTTTATGTCCATTTCTTTTTTGTACAGACATCAAAAAAGATGCCAGCCACGCTTGCATAGTCCGGTTTGAGGCATAACACACTTAAGAATTTCATTAGAATTTCGAGGTATTCAAGTTTCCTCACGATGCTTTCCTACACCGTTTAAGTACGTGATAATTCATTACAAATGCATTTATAATTGAAATATTAAATTAATTGCCAAAGTCATAGATAGATAAATTTAGGTAGGTCACAGCTAGAAACATCTGTTCAACTACCCCAAATAGCTCTACTAGTTCCTTATGGTATCATGCTCTTTCGCACATTTACCTCTCTATCCAACACTGCTTCCAACCCACTAGCTCGAATATCGACATAAACATGTTGCATCTGAAAATTAACGTTAGTATTAGTACACGCTGTATTAGAAATATTACATATACATATATACATACACACATGCCTTTATACCTACTCGGGTTTTCAGACTACGTGCTTCTAAAGAGTCTGGTAACGTAAATCCAGAAGTATTACCCGAACCAGGAATCGAACCCGGGAACTGTCAATCGCACAGCACTCACATACGCCGTAAGATGATTGAGGAAATTATATATTTTATATACATTATTTACTTAAAGGTAAGGAAATAAAACGAAATTAAAAACCCAACATACATAATCAAATAAAAAACTTCTACAGTATGTACAAAACGTAAAAATTATAGTGACTTTTTAGTTCTTCAAATTTTAACCAAACCCTTTATTTTAATACCCAGAAAATCGTAATCAAAATTGAATTGAATTAGTGATGAATTGTCGAAATTCATTTTTATTAATAGTCAAATTATAATTCCACAAGCGCTAAAAATTCCACCGAGTTAATGGTTATATAATAAGGAATTAATTCTTTTGAATTATGTAATATAAAGCTACTACATATTCATCTCAGTTAGTTAATTGATAACTAATTTGAATATAAAATAATAGTTAAAACGTATTAGTGTGGGTTAAATTTACACAGACACAAAATACATATATTCAAAATATTTTCAAAAATAGTAGGTTTGTATGCACAACACCCATGCCTATACATAAATCTTTTTAAGATTTCAATAAACATACATACGACTACTACCAAGTTATAATAAATATTTGCTATATATACAATGCTAGTAATAAAAATAAAATCCTTTTCAACAGAATAGAAATATAGAACTAAGTACAAGTAATAGACCTATAATATAATATGCACTAATTCATTACTAAAAGAAAATAAATATTTTAGACTAACATTGTTTTACTCAATCAACCATACTTAATAAAATCTACAACTTAAAATTTGGTATTAACTTCGAGTCAGGCAAAAAACGCTGGCCATGGCGTTTTAAAAAACGCTTTATAATTGACTAATTAACTAATAAATTTCAGATAGTATTATATAACCTTGAGGATCCGATTCTGATGTAAGCTTGCCATGGGAAGGTGCCAAAGCCGGCGTCGTCACCACCAACGATTCTTCTTTGGGCCGTCTGCTTACTAGCTTGTATTCCGCAACCTAGAACAACAATACTACACTTGAGAACTAAAATCTCTATCCAAGGTCAAATATAACTTATTGTAAATGCAGGCTTTTCTAGCAGAAGAGAATCAATGATCGTTTATGCGGAGCTAAAGCTTTAATCCTTAATCAATATAGTATTACTGGTTAGTTTATAATGTATGGCAATGTCTCTTGCGGAATAACTGGAGAGTGACCGAAAGAACAATTATTTAGGAATGAAAAAATGATTTTTTATCCGTCCGGCCATCAAACAGACGGCATCACACGTTCACACATTCATGTCAATCATGAACTTTACAATTGTCATCAGGGCTATACCATACCTCCACGGCACAAACATTTTTATCTTAAAATTCATGCTTTTAAAACTGAGACAAATAACTACGAGGGGATATCATATTAAAGATTTATATGTAACATATACACCTTTATATACATAATGATCACTTAATTTCGGTATTTCTTTTATTTTCCTTCCGTTCGTACGCCTTTTTTGATGACTTACTGCCAACATTAAAAATATTGCAGTGAAAAATAGCAGAAGATTATTCATTTTAATTAAAAATATATAGTTTATTGCATTATGACGCCATTTTTAAGCAATATGCAAAACTATAAAAAAATACGATATATTTCATATTTTTTACACCATATTATTACAGATTATAAATAAAAACTAATTGGCACTTTATTTTGAATGTACGTTTAGCACAGATTAAAAATAACAATCACTCATTAAGACTATTAGGAAAATAGCACTCCTTGCAGTATTCACAGAAATTCATAAAAACTGCGTTACGTCCAGCACAACACATTAATAAAACAATACTAAAGGCATTGTCTAACACTTTATGTAATGAAGTACATAACAGCGGGTTTCCTAAAGGAAATTACGTGGTTGTTAATATTATTACGGGTTTTAAATAGTCGTACGAACTACCAACATAGCAATAGCTTTGCAATTGAATCGTAGAAAATTAAAATAAAATTAAAAGAAATGGGTACGGAAACCCAACGAAACTTATTATAGGTACTGTGTTTATAAGAGATCGCTTTAATGGATAAAGCCGTCAGTCTGTCTACTATATTTTACGCTAATTAATTTTCTAAGCTGTAATTACTATTACCGATAAAGACCATATATTTCTTTTATTTTTACAGTAACAATAAAAAAGATAAAAAGTGGCGCTTTTATTATTCGATTTGCTACACGAGGTACAATAAAAGTCATTTTGTACCTTTATCGATCTTACTGAATTCCGGTTGTTATTTAAATCCTTTTATTCATATAAAACAGCTTAAACTGTGTTCATTACTATATTTTCACTCTTAATTACATAAATTTGGGTTGATACTAACAAATTTTTGCTAACAAAATGATTTTTAATTATTATCACTGAATCTTTTGATTTGATATTCTCAAACCACAGGCACAGCAAACCACATCCCTTACAAAGAGAAAGCGATTAATCCGAAGTACAACATCGTTGCATACAACGTGACTTAACACAAATTGTATTATACAATATGATTTGCATTTTATATTCGTGACTGTGCAAAACATACATTTGATTTGATTGTGACATTAATTTGTAGGCATTTTAAGTGACATTTGAAGACGAAATATGATTTTGGAATGGAACTAATAAATGCGATTTCATTATGGAAGCTGTCAGCTGATATAACCTTTAATGCTTTTGCTATAGAGAGAAATCGATGATACACGACTACGGGATATTTTAACCTACATTATAAAATGTATGTGTCTAAGTTTTACAAGTATAAATAAACATATAATACTTATACTGCGAACAAGAAATACGAAACATAATGTTTATTTTCCCCAGTAACAACATAGAGTCTAGAAACATGTCCAAACAGCTGTTGCTTAAACGTTAACTGTATAGAAATCGCACATGCAAATTAATTGTTATTTTATTTATGTTGAGCAATGATTAACAAACTACTCTTACACACAATACTGCATACGTAAAATTATACACAGTGTATTAAGACCGTGATTGAAAACTAAGGCAGGTAATGGGCACCGTGATCACTAACCCATTGGCGTTAAAAAAAATCCCGACAAAAAATAAATAATTGCATACAATTGTCCATAGACAAGGTAAAAAAAATGTTTTTTGTCGAGATTTTCTAACGCCAATAGATTTGCAATCACCTTGGCTATTACATGCCTTCGTTTGCCTTAGTTAGTGCGATCACGGTATGAATACACCCTATGTAAGTGGTACTAAAAATTTTCATACATGGGGATGCTGAATCACACATGATCGAGATTTAAGAGTAATGTATGTATATGTAGGCCACTTTCACTGGCTAATCAGACGGCGCACAATGAGTCGTTACACTGAATACGTACAAATGGATATCAACTTGAACTTTCACGACCCGCGGTTTGCGGTCGCCGCGCGCGGGATAATTTCCTGCACCGTCGCTTCACACTCAATTGTATCACGGTTACTTTATTTTGATTAATATTTTAGTATTCAATGAATTGTTGAATGAATAATGCTTATTTTTGTCTCACATAAAACTACTCCTGAATGTGAGGCCGAGAAGTCTATTGTAGTTTCTGACATCCACGACACAAGACTTGTATCCTAATGTGGGGTCAGAACTATGTATGTGACTGTTGGGTATATAGAAAAAAATGTGCTTAAAATAACAGACGATTATAAATTACCATCACCAGTAACTTATTTTAACTATTAAAGTCTTTACGATCTTTCTTCATGACAAACCCGTGTCGCAGTTGTACACATTTTGCGAAACGAAAGGCCGCGGGTTCCATCCACCTTCACTCGTCATTAACGCATTAATGTTTTTCTTGCACCATGCATAGCTTCAAGGTATTCCTCAAAACACATCATCAGTTCAAGTTGAGCGCTGTCATCGCAACACCGCATCGGATGTTGCACAAACGGAAGCGAGAACCGCTCGTTTCACGGCAACTAACACACAAACCATATAGCTTTGAGTAGATTTCGTTAGAGCGTGATTTAGGTAATATGAGACCCAACTTATAAAAATAGTTAATTTCTACATTTAAAAGTTGTAAAGAGATGGGAAAAAATTTGGGTTGTAGGTAAAATTATGAATTCAGTAGTAGTGCTAGGAAAGATTATAATTAGATAGAACGTTGTATTATGGAATTAACTTAATAATTCCTATGATCAACTCTTTTGTGTGTCATTTAGTTGTCCCAGAGAAATTGTGATCTGAACTCAATTAATTATTTATAATTATATCCGCATTTTTCCATATTTGTAGTTCCATTCCATTCCATTTTTAAATATAAATTTCACTAATTAATCGTAAAACATCACGTAAGACCTATAAATTATAATTTAAATTAGCGACATCTCACGGGACATCGTTGAATTACTTTTATTGAAGCTAACGTCTAAATTGCAACTGTTTAGTACGTGTCGATGACAGCACGTGCTCCAGCATTATTTACTTATCCCCATTACTTCACAGCACGCGGACCAAAACATTGAACAATTATCTCAGCCACCGTACCGGTGTTTACGTGACGAGCCTTCTTAAATTCTTAAGTAACTTATGGCAACCATTATGTCACCAGTGAAAGTGACTCGCCTACTTACATGACCAACTTTGACGGATGGTCACTAGTTACGTATGTAGGTGATTTTTTTATAAACACTTTTTTGCTGTTTGCTGAGTTTTTAGGTGAACTCTGATGTTTGTTTTGTTGAGGAAGGTTTGTGGTTATCGTCAATGGAACACTTTTTTCGAAGAGATTTTTTTCTCGTAGTGCGTAATACCTACACAGTGAGTTCTATTCCAGTTAATAAAAGGCAAGCTTGCTACTCTGTGCTACTTATTAATACATAAAAATTAAAAAATAATTACCTAAAACGTTTGACCAACCTAACCTAAGCATTAAACTCAGAACTTTTTTACCGTACAAACTTAGGACTTTTAGAGCACGGGGCCAGTGGGGTAGTTGGTCAGTTTTATTATTTCAAGTACAATTTTTTTTGATGCTGAGTCCCAACACAGCATCGCAACATTTTTTCCTACTCTAAGGCTAAAGAGCCTCAACTCTCAGCTACGTTAAAGTTATTATATATTTATTCAGCTAAAACTCCTTATACCTTTCTCTCCCTTATAAAGATGAAAGAACTAATTCCTCTTTTAAGATTATTTGAACAAAAATCTATCCAATACTTCAACCTCAATTTGAAAGGGAAAAGGATTAAATGTTAATTCATTAAATCTTATCACAACCGCTGTGTATAATCCAAATTGGCTCTCACCCAAAGATGTTGGCACTTATACTCTCCGTCAATGCATGCATTATTCACAGAGCGAAAGCAATCACTGCAGTCACAATGATATATTCTATCATATTGACAGTGTTCATCACACTGGCACGAATATTAAATTTATTATACATAATCTTTTTTTTTTAATAATACCATAGTGTCAGTTTTTAAAATTCGAAAATATCACCCAAATATAATTGGACCATTTCGTCGTCACCTTCACCCAATTTCTTTCAAGGTTGAAATATTTATATTCAAGGTCGAGTAAATAAAAGACGCACAGAATGTACAAATATTATTAACCCGGTTAAGTTTCATTATCATGCGACGTATGAGGTTGCTTTCTTAGCTATGTCATAGTTGTGTAAGCCGTTGCGTAATTAGTTAAGTACAATGTGTGGTAAGTACAGTTTCTTTTTATAATTGCTTTGTCATCGTGTGGGGTTTAGTTAACAATAGGAATCATAGCCTAGAGACTTTGATTAGATTTTTGAATTATGAGCTTATATTTTAAAAGATATTGGCTTTAATTTAAGTTATATGGTAAGCTGGTTTTCATTCAATCAAATGTTTTATTTTTGGTGGATATTACTATTATTACTAGATATTATTTTCAATTTACACTCCATGATGATGTTTACGCTTTACTAAGCTAAATTTTATGGTTACTTCTGAAGCAAACATTGCTAACTACGTCCAAAGTTAGTATGTTAGATAGTTAACGTTAAGCTATCTATCAGTTTCGTAATTAAATATTGACCATTTACTTTAGTAGTGTCGTGTATTGTGTCATATCATCGTCAATAAAACAACAGCAGCTAATTACAAGCGACTAAACCTAGATATTTGTATGAACAAAACTGAACCTGTAGTGAAACAATATTTCTCCGAGTCAATTATACCTATTACAGCACTGTTCTCTCCATTAGAAGCCAATGTATTTGCTTAATCATGTCTATTTATTGAAGTCTGTATTGTACACGTTTAAACATACAAGAAATATATATATGGGGAACGCGGGGTAAATACGGACTAGGATGATTCTACTTCCCTAAGTCCTGGTGCCACAATCACGCGTTACTTTTCGCCATCTTTAGTGCTCGACCTAATGCCTGATAGAAAGCTGAGCACACGTTTAAAAATAATTGAAATTTAAAATTTTTGATAATTTTGAACTTATATAATTTCAACAATCATACCTGTACATATTCTTTCTTTTCTCATGAAATATGCTTAGAACACCCTAAAACATGCGTTTTATAATTTGCCTATTCTTATGTACACACGCGGATAGTATTACGCATTGGTAATAGTTCCGTATTATCTGTAATAGGAAATTGATTAGTTTTGAATGCCAACGAGTTGATGAACAGATTGGGAATGGAGAAAGCGTGGCTTGCGCAATGTTCCTGCTTTTTAAATCCTATAACTTCTTTTACTAGCACGGCGAAGTCGCTAATATGTGCGAACCAAATAGAGTGTCGTCTTGTTAATTGGCTGCGGCTATACATCGTCAGTTGACACAATTATGGCAGTTACAGGACATGCATAAGATGATCTCGTAAACTATCATAATCATCCGCCCATATATGTACGTCCCACTACTCGACATGGGCTTGTCCTATGTAGTGCGGGTTGATGGTAAACTATAGCGAGTGATTAATAAACGGATCTATAAGTATATCTTACTATTAATTTACGTATATATTGACAGTAATAAATAATGTAACTGTGTATAATAATAAGCTCTATAACGACCCTCTGGTCAAAAGGCTTTTATTACATTCTTCGTCATAAAAAGACACAGATAACAATACAGACAAAATTGAAGAAAAACCACAAAAAATAACAGAAACAGATGACACTTCAACAAAATTGCAAAAAGTTTAAGACCAAAACAATACAAGAAGTACGAAATAGGCAGAAAACAATATCCACTCGACCGCGAAGTATTTCACATACAGATTGAAGATAGTGTATGATCTACGTCGAGGAAGTTGTGCAAGAGGCATGATTGCCGTGTTGCGGACCGAGCGGAAGATCCGATGGCCGCCAGGCGCATAGACCTCACGCGTGACACATATCATGAGCTTATGACGGTGGAGTAAAACCTTCTTTTAATCTCACAATTTTTAATCTGCCCTAAGCTGAGGCAAAAGAAGCACTACATACAGCCCTATATAAATATTCAGTTTTCAAAAATAGAATAAAATCCTTTTTTGTTGAATTATTTTTTGTATTCTACTTCTTTTAATACTAGATACACTGTTCTATAACGTCATGTTAAAAAGTAGACTTCAATGGATGATGGATGAATGAACATAAAATAAGCCTTATGCTCTCGTAAATAGGGGCTTAAATTAAAAATATCGGACATTACTTACAGTAAATAAATACAAAAATAAAGCTAAATGGATTGTCTGCATTGTTTATCAGTCGCTTTTTAGGCGTTCACGTTACATTTAATTTGTATATTATAGATAGGCTTCACCAGTTCATAATATAACATAATAAAACTGTATGATTTAATTTACAAGGTATACGGGAGATAATATCTTGATAGCTACAGGTTCGAAACCCGGAATACAGCCATTTATACCAGGTAGACGCAATTATGCCAACACGTTCGTTATCTGATTCGCACAAACTGATTCCGGGATAATAATGACTTGCATTTAAACATCCAGAATTGCGGTTGCTGTTCTTATTCTAAGTACCTAATTTAGTAGGATTTTGATTAGGAACACAAGGTCAAACAAACGTAAATTGTTAGAATTCTACACATAAATAAATTAACTAATAAAATGAAAAAATATAAATAAATAGATCAAACAGTGGATACTGCTACTTGAAAACCCAAAAATGGGTGTCTAGTCCGTAACATTTGCCGGTCTATAGTCTTTGTCTACCTCAACCGGAGACGGGTGTAGATCTATGTATGTAAAATTCTATACCACAATTTAAGTAACAATGAATGAAAGAATCGTCGATTAATATCTATACCATCCTTAACACTCTTAACCGTAGTCAAAATCTAAATTATGTTAGAATTTTAATAACCCACCCAAGTAAAACCGCAATATAAACACGATCCGATGATCAGATAATTGCGATCTCTCACATCATGAGGCACACGCACGTTAATAATCGTAGTCGACGACGCGTGGTTTCCGCGACTCGCTTGTCCCCTTTCACCGTATTTGCATGACCGCCGCGATGACAACGTGTTTTTGTACTCCTTTTATTATATGCTACCCTGGTAGTTAAGTGTTTGAAAATATGCGGTAATGTATACATAAATGTATGTATGTATGCCTCATAATACTAAGGAAATGATGAATGAGATGGAGGTAAGGTTGATTTAATCTCGTAAATGAAGATAGAAAAAAAAGGAATCGTCACGTAGACGACCTTTTCTAACACCTACCACAATAGTTTACTAATCTTAAATTCTGTTTTAAGTGGTGAATTATATTATCCAAGAGCCTTATAAAGACTCGGTTCCGTGCTATAACCTCCTAAATAAATAAAAACTTATGTTATACATTTCAGTATACTGGTGGCACAAAATCATCGCGTAAGCCCAAATTCGATTTTGAGTAACATGTTTTTACAAATTCAATATGTAATCGAAGTGGCACTTTTCTATGCGATTTACCTTCAGCGAATAATAAAAATATTTGAAAATAAAGACTGCAGTTCTCACCCCGCAAACCGAACCTAAGACTTTTCGATCAAATATCCGCTCGACCAAAATAAAACGTAGCGTAATACAACCATATTATCATTTAAAAAATTACGAAGCTCAAATTAGGCAATTGAAAGCGATCACCTACTTTCATCGATGAATCATTTGGTCTAAGTCCGGCTGGGTTAATGGTGGCTCGTTGCCAAACACTTGGGGTTTGTCAACACCTTGAATCATATTTGGAAAATACGCTGCATTTATACATGTTGTAATATTATCTCTGTTCATACATTATGTTCTAGTACGAAGTTGCGTATTTACAAAACCCAGTTGGTTGAGAAATGATTTTTGAAATCACTTAACTCAATAACTGATTCATCTTTACTGTGGATATTTGCGGATTTTGTGGATATTTATGATGAATTTTTGTGGACTATTATATTAGTCATTATTGCTCATGATCCTGTATGAATTTGTGGAACACTAGCTTAGGCCAAAATTGAATTTCGTGTCCATTTCCGGGAAAACTGCATTTTCCCGGAATAAACAGGAACGTATGATCTTTCTCGAAATCCTACTATCTCTATACCAAAAATTATTCAAATCAGTCCAACACTTTATAAGCATGAACACGCATCATACTTGTATAAACATATTATGTCACTTACGGATTTATATATGTAAGGATTTTCTTGGAAAGTCCTGGGTATATGTAATATTAATAGTACTTATACTAAACTTATATTGAGAAATCTAGGATATAAATGTACATATAGTTTACAAAGAATATCAGGTACAGAATTCCGTACTTTCGTTTTCAACCGGCAATGTATCTTGTAGAGGTTACGAATGGAATCTCAAGATAAAGATAAACGTGAGAAATTTATTTACACTTAAACAATTTAACAGAAAATGTTAATGAACATAATATATTTCAGTGCCTTGTGGTGTCGCGGATTAAGTAAGTGCCATTAAGATTAAGATAGGATTAAGTAAGATCCTGGATTCGAATTTAAGGTCGAGTAAAGTGTTATTGGGTTTTTCAATTGTTAAATTCGCAGTAGCAACACGGAGACTTGATTTGAGGTCGAAAACGAAATAAGTGCGCCTCGCGCGTGATTGATAAATTCCTTGCAAAATTTGGTGCATAATACACCTCTGTCTACACCTTCAGGAAAAACAGGCTTAAGTGCATATGTAGGTTTTTCCAAAGTATCTTTAATGCAGTTTATTATAAACAAGGATGCCAAACAGGCTGTGATCTTTTATCAAAGCGAAAAGTCATTCACTTAAAAAAACAATCAAATAAAATTCGATCTCCTAATCCAATTTGCCTGCATCAGTTAAAAAAAAAAGTGAGACAATTACTGCAATAGGTTTCAGGACATATATGAATTACGTCTACTACGAATTACTACGACTCTTTAATATCTCAAACTTGCCATGGCATCTTTAAACCCAATTAAAAATGATTGAATAAACCTTCGCCCGTACAACCATGATACATTGCATAACCTGTGACAGAAACCGTCAACCGCGTTACCCTACGACATGGTGTTATGCAAACCGTGACTGGAGGCCCAAAGGTCAGCCTGCATAACACTAAGGAAGTATCGAACCGATACTGATGGAAATTGTATCCGCGTGTATTATGTAAATAACACGGGATGGGCGATAGTTGAAACATGAACTCGTAGAAAAAAGGCAGTGTAACAACTACAATATTTGATTGGGGATAAGATTGAGTGGAACGGAGATTTGGTGTATAACCGGTATGTATATAAGCTATACTAACAATTAATTTTAATATAAAGAAATGCACTGGAAAAATTCATCATTAAAATTAAAATAAAAAGGATCGGGAAAATTCATAATAATTAATACCGACGTCATTGAAATAACATTAAATAAAAGAGTTCGACTAGGTCGATTTTCAATAATTTTACCTCCACACCTAGTGCGCCCCTATATACATATATTTCTTGTGACGAGTGCATAATAATTCTACGGTTTCTCCCTTCTTAACCTAGTAAATCAAAGATTCAGTTGAGCAGCTTAAATAATTTAGAGAGATAAGACCTCTTCTCTACATAATACTGTCTTTACCTACAAGCGCAATTTGAGATGAGAGTATTGCATTTATATTTTGTGTTCTTCTCCCAATAAGGAAGGATTGTTTTAAATAATATTTTCTAATACTACAAATAAAGAAACTGTTTATGCATGGGTCATTATTTACTTGGTGATATCGCTACATCTTGATAATAATTGTATCAGATCAAAAATAACTACATACATGCTAGAATGATGGTTAAATTGTTCAATCATACGTGTTTAAACCAACATTTTGATCAAAACATACATTCATTGATTTCTTGAATATTGTCGACAAAATAATTGCATTTAAATACACGATGGTATAATTAACATGTTATTTATTGATATTTCACCCCCGCCATCGTAACAGAAAAGTGTTTTGAGACCCCAATATCCGCGTACGATAGGGTTGTCAGGTTCAGTATTTCATGAAAATATCACATATGTACATATGTACATACGTGGTTTACTCAGTATTCATGTTTCGATTGCAATTTTGAATACGAGGTTAAATGTTCGTTTATTGCTTGTTTATACATTTTATTATTTCTTTCGCGTTCTTTCCAAATTTTCGATAGCAATACTTTACTTATTTAGTGTTCTAAAATTATTGGGTATCGATGTCGTTTTATTTTTATTGGGTAATTATGCAAATTATATGTAAATTGAACTAAATTTAATGAAGTAGATTGAAAAAAGTCATCAATTAAAATATTGCTGTCAGACAAATCAAACCCGAAGGAGTTATAAGACAATCACTTATTCCCTTTACCTATTTATCATCATTTTCGTAGTAATATTTTCATAAACTTAATATTTATGTTGACATCATAGATATATTTTGAAAGTATTTGTCATTAATTATATGAATAAATAAAAAATATCCTTTATCGATGTCAGTGCAACCCTAGAGTACGAGAACGGAGCGCAGTCGGCGCCGCGTGGTGAAAGTCAGTTATGCAACGATCAGCTGAGAGGTACGGAGGTACAGTCGTCGCGTAAATGCCGTACCTTCGCGCACAAAATAACACTAATTGCAAGCATTTAAACTCTTACGAGCGCGTTGATGTCTTTTGTAAGGGAATGCGTTTTTATAGATCATTGTTATAAAACATGATCACTGAAGTTCAAGAGTACAGTGTTATGTTACTGTTTATTTTACCGCAGTATATATCTAATATTAATTGGTTCCAACATTGTTGAGATTGTTATTTCTGTAGTATTGTTGTAATACCTATACTTAAAATATTATACGAAAAAAGTCATTTTGTTACAATTATTTTTATCTCGAGATTTAAAAATAAATCTTTGGTTAAAGTTTTGGTACATTATTAAACTGTACAATACCCAAATAAAATTCTATAATGTAACCATTGTCAATTGAACTGTATATTGTAACCAATGCATTAAGTATGTAAACGCGTTGAAATCTTTTATATGGGACGACCTGGTTTGGTCGTAGCGATAACAAATGCATACATTTGCACATACTCAGGGGAATAAATACATGAAATTAGTTATAAGTAAAGTCTATAAAATAAAAATCATTAGTAAAAAATAATATAAAAAGACACTTACCTGCCCATCTAAATAAGGACATGAAAAAATTAGGAAGTTAGTATGAATATATATGTATATAAGGGTTAGTAGTCAGAGATGTGAGGAAGCAAGACATAATTAGAAGAGCAGATAAAGAGGAGAATATATATAATATTTACAGTCAGTACCTGGTGACGTCATGCTGAAAAATCGAGAATTTTCTAGAACGTTCTAAATATGTCTTGCCGAACGACCACATCTGAGCTCTAATCATTTACTTCTTCTTCAAGTCCACCGAAGCGTAACAGTATTGACCCAATAAAAATATAAATATCAACACGTAATAGACATTGTATATACATCACTGCAAATACTTCGTCCCATAATGTGAGATAGTTTCTATGTACAATAAGGTAACTTATTCCTCTGAGAGAGCAAGTGTATGTTTTTATATTTCCTTAAAGCGATTCTATTTCCCACTTTTACGATAAAGTGAGATTCATAACTAGTAGTTGAGTACTAAGAATGAAGTGTAAATTAAAAAAAAGAACAGGCTTTAGAAAATGCCTTTTGGTATCTATATTGGCAAATTTAAATATTCAATGTAGGTGAACAACTTTCACAGATTACTATTCGAAATAACTATTGGATGACACACAAATTTAAAAGAAATTCAAATTATTCTGTATGAAGATCGGTGTCAAATAATTAAAAACTATTTTAAAATAAAAAATAAACATATTTGCGTGTAAGAATTAAGTATTGAAATTATTCTACAAAATAGGATAGATAAAATTTCCGAGTAATAAAGACTGTTGTACTATTTTACTTAAGTTAACCTAGGACAACAAATAAGCTTAAAACATATCATATTTGTACAATCGCATACCATGAGTGTACTGATAGCATTATTTATATTATATACATGATAAAAAACAACCACAAACTCAGTACAATATCCGCACTGTGACCTTTATTCATTCATTACAATTCTAATTACTAAGCAAGTCTTGATACAATAGTACTGCAGTGATACATATACTCATCATTCCGTGATACATTCAATCTGGCAACAAGTGATTCGTTACGCAACGGTGTGACTCATCTCATCTCATCCCGAACTTACTTTCATCATTTATCACGGGACCGTAACTCTGGCCCTCTCTTGACGAGTACTCTAGAGAATTCGAGTCATGCACGCCGAGTACTCCGGCCTTCGCGACCCTGTGACAGCATCCCTTCAGCAGTCCTCCACAGGTACCGTCCAGTAACCCCCCAACCATCCAGCAATAGATGAAAAACTCGCAAGTCCCTCCTTGTGGACATTTCTCGTCCAATCTATCTATTGTCGGAGTCTTTTTTTCAACCATTCTCCCTCTTCTATAACTCGTCTGAGTGGACAGTTCGCTCAGAATCTCGGACACGCGCTTCATCTGCTCGTCTGAGATCGGTTTAAATTCGGGTAGGTTCTTAGCGTTTTCGGTAACGTTTGGGAAGATGTCCATGCGTTTCAATCCCTCTGTTTGTATGAACATCGGTTTTTGTAGAAGATTTTTTTGCTCTGCGTTTTTATGAGCTCGATGTGGTTCGTTGGCATCTGTGCGGAATTAAAAAAGACCCATGAAATGATGCATAAAATAAGTAAATTTTCATGTTGATTTGAAAGGAAAACTAATTCGTTTTTTTAGTTTAATCAAAATGAACTATACCTCATTCACGATAAGTTGATTCTTTTGGCATATCGACTAATGATGGGAAACAGAAAATATCGAGAAGTTCAAAAATATTGCGTTTTAAAATACTGCATTATGTGTGAAATTCTTTATTACTTTCGACATATAAAACATTATTTAGATAAGCGGTGGTGGGTCATAATAAGTACCTATTTAATATTTAAACAGGATTATTTTTAGACCTCCCGCCAAATTTAAATAGGTGTTTTAGACCACGGAAGTAAACAACTTCCCCAAAGAAACACGGGTCGAAAAGTAAAAAAAAAATTCAGACCTTCTACACGAAATCGACCACGTGAGCAGTTTTCTATGGGAGGGTCGAATTATTTATCACGTTTCGACCCATGTTTCTTTGGAAAAGTTGTTTAGTTTCATGGTCTAAACAACCTGTTTTAAGTTGACAGGAGGTCCAAAAATAACGCAGTATGTAAAAACTAAGGTTGAAAAATTAAATAGTTTTATCTTTAAAACAGTTTTTATTAAGAAACTGGAGCACAGCCATGATCATCATAGCGTTCAATAAAATTATCGACGTGGCAATCGATATGAACGATGTTACGTCCCTTTCCGTCCGAACGATGTAACATTATACAAACGTCAATTAGTTTCAGTATTCCTATTTTAATTTTACTTTGAAGCAATAAAGTCTCAAAATTTTTGGATAACGCTTATATCTTTAGGGACTTTTGTATTGTATTTATTTTTTTTTATTTATCAAATCATTAAAATAATAAAATAATACGTTTTTTATTTCAAAGTCATGTCTCAGAAAAATTGACATCTGCCAAAAGAATCAACTTATCGTGAATGAGGTATAGTAGAAAGATAATATAATTTGGGTTTGTAATATCAAATCATAAAAAATAAGATCAATTAAAAACAAAAAACATCTAAAGCTTGCATTTATTTTAACCAATGACAATTTGGTGAAGTTGTATTCACGTATCAATGAGTGACGTCACGAACCACAGTGCATCTATCATCAGTGTCAACATTAAAGTGAAACAGTGGACGAGTGGTGCTAACGACAGTACGCGTGCAAAAACATAGATTAATGACACTACGCGTGCGTCAGATTAGATAATTATGAAATAATATTGACAAATTGCTTCTTTGACTCCAAATCAACTAGCGCAATAATACGATGAAAATTAGAAAAAAAAGTAAACACGGTCAGATTTTTTTAGAATATGCCTGATAAGTAGTAGAAATAATATTTATGACTCCTAATGTGACTAGTGGGATTGGAGTCAAGATTTCAGATAAAATGCCAATTTATTTAAAAATAAATTAAACATTTTCGTATACGTTGACAACAAACAAAATTAACACAAAACATGTAAAAACAATTACCTCAGTATTTTTATACTGACTTTATTACGTCTATGTTTCCAGTAGGTTTTAAAAATGAAATCTTGACGACAAATATGTAGATACCTAAATTTAATACAACATTACGGTGATCGATAAAAGTAAGTTTTTAAGACCCGACGGCTTCTTAAAGGTTTCATCGTATTTTTACAAGCTTTTATTTAACTTCACTTTTGTATGTATGTATGTATGTATGTATGTATGTATGTATGTATGTATGTATGTATGTATGTATGTTTGTATGTTTACAAATCTTGCAATGAAGATTTGAACCACTTCCAATAGACCGATTGAGCTGAAACTTGGTATACCTACGTAACTTGGATGACAATACAATAATATGGTACCATGGAGCTGGTCTGATGATGAGGTTGGAAGATGACCATAGAAACATCGGTTCTTGTGGACCGATTGAGCTGAAATTTGGTATGTCTTTGTAACTTCTACAATAATACACAAATATGGTATCATGGTGTTGATCTGACGAAGAGTTGGAAGATGCCCATAGGAACTTCGATTTCTGTGGTCCAATTGAGCTGAAATTTGGTATGTCTTCGTAGCTTCGGTAACAATACAAAAATATGATATTATGGAGCTGATCTGATGAGGAGTTGGAGGATGGCTATAGGAACTCCGAATCCTATGGTCGAATTGAACTGAAATTTTGTGTGTCTTCGTAACTTTGGTAACAATACAAAAAAATGGTGTCATGAAGCTGATCTGATGAGGAGTTGGAAGAAGCCCATAGGAACTTCGATTCCTGTGGAGCAATTAAGCTAAAATTTGGTATGCCTTTGTATTTTCAGTGACAACATAATAACAAGGTATCGTTGATCTGGTGTCATGAGAAGTTGGAAGGTGCCCATAGGAACACTAGTTTCCATGGACCGATTGAGTTGAATTTCGGTATGGCTACGAAATGGATAGACTTAGAAATATTTTCTACTAAAAAGTTAAAAATAAATTAACGGTGAAAAACATATTTTAAAATCAAGCTTTTATTATGCACGAAAAATTAAAAAAATAAACTAAGAAAACATTCATAAAATTCGTAGTTTTTTAAACTTTACAAGTAACAATTTACAAAAGTGTTCGGTTTATCAGTAGAAGTATGATACATAAACATATATTATCTATAACTAGTATATTAATATTCTTAAGTGATTTAAAAGCTTGTCGCGCAATTTCGTTAATGCAAAGACCTCGGCCGCGACGAGCTTTTAGATCACCTAAGAATTTAATATACTAGTTATATATAATATATGTTTATGTATCATACTTCTACTGATAAACCGAACACTTTTGTAAATTGTTACTTGTAAAGTTTAAAAAACTACGAATTTTATGAATGTTTTCTTAGTTTATTTTTTTAATTTTTCGTGCATAATAAAAGCTTGATTTTAAAATATGTTTTTCACCGTTAATTTGTGTTCTGTCTATAATATCATTTCGAAAGAGAATAATTTAATTGCAAGAGACAATAATGCGAAATCGACAAGTGTGTTTTTAATAAAATAATGAAACTATTAAGAAAGATCAATCCTTTCAACATAAACCATTGCCTATAACTTTGTATGTCAATACATTTTGCAGTAAAACAGAGCGAGATACAAAAACACTTTCACATAATTTCAAACAACCGCGTATACGTTTGTAATTGCACGTAATTTGTGAGTTTATTAGACAATTAACGCTGTTATGTCTTACATTTATGTATCACTTGAATGTTACAAACATGATAACCTGAGTTTAATTACGTAATATATAAAAGTAAATCTCATTTTGTATCGTTGTATTTTAGCTGGAGAATGGACCTTGTAGAAACGATCATATTGGAACTCATGATTTTTGTCACCGACATGACAATAGACATACATACATACATATCTAGGTCTAAAAACTAGGGTCTTTACTTTACTGTCTTTTTAGAGGTTAAATAATAGCTGGCGAGCCTATTGCTATTTTTTGATCACTTTTTTTGACACGTGATCCGTGAATTTCGTGAAGAAAACCCAATAACATTTTCCATTGTAGGAATTCAACCTACGACTTTTACTGATTGGCTGTTTAGCACATATGAATTAAAAAAGGCGAACGGCCTCATCAGTTGATCAGAATAGATAAACCTAACACACACTACACTATATCCCAACTTTTACCCTCAACTTATCAACTTACGTCCCACTGCTGGGCACGGGTCTCAATGCTAGATTAAGAGGGTTTAGGCCATAGCCCACCACGCTGGCCTAGTGCGGGTTGGCGGACTACACACTTAAGAAATTCCTAGAACTTTTAGGTGTGCAGGTTTCATCACAATGCTTTTCTTCACCGTTAAAGCAAGTGATAATAATTCAATGTGATTGCACACATAAATTCGAAAAGTTAGAGGTGTGTGCCTGGGGTTGAAACCCGTGACCACCGACCACTCGAGGCTATCACTGCTGCCCTCTAAAAAACTTTTACCCTACCCTCTCAAAATAATACAGATATTTATCTGCATATAACAGCTCCATTATTTCCGCATTTACCACCAACAAAGGAGTCAAAAGTGAAAATAAAAGTCGATTTGTACAGCGCCGAAAAAGTCGTATTACGAACACAATAACTCGAGGAGGACGGTCGAAAGCAAGAATTCACACACTTTCCATCGTACGCATTACCATGGCGGAAACGTGATGTCATGGAATCATCCCAAATGTAACTATTATCCATAGTTTATGTAATTTGTTAATGTTTTCGTTTTTCCGAGATCGATGAGATAAACAATATTTATGTATGTACGGGTTCTGCGTGTTAGAAAAGAACTTGGGATGTGGTCTGCGAAGACACAGACGGCAGAGAATGGAAGGCTATTTTGCTTCACTGAAATAGTATTTCGAAAATAACAGAGTTGGGACAAAACCGACAAAAGCTTACTTACATGTGACACATATCTTCAGCTCATACGCGTTCTGCTGCTAATCATACATCTGAGAGATTAGTAAATAAATAAGTGGCAGGTAAGTCGTGACGAATCCGAGGTTTAGGGACGAGGTAGAGAATCTCAATGGTCGCGTGTTCAAACCCTAGTCGCACACCTCTGACTTTTAGAAAGTTTCATTATAAATATATTTAAGCCGTAATATGAAAGAAAAACAGTGAATGTTATGAAGAAAATACACTACTGGGTACATCTCTAAATAATTGACAACTTGAAACGTACGACTCACAAAAACTGCAGCTTCAATACATAACAGCAAGGAAACACTTCATTTCAAGATATTAGTTTTATCGACTTGGCTCACAGTATGAGCATAACATTAAGTTCTCTATTAGGCTTTATATAGCAATTTAAACAGTCTTATCAGACACGTGGGTGTAATATTCCACCCAATCTTATGTACGATCTACAGCCAATATACATTTTTATGGCTAGAGGTATCGTAAGATCAACGGTTAATATTTCTTGATATTTAATATATTAATGTATACTAATGTTATCTACAGGAAATTTTATTACATCAATTATTTTTCAGCATGGATAAAGATGGAAACTTGGAATACAACATAAATCACTTTATAACTCCATTTAATAAATGAATAAACACATCCAACGGTCATAAACATAGTCCTGGCCCCAAGGTAAGATACGAGTCTAGTGTCAGAAACCATGAGTGACTTTTTGGTCTCATAAACACCTAGATCCGAAAAATTATTTGTGGATATGAAAGTCAAGTGATTATTCCGTGAGGTATTATTATTTTAATGATCAAAAATGGTTGAAATAAGATTATATATGTAGATATAGACTCTCATAAAATTATTATCACTGTATTACAGAGCGTAAACTGTCCAATTTATTTAAAGCAATGACAGAAACAGCGATAAATGAACTTATGCAACGAGTATTTATCCAACGGCAAACTAGAGCGTATAGACAGCATAAACGTTAGATAACAATTTGGATTATTCAAGCTATTACTCTATAATTATAAGACAGTTGCACTCAATTTTTTTAACATCAATTTGTTATAAAAGATTTTGAAATTTATATAAAATTCTTTGATATTTTTTGTTGCAAAAAAAAACTTTTTAAGAAACTAACTGAAAAGTATGGAATAATCTTAATAATGTAAGGCATACCTCAAAATTTAAGCATATGTTTTTCACCCTTGAAGTATTTGATAATTTATTGTGAATTCACAAATGACTTAAAAAGTCACAGATGAGTGCCTGGAGTTTGAACTCTTAAACTTTGATTCGACTGTGCGCCTGAACTTCGAGCCAATGATTATTTTCTAAATTTGACCCTTAAATACCTTGAAAATAAAGAGTTCATACATAGAAAGAATATTGAAATAATGTTGAAAATACGTCAACACTTTTATATTTTAGAAGTTATCCTTTTTATTTTAAACTCAATCTTTCAACCAATTCACAACATTTTTTCTTATTAGAAGTATAATTTTATAAAAATCTTTTGATCCATTTGTTTTGTTGTCGGTACATCTTTCACTTTCACGGGTGGCACTAGCCTTATGTTATACAATTAGATATTTTACAATAGCTGTGTTGTCACGCTGAAAGTCTGTGTTTACTTAGAGTACTTAGAATGAATTAAGTCTCCTCGCCCGTCACATGCTAGTTGTAAACAGTAGTCGATCGTCATACATACATATACCTACTTAGTAATTTTATCGTTTTTATTTCAGCTAATACATCACTACTCTTGAAATATTAGAACTATATAATTAACAGTATTTATGTACTTAACTATATGGTAGTGGGTGTATGGTAAGATAGTATCTGTACCTACTTAAGCATCTAAGTTGTAGGGCACATACAGCAGGAGCAAGATCACTGTTGAGCTTCAAGTTACATTCTATAGGAATTGAATTTTCTAGCTTCCCTACTGCTACTGAGAAATTCGTCAAAGAAAAACCTAATAACAGTTCACCCTCAGGAATTAAACTCAAATCATACAGCACACACAATACGGTCATCTAATAAGGACATCGACGATAAAGACTAGAGTTCTTTAAAATATTACAGGGTAATAACTAAAAACATAGTCTATAGTACATTCATATTGTAATAATCAATTAATACACATTATAGAAAATTAGCATTCATAAAATTTTCAACATATACCCATAAAATACATAGGCTATTAATGCTTTAAACAAAGCTCCTTAGAGAAACTTAACTTACATAATTTAAACGACTTCCTAGTTATCAAATACTAGCTGTTGCCCGCAATTTTGTATGCAAAACTTTAAGACTCAGTTTATTTTGTCCCTTTCGCTGGAACATACTTCATAGATGATCTACTCCTATTGATTATAACTTTATGTTAAACCTTTAGCCCACCTCAATAAATGAACTGTTCAACATAGATTTTTCTATTCAAACCAGTAGTTTCTGGGGTTATTACATTCAGTTAATTAACAAAAAAACTCTTCTGCTTTATAATATTAGTATGGATGTGGAATTAGCACACGATAAGTAGAAATATCTCACCCACGAAAATTGACTTCTTAATGAACGATTCCGATGTTCTTTCACAATACAAGACGACTCCAAAATACCCCAACAGCTCTTTCACAATACAAGCAATTAAAAGTAATTTTCTCATAAAAAACATTAAAGGAAAATCCCGAATGTCATTCGTCGCGTATTAGCCGGTGTCAATGACATATTAGTAATAAAAAGGGATAAAAAATACGATCGTGGTATGATAGAGCGGGACGCACGATACAAGTACGTACCTTCATGTGCTATCGCGAGCGGCAGTGAAATCTTTCTTTAAGGGGAAGATGTGGTCCCCGTTTTTTGTTAACTTTTCACCTTGTTGTATATAGTCGTAAAAATATTTTAATGGTAAATTATTTATTTATATTAACAAATAAAATTTACAATGATGTTTTATACACAAACATAAATAAAAATAAATTATACACAAAATAAACATAACTATTTTTTTTAAATATATCATTTGCAATAACCGCCTCATTAAATATGTAAATGATAAAATATTAGTAAGAACAAAAAAAGAAAATATGTGAACAGTGCTAAATATATACATAAGTATGTACCTACATAAGTAAATGAATTTCCAATGATAATTATATTGCAACCTTGTATAAAATCTCGGTTTTTCAAACCATAACTTTTGATTGACCGTGACCTACATAAAACTTATTAAAATAGCAAAAACAACTATGAAACCGAAGGTTTATTTGCGGTTTTATACCTTATTAGAATTATATGTTGGGTATCAATCAACTTTTAATGGATTCGGCCTTTAGAAGATAAACCACATAACATATCAGAATCGCTTTACCTGTCTAATGAACTAAACTTTTAAAATATGCCCCACACTACCTATATTTTAGCTACCATATTGATCTATTGAATGAATTTATGACAAAAAATCCAGAACCTTGTGAATCGGCCGCGATGTATTTTTATTAATAAAAAATATAACATTAAGCCTTTTACAATAAACAAAATATAATCGTCGGAAAAAAAGATTTGCTCCAAATTTGTTTACACATTTTCTTAAATGCTCGAATTTGTTTTACATTTAACTGTAAACAAAAATGAGATGCCTATAATATCTTCAAGTTTTACGCTCAGTGACTTTCTAGAAACACATGGTTTATTATATAACTTTCATAAAAGGTTTCTTTATATTAATAACATTACGCACTATTTATTATTGGGTACAGAATACGCATGATCTTCGTTATTCTGGCACAATTTATAATAGTTCTTTCATCTTACGCAAAATACATATAATAACAACTATCTCATCAGTCACGATTAAATAACAAAATAGTTAAGTCCGAGAAGCATATATGTACTTCATTCATTACTTGAGCGTAGATAATTCCACTAAAGATAATTAAAACCAGATAATCTGGCGAAAGCGATTGTAAGGTTACTTTATATTATAATTAATGGTCCAGTAGTCGAAAATCTGAGAGATTGCCTTGCCATACTTAAAAAAAATACCGATTTGTATTGTCAGTTTGACCATTGACCATTTATATGATTTTTATATAACTTTGCTTATGACAGGCGTATTAAAAAGGAAAATTTCTGCATGAAATTGAAAGCTTAAATTATTATAATCATAATGATCTGATATAGAGCAAATTCTAGACTTATTTTTACTTCTTCTTTAAGTAGGGTACTCTTTGCACAACTTTATAACATTATTTAAAATTTGATTATCCTCATGCACATTAACTCTATATTTAATGTGAATATATTCCTAATCACCCCACCTATCCAGAGAGCGTCCTACCTACGGCCTACGTTTGCCGAGGCGTGATCTCCACTCCAGAACACGTTTACCCCAACGACGTATAGACAATATCCGCAAGATGGCTGGCAGCGGTTGATTGAGGAGAGCCGAAGATCGAGCCCAGTGGCGTGCCATAAAAGAGGCCTAAGTCCAGCAGTGGACGAATTAAGGGCTGTTGATGTTGATGATGATGATTCCTCTTACCCTTATATTTAGTTTTTCGCTTGGTGTATTTTCACTTTTAATTTCTACAAAGCGCTTCTCCTTAAGTTGCAGCGCTTTAACGTGTATGTCGGCGCAAGCGCAGCGTCACCCGTTGCTCCCGTGCGCACTATCGTAACGGTACCAAACATAAATATTGCGTCAAATGCCCACGAGAATGTTGAATCACTAGTACACATTGTAAACACGAATTCGTCTGTGTTGCAATGCGATGCCTTCCTGTACATTTACATATTTATGTTGGTGGAATAAATATATTTTTATTACACGTTGCGCTGAGATGGAGTTGAAGTTTATATGGGCAATTATTGCCTTTATGTTTGGCTATAAATAATATATACAGTTATAGGAATTTCGAAATAAATTTAGTTTTTTTTTAATAATGAGTACTGGTCACGCGATTTGTGGTGATTAATAAAAGATTTGTAGTATTTTTTTTTCTATTTGAAATACGTAGATTTAATTATATATTACGCGTATTTTAAACACAAAAGTTGCTTCTAAGAAAATCCCAAACGATTCTAGTGATGTACCAAAATTGCAAATAAATCTTATTAATTTAGTAACTCAAGTACTTACAATCAAATTTCCTTCGGCATGCCAAAAAAAAAAGTTGTCTGTGTGGTTATTAAAGTGTTCTCAACTCTCTCAAAATCATTAAACAAACAATTTTTATTTGCTTTGAGACTCGCAAAAATTAGTCAACATATTTAGGATTAACCACTTTCCTGATCAACATAATCCCACTTAGTATTAGCAACAACGTAAATAATGTAATTTACTTCTAAAATAAAACATTCTTACAACGTATAATGACTCTTCTTAACGTAAGTGGAGAGATAACAACTATATTTAATCTGTATAATGAAAAGCAAGCACTTTTTCATTAGCAATAGTAATATCAATGATCTAACGTTTTATAATATTACATTTTTACAACACATACAGTTTAGATAACAAATATATGTATAAAAAGCATAATCTTGGCTACAATATCAGAGCTAACATAAAAACAAGATCTGATAATAGGAAGAGTATTCCTCCAACACGTTTACTGTATGCATGGGGCATGTATTCACCCCAATGAATCGATTAACAACCAGTATATATAATATAATATTTCCTTAAAGTATTTAAAACATGTGTTCATACTTCACTTTCTAACTCTACAGCTCGCCGTAGCGCGTTCACTTTAACAAACTAATAAGGAATTTAATCTAGGAAAAAATGTAACGTTTTCTAACCAATTTGCTTCTACTGATTTATTTGATTTGTGGTTAGTCGTCCACTAAGACGATTATTTTACGCATCGTAAGATTAATATAATTTGTTAAATATTATTTTCTTAAAATTAGATATTTACCGTACCTAGTTATCACTAGGAAAGATTAACTCTTTATGCGAAACATATTCCTATAGCATTATTAAAATTGTATTTAAGCTGGCTTTTTTTTCAACTTTAGTCATTTTCATCGAGGCATTGTCAATTAATATTTTAAAAGGTATGTACTAACTGTTCTCGCCTCTTGTCGAATTTTTCTCTAGTAGATTTCATCAAATTTTAGTAGTCTAAGCTTGGTTGTGTTACACATAACTTACTTTTCGTACACAAACAGATAATCAACACAGAACACCTGCTTTAAAGACAACGGAAAACATCATGAGGAAACCTGCACACCTAAAAGTTCTAAGGAATTTCTTAGGTGTGTAGTCTGCCTACCTGTCTAGTCTAGGCATCTTTAGAAGCGGTCCGTGCCTAGCAGCAACACATAAAGACGTAGACTGACTAATGTGACGATGTGAAGTGTGAACCACATAAAGAATTGTTAAAACTTAATTAATCAACAGTGTTATCTTAAACCCTGTCAAAAACCTGGATAAGGCCTGATAAAAACTGTCCCACAATATAGAACTTGCATAACCGCTGACAAGTTACATAAACGTTATGAAATCTTTTATCGTACACATTTAGTATCATGAGAATAGCACTAAATGTCAACTATTGTGCAATATGAATATTAAATGGAACTTTCGTTTGGTTACAACTCGGCGTGACCCGATGTTGAGATGTACTGACTGAAGGGAACAAGCATATAAAATTGACTCATTAATGTTATCTTGTAGTGGTATTAATGAGGTTTTTATACTATAATCTTTATTGATTCTTATTATTATGTTGACGCATATGTAAACATGGTTTTGCATTCTTACTTCTTTTCGTGAACTCTAAGTCCAGATAAATAAAAAATATATAAATAAACAATAAGTTGCTTTGTTGAAACTATGTTAGATGAAGAAGTCGCGGTTTCGATACCTGTATCACGAAAAATGAAGTAAAACATTCGCTGTCGAACCATTCAAAACGAACGTTTAACTGACTTGGACATGACTCTACAACTTATGTAGTAACATAACATATTTTATATTTATTACATTTCTCTAGCCAGCAACCCTATGTACGTAGTTTGTTTTTGTTTTTCAAGTTTCCATGGCAACCGCATCGTGCTTGACTGCACACACCGATACCAACCCGCAAAATATTAAAGTAATGTCACTTCTGCTTGTGTTAAGATTTTGCAATTAAAGTAACGACGAAAAGTAACAAAAAAATGACGCTAATATGTCTTCAACGAGTGTTAGAGAAACAGCTAAATATCGTAGACTCTAACTTTTCTAAACTAATTCTAAAGTAACGATTAATTAAGTAAACAAGTACTAAGTTAAGATTCCAGGTCCGGTGTATTGCTATTGGGTTTTCTTGAGGAAATTCTTCATAGCAGAACGGAGTCTCGAAACACGGCAGAAAACTAGCAGTGGGCTCAACCGTTATTACATAGGACTGATACATATGTACCTAACAAAAACTAGTTACAGAAATTTATCTAAGCCTTCCCCTACAAGTAATACTAACATGAGAATATGTACGTATAGTAATGTACGAACAAAATTAAATAATATTAGCAAATATACAATCATACATTAAATTACCAAACGGTGTTATTTCCGATGTTTGCGTGAAATAATCCGTGGATTATACACCGTAGTGGTACAATAATAACCGCCACTAATGGCTAATTAGTATTGCTACTAGTCTTAAATACAGTCATTACTTACACTTATATCCACGGCTTTGTAGGCCGAGTTGTAATACTACATCTACATTACGCTGTCTCATGTATAAGACCAATTTCATACTTTTCTATGGGAAAAGAGGTAAACAAGTTAATATGCCACTTGATGTTAAGATGTCAACACCGCCCATGAACAACCACAATACTAGAGGAATCGTCGGTGTGCCGGCCTTTGAGGAAATAAAGGCTCTTTCCTTGAAAGTCCTGAGTCGTATCCTTTTGAAAAGGTCACCATAATGATGATAATATGAGGCTAGTATGTTTCCCAATCATACGAGTATCAGTGGGCTTCGTATTACAGTAAAATATGTTTTTCCACTTATTATTTGTTTCGGTGCAGGACACGAAACTGGTAGTCATTCCCTTATTTCGCCTATACTGAGTACTCAAAATGTATTCACAATAAATTATCACTTACTCCAACCGTGAAGGAAAGCATCGTGATGACACGGGCCACCTAAAGTTTTAATGGACAGCGCGGTGGGCTAAGGTTTAAACTGTCTCAATGCGCGAGGAAGCCCGTGCCCAACAGTGGGATGTTTATGTACTCATAATGAACACTCATAACTTACAAGTACGCTCACAGAACTACATTTACTACCTCGCTACAAGCTTACGTAAAACTGAACCATCTACTTTCCTATAAGCCACACAGGCGCTCAAGTGCACTATTTACACAATTTAATGTAAAAAGGCTTGAACAATAACATAATAATTTCTACATCTCATGACCGTGGGAGCGGACGTGGGGGAAACTCGGTTTTCACTGATGCCACAAAAACTTAGAGATAAAACATGGGAACATGTCATTGTGACTCAGAAAGTAGTTACGAAAATTCATAATCAGAATGGGGAAGTCACTTCAGATTTCGGATATTGTCTACGCGCGGTGAGACAAATTAAAAAATTATGCTGACAATTGTATCATATTTTTTAATCGAGAACTTTTGTTCCGGGTTAAAAGTTATTCTCCTAAGAACTTCACTTTTTTTCTCAAATATTATCTCAACAAGAATCATGATTATATTAGTAGTAGTGACTTCTACACCTTTGATTTTTTAAGCAATTTTGTATGATATGTTTACTCAAAATATTATCTTTGAGTATAGAAATTAATAATTATTATAGTTATTTGGTCCACATCTAATATTGAGATATACTTTGCACGTCATTTAATACTAGCACAAGTGACCTTACTGTTGCTTTCACACCGATGCACTATAAAAAGAACCACGTATTGTTGTCAGCTGTTTACAATGCAGATACGCGAGAAATGTTGCTCTTATGTACATAGAAATGAGTAAGCCACATACGCTAATACAGTAACAAAAATATTATCATCTATTTTAATGATATCATAATATGACTGTAATGTCAAATGTTTATTAGATCAAATGTCACAGTAAAACAAAATTGCATCGAAATAGTACTCGAAAGAGGAATCTCATTTCATACGATTGGCCTTACGAAATATCAGGGTAAAGGATTCTAAAAGGTAACGATGCCTTAATATAATCGATTTGTTTTTTTCTGTTTAACTTGTCTACAGTTCCTATATAAAACTAGAAAAATCACACATAAACGCAAAATCTTTCAAACTGGGATTTGCTTAAAAAAGTACCCAAGTCGACAAAAGTATAGGTTTTAAAAAAAATGTATCTACGCCATATTGACTATAAATGAATAAAATAAAAAAATATTGAATTCTCGAAATAGAATACTGAAATCTAGTGTGTGTATTTTTACAGCATTATGTAAATATCTCGTACATACACAGCTGACCTACTCACGTAAGAAATATCTGAGTTATTATTCAACGATTGAAAACAAACAAGTCTTATATTATATTTTCGAAAGGCTTCTTCCTCTTTTACGGAAATGGACACAGTTATATCAGCATTACGTGTGTACACAATTTTTATCACCATTACGTAATAAGTAAATAAAATGCATTTTATTATTAATGCCAATTCGGTATAATTCCGATGGTAAAAGTTGGATTTAAGATGATAATGCTCATTTACATCTGCGCTTTTAATTTTAGACGGTTCATGGAATGTTTGGAAACTAAATTAAATCTGCTATAAAGCCTATCTCTTGAAGAAAATAAAGTTTACGTTTTAGGTCTATACCTCTAAAAATAAACATATTTTAATATGCATATGACATGAAGTTAATTTTTAAAGCTCATTCTGATAAGTTTTCAGATACGCTAATCATGAAACAGTTGAAGTCATGAAATTGATAATTAAAAAATTTCATAAGTATTATAATTGCTAGAGTACTTTTTTTCTTTAAATGACACTGACTGGTCAAATTAAAAATAACCCACTAAAACTTTTATGTTGGCAACCCTGCGCACCGGAATTATTCCGGAGAAGAGGCCAATCTATAAGCAACAAAAACATCTTTTATCCCCTTCGCACGCCACCCAATAGAGCGAGACAACAAACCGATATTGATGCCAATCGATTGAGGGAAGGAGGCCGTCTTGCATAATAGTGTTACGTCAACCGAGTTTTGACAAGAAAAAAAATCTCGACGATAGAATTATGCAACCGAGTCGAAAGCGGACGGTAGAAAGTATGTTGGCGGTTAAGGTTCCGTTTGCGGGATCATCACGACGCCAGCTTTGTGGGCCAGACAGATGCATTAATTATACACACATGTTAAGGGTTAAGCGCGGAGTAAAAAATATCTTCTTTGGTTTTTGGCCAGTTCTTGACAACACATATAGTGAGAGAAATAAGGAAGTATGATTATCTAGCATTGGTTAATGAAATTTATCAGTTGTGGTGGCTTGATAAGAAATAGACCTGCTAATCGATTGGCTATTTTAGAATTTCAATTTTATGGAAAATAAATATCACTTGCATGATCAAAACATTACCGATGAATTGAATGCAGAAGATATCTAACAAGCACTAACGAAATAAATATGTGTAAAACTACTAGATGTCGTCCCTTATACAAAGCTTAAACTATTTTTTTTTTCTGTAAATCCAACGTCATGAGGTCCTCCTTTCCCTTTTTGGTGTTTTCAAGTCCACATTAGGAGATAGAGAACTTCCCAATGGCAATACACATTATTACACTCCACACACTTAATTATAATTGTATTTTATAATTCCGGAATTGTTAATTGGCACCAGTGTATTATACTGATATAAAGAATAGTAATTAATCATGTTTTTTTGTCGGTTCCTTCACGGACGAACGGCGGCGAATATAGCTATGATTTGCTTTTTTTTACTCCGTTTTATTTTTCAAGAATTTTTCAATATTTTTATCATACAATGCATCATATTTTTATCAAATAAGTGTACAGAATATGAACAGATTATTACGCGTGAATATTCATCTGGTAGAGTGTAATTGCGCATAATTTTATCATTAGTATAAAAAAAACTTCTTATCTATTTACGTAGATGTTACATCAGTATTTAAAATTAAAATTATGTGGCACAAATGCATATAACTTCATACAAATTAGGCATTTGGTTTGCTTTATTACGTGTTTTAATATAATAGGGCTACCCGTGTATATATATTTAAAAAATTATCGTTTAGTTAGCAAGTAGACTATTATATTATAGTACATTGACGACAAAATTTAAAAATGTTTTTTTATTTATTTATATGTAACAATACTTTAGTTATTTTATTAGTATATAACTATTTTTTAATGTAGTTTAATTGGGCAATATAAAGAGTCCTGGGATACCCACGTGCATGGATGAAGATAATGTCTGTGGAGGAAGCGAAAGAGGTGTGTTTGGAGTGATTAAACTGTGGCATTTGGCGCTCAATACTCGGTGCCTACCCTATTGGAAGACAGGCGTGAGTTTATGTATGTGTGTATGTTTAATGAAAATAATATTTTTCAAAGTAATTTATGACTTTTTTTCTTTCTACGATCTATCTTCATACACCTCTGACTGGACTTGACTCAAATAGATTAATGACTTCACAGCGCCAACCTACTGCCACTATTGGAAAATCCAAATTACCACATTTTCTTTCCGCGTCGGTGTCACCATAAAATATTTTTACTAAAGTGTTACCAATTCAAATTAATAAATACAGGAAAATGAACGGTTGAAAATTAAAAAAGTCGGGAAAGATTATGCGATGTGGGATTTTAACCTTTACGTGTATGGAATATGGTGTATGTTGGTGTGACGGATGTGAATGGACGTCACGGCACACTCTCGATTTTTATGTATCGCGTGATAAAATGTGGAATGAATTGGAATTGGAGTGCACACGCGGTCCCACTGAAAACTTTGTGCACTTGCAAATGCGTTTTACTTTCTGGCCTTTGGCGCTTTGGAAACTCATTGCGTCTATTGTGTGTACTATTTTTTTTTTATTAAAAAACTTATTTATGAGAATTCGCTATGCATTTGTCGTATGTAAAGCTAAAATCTTGTTCAGACTGTGTATTTTTTGGTACATTTCAAAAGGACGTAAAATCGACTATTTCTTCTTAAACTATCATGTATTTGGCGTCCGAGTAAAATATAACACTACAAATATAACAAGGATTCATGAACATAACATAAACCATATACTTTTAATTTCTTTCTGATGGTTCTAAAATTAAGTTTTATTAACATTAAAAAATATGGTGACGAGCATGGGACGCGTGGAACCTAATATTTACATGAAACACGAGTAAATAACATTGATGCCACTTGTTTATAACCCTTTCAATAAAACATAAACTATTAGAATATCAGTCGTTGGCGTACCTATAGCATATTTTTATTGATAGTATTGCGCTGAATCCTCTTGTCTTCGTAAAGTTCATTCACTCATTCATTCGTATTTATATTTATTGAAAATACAATTCATGTTTATTTTTGTCAATAACTACTAACACTACGTATTTAAGTCCTCAAACAAACAGCGATAGAAAATTCAAATGACATACAAATCTCTTCACCCGGTCACGGTTTATCGATGAAGTGTGATGTGCAAATGTTGACTCGAGTTTCATAAATCGAGAGTGAATGATGATGACGCGGTGTGAGAAATGTATCGACACCTACTCATCATATCGAACATGAAGTTTGACACTGATATGATGATATAACTACTTTGAAAAAAACAAGTCTCTTTTACGTGCTAGTTGGAGATGCATTTTGACTCTATGGATCGAAGAAGTAAAGTAATTATATGTGAGATAGATGGGCTTTTTGCCTTTGGTAAAAGTTGTCAAGAGTTTTATTGGTGATCTTATACTGGCAAACGTGTGTGATTCAATTTTGTCACATTTACTTATAAAAAATATCATAATTATCCATTTCAAAATAATATTGCATGATAAAAAATTCAATTTTGCTTTCATTATAACGAGAAAAAAGTCAGTTAAGTATAACATTATTAAAATTTGGTCCATCCTTCTGAACAGACAGTTTTGAATGTTTATTTATAAATATGTACGTAAACAACACTTTTAACTAGACGATACTCAATTACTTGCATTGGTATAAATCTGACATATATAACTCAACGAAGAGAAACGGGAAATTCGATTTTCAATCCAACAAGAAAGTCTGTGACATGTTGCACCCGCTTACTATAAGAAGGCAAGTATCTTTTTATATGTCATTTATTTTCCCAACAGTTTTACTTGCGTTATTTGTGCTGAATTACATTTCGGTTACATTACCCTTGTTTCTTCTAACATAGTACTTTCCAGCCTGCTATGATAAGGCAATATTAAGAATTGACAATAGGCACCATTTCGTTGATTTTTGACTACTATTCTAATATCAAATTTAAATAAGAATTGTCTACTGATATTTCATTAAAGTTATGATTCTATAATTTGATTTTGCGAATGTTAATAAGTTTAAACAGCGTTCATAGTGATTGATACATACAAAAGCAGCTTCACATATAAAAACTATAATTTGTAAAAGTGTGAAAACGCGATGGATTATACCGCCATTTTTTCGCGAGCTCAGTTACCACACAATCGGTAAAAGTTCATTGTGGCGCTGTGAGACCGACGCGTCAACAATTCTAGACATGACACGTATTTATCTCAAGCACTTTTTATAAGAACATTGAATCAAACCCAATAAGGCTTACATATTGATCTACCATAATCAATCGACCCTAAAAATTATGAATCTGGCACTAAAAGATATACAGGGTGTATTTAGACCGTGATCGAAAACTTAGGCAGGTAATAGCGAGGGTGATCTCAAACTCAATGGCGATATTAAAAATCTCGACAAAAAATAAAAATTTTGACGATTTCCATACAACCAGCGATGTTAAAAGTATGTGATTTGTATGGAAAACCTCAAAAATTTTATTGTTTGTCGGGATGTTCTTTAATGCCAGGGGGTTTGTAATCACTATCGCTATTACCTGCCTCAGTTTTCGATCACGGTCTAAATACACCCTGTATAGAACTTACGCACTGCTTAAGAATAGTCAACTGAGCTTGTCATGGCCTAAAGATAATATTTATCTTTCACGATAGTGTAACATATGAAATAACGAATTACTTTTTTATAAGAAATCATTAAGACCCGAATACACTCATCTTTGTTCATATTCCCTGACACTGCTATTTAAAAGGCCTATTCTCATTTACTCCAGTTCAGATTCTTTATAATAGTCGAAAAATTAAGATGATATGCTCTTAAATCCGTTGAACAATTTTGACTATTGAAAAATATTTGCTTGCAATAGAAAAGAGTATTCAAAAGGCAGAGAATAAGTAAATTATATTTTCAAATCTCGATTATATTATTTGTTGTGATTTTCAGTAAATATGTAAATCAAGATTTTTTTGAGCTTGTTAGCTATTCCATCAAAACAGGACGCGAAGGTTGTTACTATGAAGGAGATCTGAGAAGTCTAACCGATCGATATTATTATCAATACAAACCGAATGATGTGTTTACATCTTCATAAACAACTTTAGGTATTTCCAAAACGATCATATTACATTAAGTAGATAAAATCAATGAATAAATAGTGAATTGGTTAAGAGTAGCTTGTGAAAGTGGACCAAGTGCCTCAAAAGGATTGGCTTGATGTATATTCAAACATAGAAATTACCAGGTAATACTGAATTCCGAGAAGTGAAGAATCTTTTACCCTTCAATCAGACAATAATATAGTGACTACTTTGTCTTTCATTCTCATTTAGGAACCGAAAATTAAAAAACAATCAGTTGACAAAAAAAAAATATTGTTCTTGCTACATCCGAGAAAACAACCAGATCAAATTAATATGATATGGACTTAGTCCACAACACTTGCCTAAAAGAAAAGAAGACTGGATATCTCAACGTTTTGTCTTAAGGATTGTTTTTTAAATCTTACAGCCTTAAACAACTTATGAACCGAATTTAGGTAATTAGGTAAATATAACTAAATAGAATATTATTTTACCAAAGCGAGAGCTGTGGCCGCATGGTAGCAACCCACACTACTCTGTTTGCATTCATACGACATCTAAGCGCGGGAAACTTGCGGCCGAGCCACTATGCAACTTATTTACAGTTTCCTTCCGAGGGTTTAATGCCTGAGGCGCATAACCTTTATGGAATTACTCGGTTATTTTCTATTCTGCGGTTGCATCTCATAATCTTAATAGTAGTATTCAGTTAATTAAATTTAATTAAAGTTATAATAAATATGTTCGGAGGAAAATTAATATAATATATTTAATAATTTAAATTTAAAAGTTATTTACCATTATTTATATGTATAGATTTATATTTGTTATTTACATATTCAGTTTTCAATGGAGAATGACAATACTTTGTAACAACTTTATTTACAAGAAATGTGCGATGATTTTTAATTACAATATACATTGTTAGTTACGAACAAAACACGATATGTGCACAATACTCACCGCGGTCCTGGAACCCGTCCGCGTTGCCAGTCCCGATGTCCTGCAGGGACTGGTCGTCGGGAAGGTCGTTAAATCCAAAATTCTGATCACGGAACACTACGTTGTCGTACCCGGGACCGGCGTGAGAGTTCGTCAACACCGTCACACTGTCGGGCGCGTACGGAAACACTACTCGGGGACTGCGGGCTTTCCAGCCAGGATACCCGTTCCTCAAGGCTGGGGAAAATGACGGATTCTGATAAGGCTCAAAGGCATAGCTAGGAGCGTACGGACGGCCGTACCTCCCCTGATAGTACGAAGGGCTCTGATAAGGCCGAAATCGCGGCAACGGCTCGTAAAACCGCTCGTTTCCGGACGGTAACGATGGCTCAGCCGTCTTCGGGGACTCGGTACCTTCGTCAGGAGAAGTGAACTCATAGTCGGTGCTGTCATCGAACTTGATTTTCGAATAGTTTTTGTCTGAGAGATCGATCTCCCCACGGTAAGGCCGCGTGTCCTCGTCCATGAACAGCACCCGGGATTGGCGCGCTTTCGGCACGAACATGACATTTCTGTACGGCCTCTGATAGACTAGGCTGAGCGCGCGGCTCGGCTCCACGACGGCCACGGACGCGGCGACAACCAATAGCACTTTCCATCTGTTTTCGCTTAACATGTTGCGGCGGTCACTGAACCAATTCCACTTTCATTTCTGTGTTTTATCACTGTGTATGTACGACCTTTTTTCAAGTTTAGTACATTTTTTGTTATGTTTGGAGAGTTTTTGGCGCGTGCGTACCCGGCGGCTTGCGGCGGTGGACTGGCATCGCGTTCGCTCGCGTCTTCTCGCGTTATGTAAAAACGCGTGTGACGTGAGGCGTTGTGTAACTTTGATAGCGGCTCGGCGTTTCGGATCATCATTGTGTCATGAAAGGCTTCCTTCCAGGTGCTAATGGTGTCGCCGACTGGCGCTGACTGGTCACATTTATCACATGCTAAAGTGCCTTCATAAAAATATAGCCCCAATTAATTGTAAAAGAAACAGCAAGTTTATGAAGTCTCTCATAAAACTCTAATTTAACTCTACGATCACTCAGTAAAGCTTTTTATTTAAGTTTAATTTTTTTTACATACATTTAAGTCGTTGGGGGAGGCAGTCATGCTGACCTAGTACGGGTCAGCGGCTGATGATGATTATGAGTATTTTACATATATTTAACCAAGTATCAGAATTTATACTTCTTCCTGTCTTTTTGCGTTCTTCTGGCTAAATATATCAACTTAATAGACTTCGCCTGACCTTGGCCTGACATTTCTTATGTTCGTAGGTATATTAACAGCATACTTACAGAAAAAATTACAAAAATCCAACGCTCTGTGACATATACAGTGCATATTTAATAATTAAACTTAGGTAATATCATCCTCAGCTACATTATGCTGGAAGAATTGAAACTAACGTTGAAGATAACGTATGTAACTGGCATTACGAGAATTAACCAATCTTCGTCACCAGAGAAAAAAATTATGACAACCAAGAGTTAGATTTTGCTTACACAAATACAATTTCCCCAGATATACACAACCATAGCATTAAATGTAAAAGTTTGTCTTATGTATAATAATTAATATTTTGTTTGAATTATGATATTGTGACGCATATAGTAGGCTCATCGTCACCATAACCTTTCAGCAATCAACAGCTATTACCAAACAGATACTCAAAACTAAACATTAATAAACTTTTCCCGGACACAGACAACAATAACGTTTCTATATATATACTAGATACTATTTTCTATGAACATAAATCGCACTAAAAATCGACAAAAATCACAAATTACTACAATTGTAAAAATAATAATTTGTATTAAGCCAATTTGAATACCTTTATACCCATAATTAACGAATGTAAACTTTCAAAATATGGTCATTGTTGACGTCATCTCTTTCCTACTGACGTCAAATGTTGGTACAAATTATTATGTCCATGGTACAAATACAAAAACTTTGATTAATTTAATTGAATTAACAATTGAAAGAACGGAAATTATTTAGACAAAAAGGTACAATGTATCATTCCAAACGACACAATGACTATCCTTTGTTAAAAAAAAGACTGAATTATTTTTTATGAACCTATAGAAAGTTTAATTATAAATTGGTTTGATATTTATTTTTTTATAAATATTTCCTATTGTTTGATGTTTTATACTTATTAATCGGGCTGTTTATTTTTCAATATTAATATTTTCATTTGTGATTCTCAAAAATATAGAAATTATACATAAATATATGTATTTTATGTATTACATGCTATGTTCTTCATAAAATTTATAATATTATTATCGTATCGCCATCTATTATCGTGGCAATACAACTGACAGTAAAGAGCCTTTCACTATAATTTTTCTCCATACTGACTTTCACATTTACGATATCGCCAATAGATGGCCCTAATCCCATATATAAAATGAAAATTCTTGCACATTATTAAAACGTGTGTAACAAATAATATCATTCACATTTAATTGTATAGCACCCAATTAAAATTTCAAAATGAAATCTATTAAAAATGGTAGCAAAGATAGCGCGTTGAAGTCTTTTGTATGAAGAGCCTTCTGTGCATTCCAATGACATGAAAGGATTATGGCTTTAAACATCTCTATTTCCTTTTGAAAATAAATATTTTATCTTTTTAACAATTTCTATTTTTATTTTAGACTCAGTCTAAAATGTAGCGTACCAATCTATTTTGTAACGTCGTAATTACGTTAAGTTGGGTGGATTAAGATCCATTAGGATGTTTATCAGTACAATTCCCTTTATGGCATAGACGTAGAAGAATTAAAATATAATTAATTTTATATCTATGGTAAACATTAACCCATCAACTTTGAAAGCTACTCCTAATAGATAACCAACATATACTGCTTAAAGAAAAACGACCAACTTGGGGTTTTATATCGATACTTTTCTCAAATTAACACCAAGTTAAGTTAAAGTAGGCGGTGGTTAACGGTAGAGGCACGGGTCGTAACTCGCAACATAACGGGCCAGCGTCAACTTACATCAACTTGATTAAGCTTCGATCACTTATTTTTCGATCAACACATAGTTACCTACTATCCAGATTTATTTGAGATCAATAAGCGATTGACATAGTACAATATTTCTTTAAGAACTAGTTTATTGTCATACTTAATATAAGGATTAACTTTAAATTTTGTGCTTTTTACTAATTTAATTGAAAAAACTCTTTAATACACAGTTTACCAGATAAAAGTAGTTATCATTACTTAAGAACGCCTCTGACATAAAGAAACCACATCTAGATGTCGCTTTTGAGCTATCAGAGAGTTAACTACTTTGCCTTTTTTTACTTTTAACTCGAGCGCTTATTATAATCTCACTGTCGTTTAAATGTCTAAAGGTACGCTGGTCATTCAAAGTTTTTCTTGCAAATAAAATGCAATGACCAAAATACGAATAATTTGCTATAAACAAATGAATTGATAAAAGAAACATGAATAAATTTACTGAGGTTAATTTATAGCTAGATGATTTTTTTAATATGATTTTGAAATATATAAATAAATAAAACAACAATTTTTCTGCTCTATGATTCGTGGAACTCTCCTGGACTGAACACTTACCAGATATATGTATATGTGCTACTATAAAAGTTAGCAACGACATCGAGTCTATAAAATTAGTACCAACAATAGATATAGATTGCGTAGTGATATATTTTAATTAATTGTATTAATTCTTAAATGATTACATTCTAATTAATTCTAATTGAATGAAAAACGATTTATGAATAAATTTATTCGCTATGATTTATACATTATGTATTTGTGTATCATTACTATATCGACCTGCAAAAATGTCACAAATTTTATAAAATCCAGTTTAGTATATAAATTTAGATTTCCATCCACAAGTAATGCAGTAAGTTAATTATATTTAATCTTAAATTTTATTTAAACATTGGTAATTTAATTAACCTATCAACATGTAGAAGTTCTTGTTTCTTAATTATTTTCTTTCTCTTAAATTAAGGGTTTTACAGTGCTTAGTTAATAAGCAGTGTTGATCTCAAGGCTTAGGTGCGCGGTCGAAAATCTCGGCGGTCGCGAGTTCAAACCTCGAGCACACACCTCTGACTTTTCTAAGTTATGTTTGTAGTTAATCATCACTTGCTTTAACGGTAAAGAAAAACATCATGATAAAACCTACACACCTAAAATTTCTTAGGTGTGTCCGCCAACCTGCACTAGGCTAGGCACGTGGTGGACTAAGGCCAAATCCTCTCACTTGTAGAGGAGGCTCGCCTAGCACTGGGACGTATGTGCGTTGATGAGGATGCTAAAATAATGTTTTAAAGTTTAATATGTAGTCATTTTACACACATAGTTAGATATCAGTCAGGTTCATTCATAAGTTTGAATTATTGGGGAAATTTCTTAAGGAGAACTTGACCTATATATAGACTTTGGGGCTGACCGAGTCCCCGTGTCCTGGGACATACTTTGCCGTTAAATGTTCGCGAGTTTAAACTGGTTTACAATATTAGTATAATAAAACATCAGGCACCAGATATAGTTGATGCCTTTCGCTCCGAGCGGAGTCTGCGACAAGCGGTAAGGCTGGGGGCACACCAGGTTGGGAATATATTAAATTAAAAAGCTGATCGATATTGAATTGATCATTTTACAAAATTTTATTTTCCACTTTCTATTTTACTGATAGAAATGGAGTAACAAGTACTGTAATAATGTGTAAATCTCTGACAGACTAATCACTAATTCAGATGTTAGTTACACTGTCTCTTAGCGTTGCTAAATAACACATTAATAATAATTTCCTTGCCCTGTATCCAATTTCATTTGGCGCAATATGATTTATTCTTTCAAATAACTCTATCAGCCGTCATATCTTCATTCATCCAGAGGAATGAAAAACAGAGGTTTTTCAACCACGCACTCCATCCATCTTTTCTATGCCAGATCTTAGTATAATCATATAATTACGTCAATAAAAATATGGCTTTAGTCCCATAGCCATAGTAGCCATGTACTCAATATTGTATGCATAACTCTTCGCATACGACCCTAAATAGAGCAACAAAACCAATTTCACTCGGAACCTACAATGTCAAATCAATCCGTCTTAAATGCCAGAATTAAAAGCCTAATCGTCGACGCCCACCGTCACCTTATTATTAAATTTTCCACAACATACTTTCCTACCGTTTAACAAAAGCCGTAATAGAGCCCAATGTGAAACCGGCGTTAGGTACTCGTTTTGAGAAACCGTCAGTCCGCTACGAAGCGCCGACGTCGACTGACTGTCGCAGCGGGAAATTAAAAAATCAAAATTCGAACACAGATAAAAAATAGCATACCTGTTATTCCTGAAAAGAGGTTTTTATACAGCAATATTATTGCAGTGATAGTAACAGTTAAAATTATTGTAAATAAAAAAATATAATAGGTGTTATTTTAGGTGTGCAGTGAAAGTGATTTAGGAAAGTGAAAGGCTCTCTTGGTGAGTACCTAAGTCCTCTAAAGCCTGTTTTGGTTTTAATCGGGTTTAAACTATTGACAGTGACCCAGTTTCTAAGGTTTCTTAGTGGTGAAACAACTGTTGTTTTTTTGGTTAGAAAATTCTTACAGGTTATGTCATGAAGTGGTTCTTGTCTTTAAAGATTTCATTACTTTTCTAATCTTATCGATTGGCTGTACTATAAATATTGCATTAACTTGAAAGTTGATTTGATTACTTGAAAGTATGAAACATTGTAGAGTGTAGTTTATAATGTTCACTCGAAATATGCCTCTTGTTACCACTCAGGACTTAGTCCACGACATTGGCCTTGTGTGGAATCATAGTCCTCGCATAATGAGGTATAAAGAATTAACTGTTGAGTTACAATGGTTTGCTCTACCGTTAAAGTCTGTAATCGTTCATAAATACTTCCACAAACTATGAAAGTAACAAGACTAACTTCCAATTAGTATTGTTAGTGTGACATAGTAACTGTTGATCTGATTCTTATTCCACATTTCCTCTGACTAGTTAATTAAAATTTGCTTTATTTATAAATTACCAATACGAAAAGCTAATAATTGACTGTCATTTGAATTAATCATCTTATTTAGAAATTTTAGAAATAAGAATAATCCATTAAAAGACTATTTAAGCCGACTATTAATACCGTGAGAAAGATTTTTTATTACAATTTCACCGTTAATATAGTGCTAGGTTACATGATTGTTTAGGTTTTTTAATGGCGCTATATATATGTTAGCAGTGATGGCCTCGAGGTTTAGGCGCGCGGTCGAGAATCTCGGCGGTCGCGGGTTCGAACCCCAGGCACACACCTCTGACTTTTCGAAGTGTTGTGTGTATTCAAATTGAATTATCACTTGCTTTAACGGTGAAGGAAAACATCGTGATGAAACCTGCACACCTACAAGTTCTTAGGAAATTCTTAGGTGTGTAGTCCGCCAACCCGCACTAGGCCAGCGTGGTGGACTATGGCCTAAACCCTCTCAATGGTAGAGGAGACCCGTGCTCAGCAGTGGGCGTATATGGGTTGATGAAGAAGAAGAAGAAGGATATGTATGTGCGTGGACGACTATGAGGAGGCCCGTGCCCAGCAATGGGACTAATGGAGTGTATATATGTACCTATATGTACAACGTCGTATAAGTATTTTTCCAAAACAATAAACATTAGGTCAATGACTAAAATAAAGAACAACAGGCATAAAAAACATTTGAACATTTAAATTTATATTATAAGTCACAAAGGAATTTAGATAAAAGTAACTATACCATAGTCTTAATGATCGGTCGACAAAGTTTTTAAATTATGACTGTGACTTGCATATTGACAAATCGTAAGAATTTGAGGTCTCGGGTTTGACTCGTGGTACGGGAAAGTGTTTTTCCTTTAGCAAGAACTAGAAATGTAACACAAAAACCACGCCTTTTACTACGTGGACATTAAAATACAATTAGCTATATTATTGTTAAGTTTCATTAAAATCTATTCAGCAGTTTTTACGTGAAAGCGTAACAGACAGAGTTACTTTCGCATTTATAATATTAGTAGGGATAGCCATCCACACAGTAACACTAAGTTTTTCCGGGATTTAAAGTATATTAAGTTACTTCGGTGGGTCCCTTCCCTTTTAAGGGTTAAGTTCCAAACAAATAAACAAATATTTTCTATTTATTGTAATTTAATTATAGATTAAACATCCACTGTCAATGTATTCAGTTTTTTTTTATTGTAATTAATTAATCGCAATAAATCTCGTCAGTACTTACGTAAAAGCTGAAAGATTTCTTCAGGCAGAGAAGCCTTAACACCCATCTTAAGCTTTTTATTTTTTGAGTCCAATTATTATTTTATAAGGTTTGCAGAGCGTCCATGTTCTTATGTTAGTCATTTTCGCGTACTGATGAATATATAATATTTATTCAATCAGTCATAGAACGTTTATTTATGTCACAGGAAATCAATCTTTATCGTCTCATTCTGTTTATTATATGTAATATTTCAATATTAATATATATTGGTTTGACTACGAGATACGGGCCCACTCTATCAATAAGAAGAGTTTATAAGTCTTAGTCCGCAAAGATATTACATATAGTTAGTTTTTACATACTTAAGTTATGCCTTGTGGATGAGTCTTAGATATGTTTCTTTTCAATGTTTCTTGTCATTGTGTAACTATGTACAAAACCATTAATGCATAGTTTCATATCATATTTAATTATCCTTCAGGTAAAAACATCCAAAATACATTACAAAAAATATTTTGAAATTGTCACGTATTCCATTAACAATGCATAAAAATTAATGAATGAATGCAAATGACTTTCCCGAAAGAAACCAAAGCGAAATTGAAATCACAAAGAGACGATCTCACAAAGGAACATGTCACAAAAGGCATGACGCTATAGCTTTCTACAGCTTCAAAATATACGTTCCGTTTGGCATTATTCAATATTCCAGTTTTCACTGTCAATGTGAAATTAATGGACCGGATTATGTGAGAGCATAATATACTGGCGTCTCGTGTTTTTGCATTTATTTAACAGCCTTCGTGGCGTAGATGGTTATAAACCAACTGAGTACTTTATAGTCGCAAATTCGGTGCCTGTCTCAAGACATCGATATAGATATAAACGTTACAATCAAAGCGTGTTGAATGTGTCCGAAAAAAGACGATAAGCCCGCCTCCTATAACATGTGACTTTAAAAAGGTTATAAACAAGAGCATAAATCTCTATTAGCCCTTCGGTAACATAAGCGTGTATTTATTTTTCATTTTGAGATGAAATTAAATATGAATATAATGCATTAAAGAGGTCCTATTGCCATTAGTTAAAACATTTTTGCTTATAAACTAAATTTACACAACTCATCCTATTAAAATGTTGCATTTCCCAACGTTTAACTAAAAATAAAAAAAATCTACTCATATTTCTTAACTTATCTGCTCTCTTAATAAAAATCATTGCTGGCAAATAGGCATGAAGTTAATTGTTAATAAAGTCATATATCTTCAAAGATTGGAACGTCACACGAAAGGGATCCTCTGTAGGGGAATAAACTGTGATCGTTACTGTCATTAAAAACATATAAACATTCTCCACATAATAGTTACATTATAAAAGAAATTATCCCCATCGTAACAAAAACGAAAGCGTGTGTGTCCGAGCGTCGAGTAATTATTTACCAGCTATGATATGTTTAGAAAAAAAAACATATAAAAGAAAGTATTTAAATTTTGCAAATATATTCAAAATTCTTTAGAAGAAAATTCAAGTGATATATTGTCTTATTTATATTCATTGCGAGGAAGAACTCCACATTATTCAAATTAATATTATTTTTTACATTTGCGCTACCACTCTCCTATGATGTTTTGTACAAGGACCAAATACTGTCTACTTGTTATAAAATCACAAATATACTAACTAATTGAATTCGTTCAGAATAGAATAGTCATAAATAGTCTAGCATCGAATGTAAGAGGATGGTATGAGGACAATCGTAATCATTCCTTAGTCTATTCATTTTCACTGGTTAAAACCTCGCATACCAATGTGGATACTATGTTGTGGTATTGTCATAGAAATCTTTCAATATCATGTTAGTTATCCCTATCATCATTCAACTAGTAATATTGTCGGAATCCTTATAACTTGTAGTTACAATCACCTTAAAAAAATAAATAAATAATATGGCCTACCCCATTTAATAGGACATAAATTAGCAGGCCAAATGTATTCGATGTTCCAATCAGTAAATCATCGGTGTACAAAAATGACTCTACCAATACCTTCACGGGTACTTACGCGAAAGAGTATTCATCTGTCATATACCAATCATGCATATGCCCATACATACATTAAGATGAAGCAATTAGGCTACAGTTACCAAATTCTTGTTTAAATGCCATGCAGACGAGTGTAATCAACGTTTCCAAAAGGAAATTCTCAGAAGAGTATTAAATGAAAAGGGAAGTATGTACTTAATAATTTTCCAACAATTATATTTCACAACACATAGACGCCTGAATCATAAATAGCGTGACTCCAAGTAATAAAGGCGCTCTTATTCCCATATATTGACAATTTCCTCTGTAAGACTCTATAACACTTTTCCAATGATATATCATAAATTTGATTAAAATTCTCGCGATTGAGTACGTGAATTTATATTAGTGTATTATTTTTACTTCGAATGTGTAGTATATATTGTTGTATATTCTATAAAAAAACTGATACAACGACTTATCATAATATTACTTAAATAAATAGTAACGGTAAAATCGAAATTCTCGGAATCTGCACTCGAACAATTTCATGGCTTACATTTTTAACCGGATTTTTTATGTCAATGACCCAACAGCTGATCTTAAGCGATTCCTGCTGGCGCCACAGCCGTTACGTTTACACAATTATCACCTCTAAACTATTATTATAAGATCTACATTCAGGTGGCAAATTAAATAAAGAGTAAGGGAAATTGTATGACGTGTTTTCAAATGAATTATATTCATTTTGATTCAAATTTCTCATTCAAAATCTCTTGCGTTGTATTTTCGATATGTAAAAGGTCCACTTTATTGTCTGACTGAGGAATCGAGCCCCAATCTGGTAGCTGGAAATTTTATTGGCTTATTATATTTATAAATTATTATATTGTCTAGTTTACGCCATTAGTTTCTTCATTTATGCTGTTAATAAAGAATCATACGCGAAACTCGCCACGAACACTTCAACTATCGGCAATAACTTTATCTCCATTTGAAGAGCACTGTAAATTGATTGCATAGAGAAAATCCCACATGAAGAAAATCAACTAACCAGAAATCTGACAGCCAAATGTATGTTATATTCTGTAATACTATATGGATACTTGGATGCATTGCTATGGCAAGCTTACTGCCGTTTGTCAGGCATTATACCTGACTCCTATATCAATACCCTACTGCAGGGCTTCCCAAACTGTGCGTCGCGACGCCCTGGGGCGTCGCGGCAACATCCGAGGGGCGTCGCGAGGCAATCGGCAAACATTTGCTGTCCGTATTTTTCTGATAACCTCATATTACGCTAACTAATGCTGTTTTTATTTCCAGTAAAGTAGGTAGTTTTGATGATGGGGGGGGGGTGCGTCGCAAGAAAAATAATTATCATATAGGGCGTCATAGTGTAAATAAGTTTGGGAACCCCTGCCCTAATGCACACTATTTAATCTGGAATATATCCCACACTACATACATTTGTATGTAATGATTGTTGATGAGTGATTGTTGTGATGATTTGTTTGTTGTTGTGTATGTAGTGTATATTTATACATACAGGCAGGTTTTATACAAATTACGTGTGTTGATAACAAGACGCTTACTGTCATTCTCAATTCAAAAATAAACAAATAAATCCCTTCTTATTGCTCTACGAACATAAAGCATTAAACCACCATAGTTCTGTATTTACAACGTCACAGCCATAACGAGAAAGGTCTAAATTGTCAATTATCACCGCGGGACGATTTTCACGGCAATTAAACGGAGCGAAAGCGGTGCACGCTCCGGCGCACTTGTGGGCCGCGACCCCACTCGCCTCCAGACAACACATCTTTGCATATTACACGCCTATAGTGATGTGTGATGCAATTTGACCCTTGGGAACAAAGTCTCAGTTGACAATTGAGTGCGGTCGTTATACATATCTTGGCCCTATCCCACCACACATCCGACACTGCATGTCCTATACTCCAGGATCAACAGCGGCACGCACAGTATTGGCCCCGAACAATGAAGCTCAGCGAATTTAAGGGGAATTATCATAATACCGCAACGAAGTTAATCAGAAAAAGCAATGTGAAGGAGGAGTTGGAAAACAAAGAGTTGTCCACTGTCGCTATATATATACATATGCTCCGCTTATCGCTGTCCACTGCTGAACGTAGGCCTCCCCAAGAAAGCGCCAACCATCCCGGTATTGTACAGCCCTCATCCATCCGCTACCCGCCACCTTTCGCAAGTCCTAGTACCATCGTGCTGCATCGTGAGGTTAACGATAGTTAATATAATTCTGGAACATAGATAACTAGACTCAATGATGCGAATTTAAGCTTATTTCACAATTCTTATATGGAATAGGGAAATAAGTTAAATGTTGTCAACCCTGTAACCGGCTTTCATCCTTACAATCCTCTAAGTTACAATGTTAAATGAGTAAATATAAAACTATCCCACTAATCAACGCTTCCGTGCTAGGCTAATGGCATATACACATCATATTCCTTCTAAAATCTTAAATAATTCAGGGATTCTATCAACAACAAGGTATTACGAAAATCCATAGTATGTTTGTGATTCTCGAAGGTCGAGGATCTCTATAACGTTTTTTTAATAACTATTTTTATATTCCAGATATAAATTAATTCAGCGGGTCATCACAACACACGATATGTCAGAACTATACAAATCGACAATAGCGCAATGTCAGCGGTGAAAGACGACGCACGCACAGAGAAACAGATATGGTCACGCACAACACTTAATCGTCAAACGAACACACGCGTTGAACACAAAGAAGCGAATTCAAAATGGCGAAACACAAGATGGCGGTCAAAATGGCAGCCAAGATGGCGGCTCAGCACCAGAGTATTGATTCCGCTGATGATTTTGAATGTCAGCGGTCAGGCGAATGCTGTGGAAAGTAAGTTTATTTAGGAAATTTTGCATTTAAGCTTGCAAAAAAAATATGCGTCATGCGGCATATAAAGTTTTACACTTCCTTCCTTGACCATGGTAGCCCTTAGCTAAAGCTGATCTTCAGCAGTAGATACCCACTAGCCGATAAAAAGACTCTTATTCAATAGACAAGAAAACCTTACAAGTTTACAATACAAGGACCCATTGAAAACCCTCTCCACATTTTTGGATTCCAGGTTTAACAAGTCGAATGCTGGCGTCCATACTGGGCTATCCGACTACCTGCAACCTTGGGTCCGAAGTTAGACCGTGCACGCTCACCTTGACGTGCTGGCTGCGTGGTGGCTCTCGAGTGCGAGGCTGTGGAGGTAGCTGGCTCTTCTCCTGCTGCATCCCTCCAGAAACCAGCTCGCCTAGCAGAAGCGAACTAGATAATAGGTAAAATGATTCATTCCATTTATTGGGTCCATTCAACTTTTTAGAAATTTTTTAGAATTTTATGAGCAACTTGATGATGAAAATAAAATGTTGAGCTGTTGATTTAATTTTCTGTGACTTTAAATTAAGAATTTTAATGGTATCAAAAGTTGGGAATCTACTGTGCCACAGTATTATTTACACAGTTGTATTTTCAATTTTTATACAAGAATTTCACTAGCACTAATATAAACAGATAAATGTATTTGAATGATACGATTAACATTTCATAACTTTATCAATTTCAATCTCTGTCTTCTAGAGCACGGGTCTCCTCTACCATTGAGAGGGTTTAGGCCATAGTCCACCACGCTGGCCTAGTGCGGGTTGGCGGACTACACACCTAAGAAATTCGTAAGAACTTTTAGGTGTGCAGGTTTTATCACGATGTTTTCCTCCACCGTTAAAGCAAGTGATAATTCAATTTGAATACACACATAACTTTCGAAAAGTCAGAGGTGTGTGCCTGGGGTTTGAACCCGCGACCGCCGAGCTTCTCGACCGCGCGCCTAAACCTCGAGGCCATCACTGCTTCGTAATTCAATCTCTGTAATTCATTCTTTTTTTTTAGTATACCATTTTCAGAATGGAAGTACAAAGTATCTCCGCCGAAGTTGCGCCAAGTTCCCCAAAGGAGCATCGTGCCTGCCAATGTTCTGAGAAGACGAGTGGACGATGACGTCACACAGGTAAGATTGATCACAGGTACATCTTACACCGGTAAGATGAAACCTGCACACCTTAGAAATCTTAAAAGAAATTTATCGAAGAAAAGAAAAGCTCCTAGGAATTCCTTAGGTGTGTAATCCACTAACCTGCACTAGGCCAGCATGTTGGACTAAGGCCTAAAACCCTCTCAAATGTAGGGCCGAGCCGGAAAACCTATATGAGCTTATAATAAGGTAGTATCTTGTGTGGTAGAACCACTCTTTTTGTTATACATTATTTCTTTATCAACCCATATACGCCCACTGCTGAGCACGGGTCTCCTCTACCATTAAGAGGGTTTAGGCCATAGTCCACCACGCTGGCCTAGTGCGGGTTGGCGGACTACACACCTAAGAAATTCCTAGGAACTTTTAGGTGTGCAGGTTTTATCACGATGTTTTCCTTCACCGTTAAAGCAAGTGATAATTCAATTTGAATACATACATAACTTTCGAAAAGTCAGAGGTGTGTGCCTGGGGTTTGAACCCGCGACCGCCGAGATTCTCGACCGCGCGCCTCAACCTCGAGGCCATCACTGCTTATGTTATACATTATTATGAAAAAAAATAGTAGGATGAGCTATAGTCTATTACACTCATTAAACTGATTGATAAAGTACAAGAAATGGTGTGCCCTGAAAATGAAAAAACACCCTTTTAATTTATGCACGTATTCCTTATTTCAGGTGGACTGTGGTTTGCCAGCGACGAAAATATTGCAGAAAAGGATCATAGGTGGGCGAGAGGCGAAATTCGCAGAGTTTCCGTGGCAAGCGCACGTTAGAATATCAGAGTTCCAATGCGGCGGAGTACTTGGTAAGTTGCCAATATTGTTTTACTAAAATACCTTTCCATAATTTTTGTATCCTTACTTTATTATTTTTCTTAACAACCTTTATTTTTTTATTAGTGAAGTCGTTGTTTTATTCTTGTTTGTTTATTTAAGGGCATGACCATCACTGTTATATTTACTACTTCATATATTTTGGTCGTCTTGAAGAGCACGCTTAAAAGCGATGAGACCGCCCTTTGTGGCACACATAATATAACTTACAATAAATAAATAAATGAACCGTATCAATAAGTTTAAGCTGACTGCCTCAGGACCTTAGCGTCACTAGGCTTTAACGTAGGTGTAGAAAGTGAGTGTATGTTTACATTTCAACCTGAATAATGTCGATAACTCCCCATTGTTTTCATTCCAGTATCCCGTTGGTTCGTGGCGACGGCGGCACACTGTGTGTCTCGGGCGAGACCGCGCGACATCGCTGTATGGTTGGGCGCTTTGGACACCAGTGCCGGTGCACATACTGCCAGGAAACTGGGGTACGTTTTTCCTTTGTTGTATTAAGTGCTCTTGGTATAAATAAAATGGCATTGAGTCATGGATCAGGACGTGTACTTAAGCCATATGATTTCCCTTACTGTACTAAAACAATGTAACTGACTCAATATTATCCTCCGATTTATAAAAAAATATTGCATGAAAAAAGAAAGATATTTTACATTACGAAAGAAATAATTACTAGCACCTTTTACTACCATGGTATCCTAATATTTCTAGGCAAGATTACGAGACTGAAGCTATTCAATTTAATAAAAACAATTTATGTTACAGAGTTTTACAAAAGATTCTCCATCCACTCTTCCAATTCCGCATGACGCAGCCAGATCGATACGACATTGCTCTCCTGAAGCTATCACGTCCCATTACATACATGAGCCATATCTTGCCTATCTGCCTGCCCGACTACGACATGGACTTGCGAGGAAGGTCTGGTGTGATAGCAGGGTGGGGGAAAACTGACGCCTCTACAGGCCACACCGGGACCAACATGCTGAGGAGTGCTACTGTGCCGATTCTGAGTGAGTTGATGTTTGTCGTTAGGACTCTTTTACATCGTATATGAGCGCTAAACAGGGTTTAAGTTTTACTAAATTGTGAAAGTATGAAGAAACAAATAGCGTAATCAAGAATGATAGAACAATATTTAAAACCTAAGAATTCACCTTAGGTCTCGTAAATCTTCGTTACCTATGTAAATCTTTTTTTGGCAGGCAAAGAACAATGCATTAACTGGCACCAAAGTAAGCAGATATCAGTAGAAATCCATTCGGAGATGATATGCGCTGGACATTCGGACGGTCATCAAGACGCTTGCTTAGGTAAAGTACAATAAATAAACTGCCTCTTTTACCCACCACGATACCTTCGCTGAGAGGATCCAAGAACTTCTTAAAGTCGTCTCTCACGACGGTCAGAGAAAACAAGATCTTTATGGTATAGAATCAGCTTGCTTCAGCGGTATTTCCAAACACATACGACTTAGAAACCTTCAAGAAGAGAGTTTATGTTTTCGTTAAAGGCCAGTATCACACCGATGATTCTTCTGGTACTGTGGTGATATGGGCATTGCTGACCACTTAACATCAGGTGTCTCATTTGCTTGTTTGCCTCCTTTTTATAAAAGAAAAAAAAACTATTCCTTGGTTCTCAACCACTTTATTCGCGGATTGTTGGATATAGATAGTCATTTGTCTCTTCCAGGTGACTCCGGCGGTCCCCTAACAGTGCTAGACAACGGCAGGTACTATCTGGTGGGTATCACGTCCGCTGGGTTTGGCTGCGGAGTGGACCACCAGCCCGGTATCTACCACAACGTCAAGGTCACTGCCAATTGGATCCGCGGAGTCATATCACCAAGCATCAACTACATCGACTTCTGAGACTTGTGGTCTTGAGAATCAGTCTCAAAGCTGGTTTTGAGACGTTTAATACGTTTATGAGAATAATCTGGTCTTTTGTCAGTAAAGTTAGAGAGCACAAAATACATTTTTGTTGCAATTTTGAGACTAACAATTTACGACACGTCAACAAATAAATACTCAGTATTTTTCAACCTTCATTCTTACTTAGACAGAGGTCATCGCACAGTCCATCAAATCCCAGTCAAACAACAAGACTGCTTCATCTTCGAAACATTATTTACATTCATTTGTTTCAAGTCTGCGTGTTGTAATACCAATCCTCAGTGTTCTTAGGCCACAATAACATGTGTATTTTTGGAGTGTATTTATTTATTTCACGTCTTGCTTAGAGTTTAGCACTCTAAGGCAACATTGTTACCTACTTTCCAGATACCCTTAGTTCAGATATCCTTACACCTCGTTGGTCACAATCTCTTTTTAGAGTAAAGAAAAATGTCTATGGTTTACTACTTCATACCTTTGATCTCTAGGCATTTTAATTTTTATTACAAATCATTCATAAATACTTGTCAGAAGGTGTCGCATTTGTGTATGTGAAACACAAGATATTATTATAAAACCTTTGTAAAATCTTTCTAGCTTCCTTGTGAATACTTTGGTCACCAAGTAAAAAAAATATTCTGGACCTTAACACGAAATAATTCCCTATTCCTTAATATCGCTTAACTTGCCATTTGTATAATATCGCTTTTCAATTTGATCTCCCTTTAATTTATTGTTATATTTGTTTTTACAATAAAATTTAAATTATTTGTGCTGTTTTATATTATTCTTCGCCAACTGTTTTGATAATCGATGGAATGTAATTATTTCAACATGAACGCTACCTAGAATTTTCACTACAACTGTATACGACTGTTCTTTTAAGTCCCATATTATATGTACAAACATATTGCCGTTTTTCAAGTATATTGCCAGTCCCTGTTTTACTCCGCTAAATACGAATCTAGCGGAGAACATTGAACAGATTCATAATAACTGAAAGTAGCGAAATATTTGACATAGCAAAAAAAATATTTCAATAAAATCTAGTCACATTAATATAGGTATACAGAATAATATCCATTTGGATAGAGATTTTTTTTTACATCTACATTCAGAAAAAATTGTGATGAAAAGAAAAAAGAATGATATATAATCTGATAAGAGGTCTGTTACTGCCAGTGTTAAGCTTAATTACAACGTATATTTTAGTAAACATTAAAAAAGAAGAACAATGAAATTAACCTAAACAGAATACCGAGAAGCAAAAAACAAATTATTTCTTACCGTTGGATATAATAATTAATAATTTATTTAACATCCGTTTATACCGAAATCCGATACCGGAACAAGACACGCTACGGCAGGTTTCTATGGCAAATCTGAAACTTCAAATACGTTACACGATAGGCACTTACGCAAAAAAAAACTAAAAACCAACAAGTCTTTAAATAAAGAAATACGTGCTTATACTGATTAAAATTGTTGCGATCTATGTTTGCATTACACAAAGCACCCGGCCGAATATGTAAATAGATCTTATGAAATAAATTATGTAAGTAATAGCAAAACCTCCGCTAAAACCTGTCACGTATAGAAAAGTATGGACAGGGTCTAACAGATGCTGACATCCTTTTAATTTTATTCTTATCGTTCGAAATCATTAAAGTAAAATAAAAATAATAAAACAAAAATGAATTTAATTTCTCGTAAATTTTCCATCGAATTTGACCGGTCCAGTATTCGCAAATCACTCTATTACAAACAAGAGGCATCACGCGTAGAACATTAAGTAAAAACTGGTATTTTAATAGTAATAAACCAGTTCTCATCCGTTGAATTTGAATAATAATCATTATTCCAATGACGTAAAGTTTAATTTTCCGTAATTTTGCTTTCCGTAGCGATCGTGATAGAAAGCTCTGAGTAAGAAAAAATGATCCTAGCCACACAGGTTATAAGATTGAAAATCGTCCAAATTCTGCGACCACGAGTCAGTGAAACGTATCAAAATGTCAAACGCGCGCAGTCGACGAGAATGTCCCCGTAGTGGGACGACGTGATTCCAAGTTTGAATTATTAAAAAGTTAACTTTTCATATTTGTTCAGAGAGTTTTGTATTACTTTTTTTTCTTAAAGACAATATAATTAAAATGGTGGATAAAACGATGTTACTCCTTTTCATTGGCCTCATGGCGCCGATTTTGGACGCACAAACCTTGACAGGTAAGTGAAAGGTGTTATGACTGTGCCGTGCTCTAAACTAACAATATTTTTGCAACGCAAAGAGAAAGCACCGGCTTGCATGTCTTTATAAGCGTATATTTACTGTATTGCAGAATTTAATTCATTATCTCATTCACATGAAAACTTTTCATTGCTTAAATTTAAAAGTTCACATCTTTGTTTGCTAATCGTTCTGCCTTATTGTGTAAATGCCGAAACGTGGAATCAACTAACGATCTTTTAACAAAATTTTAAACATTTTAAAACATAATCTGTGACCTACTTTTTAACAATGTGAATAAGAAAAGCCGACAAGCAACTTCATTATCTTATTACATTGAACGAAAATCACGATTCTAAAATAAATAATTATTATTCAAAACAAATGCCACACTAATATATTTTGAATAGTAGAGTCTATCGTAACCTATTATACATATTTTTCAAGAAAATGCATTTATTATCACTACACAATCACTTGATGACCTTAAGCAAGTTTTAAGCGTCAACGGACATTTGGTGCAAAATTATGTTTGATTCAACAAAATAACGTTTTCTACCTGCCGGTACCGGTGGCCGTAAGGTCAAGACAAAAATATTATTAAAGCGCGTTAGGACTATGTAGATAAGCCCACGTTTATCCTTTATAAGTATTTATAAAACGATGAGACATTTAAAAACAGATCTGTTTCGGTACTCAAAAATAAACCATACTAAAGACTTATTATGACCATAATAAACACAGACGTGTTTTCATTAAATATGTTAAATAGATTGCATATTCTATTTGAATCGGTCTTGTTTGCGGTAATATGAAATTTATCGTTATTTACATCTTCAATAACAGTAGCACACAAATTTTTAATTTCAAAAATTATTATTATCGAATTAGCACGGAATGAATGAATGTACTTTGGCTGTGGCATTATGTAGCGGTTTAAGTTGAGTTTTTCTCTACATTATAAAGAATTAATATTACACAAGACAAGTAACACACAAAATAATATGTAAACAAGTTTCGCCCTGCTTTAAGGAAACATGCAAGCCTGTGAGTCATTCGTATGAATATTGTTGTGTACCGTATATTACTAATATGCAAAAGAGACATTAATGGATGCCTAGGATTCAATAATGAAATAGAAATTGTAATAAGATTTACACTTCACTTTATATTCATGGACTAACAGAACGTAGAGGGCTAGACAGAAATGTACTGTATGTACTGTATTTTATGTAATGTACATACTTACACAAATTTCCTTTAATTAAGAATTTACTCAGGAAACACCCAATAACACTTTGCGCGACCCCGACTTTGAAATCGAACTTATAACCTCTTGTTCGCACGATACACATATATCGCTAGAACAACAATAAATTTATCATATTGTTAAAAAATAATTCTAACACTCTCGATGTTTATAAATCTTTGACCTTTTTCTAGTTAAAATCTTAATGTAAAACTCCAGCGCGATTCGTTCTCTAATAGTGTCTTAATAATTAATTTAAGCAAACATTTTCTAGTTATTGGAGTATTCATATTTATTTTGTTTAAATGTCACGGCAATTTTCAGTAAATGTTAAGATGCAACATTCAATATTTAAGATTTGCATTTAGCATTTATTATTATTTACGTAACTCAACTGCAACATTGTTTTTCCGACTTGAAATATTTTATAAGGAAAGCAATAACGTTGAATGTAATTACTCAAGGAAGTAGTTGGAAGTAATAGTATAAATACTTAATAATTAGTTAATAACTACAACAATCATATAGTTCTGACACTACATATATTATGCCATTCAAGTCTTTCCTCCTGCTTATTGGAAACTCAGAGAGGCTTTTCCATCACAGCAGCACCCAGACCGACATCTTCAAATATTCTAAATCTATGTATAGATTATTTCTTAGAAGAAGCTTGACACATGGGGCATTTCACGTGAAGCGGACAGGGAAAAAAAAGTGAGGTTCTGAAAATCGTTCATATTCGGCCCATTTATACCTCTAGCAGGAATGAATGTGGACACAAAATATTTTTTTTGTATATTAAATATTTCACAAGTTATGGGCTTCTAAAGAAATGCCGTAACTGAAATGTCAATTTTTTAAAAGTCGTTTATCGTATTTAACAAATTTACAATAAAATATTTAACATAGCGATATATATTGGAAAAATACTGTTCTTTTTAATGATGAAATAAAATTTAAAAAAATATTTTTTTTTCATGTCCTAAACCGGAAGTAAACTTTTCAAACCTGAATTTCAGTCACTTCGGCCGCTTTTTTTTTCTTCATTTTTTTTCCAAATATAGCTTAAAGTGTACTAAAAATACACGAGAAAATTGAAAATGGAATCGCTATAAGTTTCGGAGTTAGAATAATTAATGTACCATCGCGACGCATTGGGCGTGATATCTGACGCTTTTAAGGTCGAGTATTTTGCGCGATATTGCATTAAAACTCGCAACTTTATTAAAATTTTATCTCGTTTCAGCGTATTTTAGCTCTAAAAAAGATATGGAATAAGTTTTATTAATAACAAAATCCAGTATCAGTAGTTTTTGCGTGCAAGAGTAACAAACATATATTTCATTCCATATTCTTACAAATTTTTGCTTAAATAATATTAGCAGACTATATATATTAATATTATGTCATCATCATCATCATCATCGACATCAACAATCCATATGGGCACGGGTCTCCTCTACCATTGAGAAGGCTTAGGCCATAGTCCACCACGCTGGCCTAGTGCGGGTTGGCGGACTACACACCTTAGAAATTCCTAAGAACTTTTAGGTGTTCAGGTTTTATCACGTTGTTTTCCTTCACTGTTTTGTTAAGCCAGTGATGATTCAATGTGAATACATACATAACTTCGAAAAGTCATAGATGTATGCCTGGGGTTCGAACACGCGACGGTCGAGTTTCTCGACCGCGCACCGAAACCTCGAGGCCATCACTCCTTTAATATTATGTACTTAACCCAAATATAAATTAATAAAATATTATAAAGAATAAAATCATTTTAAGGAAGCAGTAGATAAAAATATTATTTGCGAAACACGATAAATAACGCAATCTGCAGCGTAAGTAAGTAAGTAGTAAGTGTCTTCCTTAAAATGTTTTTATTCTTTAATAATATTTTATTAATTTATATTTGGGTTAAGTACATAATATTAATATATATAGTCTGCTAATATTATTTAAGCGAAAATTGGTAAGATTATGGAATGAAATATATTTTTGTTACTCTTCCACGGAAAAACTACTGATACTGGATTTTGTTATTAATAATACTTATTCCATATCTTTTTTAGAGCTAAAATACGCTGAAACGAGATAAAATTTTAATAAAGATGCGAGTTTTAATGCAATATCGCGCAAAATACTCGACCTTAAAAGCGTCAGATATCACGCCCAATGCGTCGCGATGGTACATTAATTATTCTAACTCCGAAACTTATAGCGATTCCATTTTCAATTTTCTCGTGTATTTTTAGTACACTTTAAGCTATATTTGGAAAAAAAATGAAGAAAAAAAAAGCGGCCGAAGTGACTGAAATTCAGGTTTGAAAAGTTTACTTCCGGTTTAGGACATGAAAAAAAAATATTTTTTTAAATTTTATTTCATCATTAAAAAGAACAGTATTTTTCCAATATATATCGCTATGTTAAATATTTTATTGTAAATTTGTTAAATACGATAAACGACTTTTAAAAAATTGATATTTCAATTACGGCAATTCTTTAGAAGCCCATAACTTGTGAAATATTTAATATACAAAAAAAAATATTTTGTGTCCACATTCATTCCTACTAGAGGTATAAATGGGCCGAATATGAACGATTTTCAGAACGTCACTTTTTTTTCCCTGTCCGCTTCACGTGAAATGCCCCACATCCTCTATAAAATAGAACTAAACGTAGTTTCAATGAAGAATCTACAAAAATCTAAACCAAAATAAGTTTCTAATTCTAATATTATTAAACGTTGTTACATAAATTGAAGACTGTGCCCGATAGAAATAATTCTACAACTATTTCATCAAAACAATAAGTATCTTTACTCAATAGCCCGAAAATGTGGTCGGAACTAATGACACTGTTAGCTTTATTGATTTATACCACAATATATGTAGCGACGGGCAACCCTACGTACTATGCATAATAATAATACCACAAAAATTGTATCCCTATCACGTGAGTCACGCGTGCACAATACCCGAATTGAATCACGTACATGAGTCACAAATAACGCATAATGCGGCCTGTGGACGGCGCTCGGCACTTAATTATTTTGATTATTCAAATTCGAAATTCAAGTCTGGGAATACTGCGTAACTAAAGCGATATTCATCATTTACTTTTAAAATTGTTACAAAAAGAGTCCGATATAAAAATTGAGGACATACAGCTGAAAGCCGCTGAATTTAGTTGTAAAAAATGGAATTAAAAGGATATCATTTTCGAATTTCAAGAACTAACTGCGACTATTTCTACTTCCCAAAAATATTTTAAAAGCTCCATTGAAATACACTGCATAATTATTACTGACTTGAGGAATAGGTTTTTTTTTTATTTCGCTAACTTTGTCCCGCTTATTATGTACGCGCTTACTAGCTTTTTTTTATACACCAAAAAGAAAGGCACATGGGCTAACTGCTGGCGTATTTCTATACCTACATTTAACCGATTTGTTTAGGTTTCAACTTTCATGTGAAGAGAGCGAACTTATACCCGTTTTTGGGGCACAGTTCCGGGCTCCATACAGCTACTGATAATTCCCTTAACTTAAAAACTCAATAACATTTTTCCCATTCCGAGAAATCAAACCGGGACCTCTAGACTGCTCGGCACTTAGACCAGCCGTTAGACTACAAGCCAAATGTCGTCAATCACAAAATTATCGTCGATCAATCCCTTCTATATACCAAATGGCTCTACTGACTTCTACAAAAAGAATAAAAGTGTATAAAACAATTGTTCTTTACATTGGTGTTCTAAGAAAGCGTTTAATTTACGATAATCCGTCGTCAATACAAATGGTAAACATTATCACACGCGGTTTCTAAACACGTCTGCGTGTTACGTAATGTACTTAGCTTTTATTCAAACAACAGTCACCTAACATTACCGAATTATTTACCTCACGTACTAGTGAATTGTATTAGACATTTACAATTCTTCTACACGCATCAATGTCAACATATATTTTTTTTTATTGAGGAATTGATAGGGCAGAATACTTAGCTTATAATCTTTTTATATCGTATAAACTAAATAATACTATAAAGCCAGGGGTAGTTTTGATATACTTTTTATCATATTTCGAACAGAATATCACTTTTTACCTTTATTTTATAGAAACAGTTCAAAGTGTTATTAATTATTATTATTGAAAAGCTGCTATTTTTGATCATTATATAAGTCATATTCGATGTTACAAAATCAAAATATGCCATCCAAAAAAAAAATTGCGAATTTGTAGTTGGCAGTAATAAAAAAAGTCAATAAGGTTTAATTACATTGTAACTCTTTGCTCGCATGTTTATTTTAAAAACCAACTGAATAGGCCGGTTTGTTTTTACGAATGACGGAAACTATTATATATTTTGCTACATTGCACAGCATTGATAATACGTTGTCACATATTTCCATTAGGTTAGTACGAGTCGTTGTTTATTTTTAGATATATCAGACTACTTAATTAGCCGACACCTAAATGGATATTTATTTTTTTTAATATTTTATACGCAATCACTGAATATTTATTCTCGAATCATAAACCTGAACTGTGGTCTGTGGTATTTATCATCGTCCGTCATGACGCATTTAAGTTACAAATGCATTTGAATCTTCACGAATATTACGCGTACTTACTTTCCTTATTTACTGGAGGCCCAACATTTTATTAATTTACAATTATTGTTTGATTTTAAACCCACTTTATTTTAAAACATAATTTTATGGTATAATAACCTACTGTGCTAGACAGGTGGACAAAAGTGGGACGGAAATAGGAAATATTTAAATCTAATCGTTTTTATACTCAAACTAGCCCAAAGTATTACTACATACATCTGACGCCTGTATTCTCGTAGGGCTAGGAAGTACCACCAACTCCCAGCAAATCGACATATACAATACGGTTGCGTTTCAATCGGTGTCCCAATTAACATAATATATTCGTATCGGCCCTGATAACAAGCAATGTATATAAAAATAAAATCTCACAATAGTGTCACTGGCGTGTCACGTTCACGGTTTCGTCTATGTATCTGGTTACTATCAGGCCGGCTTATTTGTGTCAGAGGTAGAAGGGCGTTCTTAACTTTTCTGGCCCGCTTAGATTACTTGTACTGGAATGCATTTAAAACAATATGTTCCTTACGTTTGCGTTTTAGTTTCAGTAAAAGAAAATAATATTTTTCTTTTGAAGTGTAAAATTTCGGTTACGAAGTTGCGAATGATACTGTTCCAATATCTAGGTTTGTACTCATCTCGTATTAGGATGTATACATAAAAAAAGTCATTGTTAAGTTTGACAAATAAAATTATTATTATTCACTTGCACAATGGAAATATAAAAAGTATAAGAAATGTAGCTTTGTAATTACCTTCGAACAACATATTGTCGTCCAAAACTTGACTGAACAAGATTTTGAGGTAAACTTGTTTTTACAAGTATCATATATTCGGCGTAGGACACGTTATTTCTATAAAGGATACTACAACGATTTTTATGATTATATTTTCCTCAATGATAAATGCGTATAACTTCATATTCAGAAAAAAATATCGTCATAAATTATAAATATTATTCGATAATTATGAATAACATTACTTGAATCAATAACCAGAAAACTATATAAAAATAATTAAGGCATTACAGTAATTAACGATAACGGTATGTATTCTATGCATACCAAAAATAAAGTTTTTTTTTACTGACACGACAAAAGATCGCACCTGATCATAAGTAATTTTTCCAAGTGGTAGAGCCACGCTTTTAATAAAAGCATGAATGGGCCGGCTCGTCCGGGGTGGTACCACTGTCTCACATAATATCAACGTAAAGTAGCAGTTAGCTGTTGCGTTTCGTTTGGTTTGTGAGATTGCCGGAGGCCCAACTCCCCCTTCCCTCCCTTAGTTATGGCAGCGGTATACAAGAGAAATCTACCCCAGGGGGGTACCGGCACCTTATGTGCAGGAGAATCCCCCTCTGAGCACTCTCGCTCAGACTGCCCTACGTATTCTGGGGAGGGCAATATTCCGCTCTATAACTTATCTGCCAGAGGCTCAACTCGTAAGGCAACTTCTGCAACCCCCTTAATACTCCGTATGAACTTTTGTAATATTAGGGGAATTAATTCCAACCTAGATGCCGTTCATTATCACCTGGAAACGAGCAAACCGGCCTTACTATTTCTTACGGAAACACAAATATCTTCACCTTCAGACATCTCATACCTTCGCTACCCAGGTTATAACATTGAACACACTTTCTTGTGTCGAGCCGGTGTATGTGCTTATGTCAGAGAGGATTTGTGTTACCGTCGCCTCAGCAGTCTTGAAGGTAAGGACCTTTCCATCCTGTGGCTGCGTGTAGATTGCCATGACCATCCTCGCGTCTATGCCTGCCTTTATAGGTCCCATAGCGGTAACGCTGAAAGTGACCGACTCGTTGAGTGCGTTCAGATGGCTACTGATTGGGTGCTTGAACAGATCCCTTCTGCCGAGATCGTCATCCTCGGTGACTTCAATGCTCATCACGCCGAATGGCTGGGTTCACGCACGACTGACCACACTGGAAGATCTGTTCATGATTTTGCCTTAGCTTATGGTTTTACACAATTAGTTGCCATGCCCACTAGAATACCTGATGTGGAGAACCATACGCCTTCTTTATTAGACCTTCTGCTGACAACCCATCCCGATAGCTACCAAATCAACGTCGATGCACCTCTGGGGTCATCAGACCATTGTCTTATTCAGAGTGAGGTGCCATACGAGCGACCTGCACGACCGCGTAGTACCTGGCGACGTGTTTGGCACTTTAGGTCAGCAGATTGGGATGCGATGCGAACATTTTTCGCTTCCTACCCCTGGGGGCAAGTTTGCTTCTCACAGGGCGATGTCGACACCATTGCCGACTCGGTTACCGACATAATACTTCAGGGTATGGAACTTTTTATCCCTAGTTCTATGGTGCCGGTCGGTGGTAAGTCCCAGCCATGGTTTGGTCGTGCCTGTAAAACTGCATCACGCCTGAAGCGGAAAAGTTATCAAGCCTGGGCCAATGCTATTACGTCGCACGATGCCAAAGCCGGTGCTTTTAAAAAGGAATATAACTTTGCTGCTAGGTGCTTGAAGAAAACGATCGCTTTGGCAAAATCTAAGTACATCGAGAGCATTGGCAAGAAGCTAGTTCGTCTTCCTTCAGGAACTCGAGCATACTGGTCCCTTGCCAAAGCTGTTCTTGGCAACTTCTGTAAGCCATCACTTCCTTCGTTGCGCAAGGAGGATAACTCGCTCGCCCACAGCGCAAAGGAGAAAGCCGATCTTTTGGGTGCTCTGTTCGCGTCTAATTCGGCTTTGGATGACCAGGGAAGACTACCACCGGAGATCACTCGCTGTGAAAGCTCCATGTCAGAGGTCCGCTTTCACCAAAGCTTTGTGCGTAAAGCACTACTTTCCCTGGATATCCATAAGTCGTGTGGACCGGATGGAATCCCCTCGATTGTGCTGAAGACTTGTGCTCCTGAGTTGACACCAGTGCTCACGCAACTTTTTCGGCATTCGTATTCATCAGGCGCTGTTCCAAAATCTTGGAAGGTTGGTTTAGTGCACCCGATCCCAAAAAAAGGCGACCGATCTGACCCCTCTAACTATAGGCCCATTACTATCACCTCCTTGCTTTCCAAAACTATGGAATCCATAGTAAACACCCAGCTTCTTCGCTACCTGGAGACTCATCGGCTGATCAATGACCGTCAATACGGTTTTCGACGGGGACGATCAGCTGGTGATCTTTTGGTGTATCTCACCCACAGGTGGGCAGAGGCTGTTGAAAGTAAGGGGGAGGCCTTGGCGGTAGGATTAGATATAGCGAAGGCTTTTGATCGGGTCTGGCATGGAGCTCTACTTTCCAAGCTCTCTTCCTTTGGACTTCCTGAGAGACTTTGCGACTGGGTCACCAGTTTTCTCACAGAGCGAAGCATAAAAGTTGTTGTAGATGGTTCAAGCTCGGACTCTTTGTCTGTGAATGCTGGTGTACCTCAAGGTTGTGTGCTATCCCCGACTCTGTTCCTTCTGCATATCAATGACCTGTTACTCATTAATAACATTCATTGCTATGCGGATGACAGTACCGGGGATGCCTTGTATACTGGCCGTGCAAATTTCTCTCAGGAGCAAGTCAATGAGTGCCGGAATAAGCTTGTTTCGGACATCGAAAATTTGTTGGATCAAGCCGCAGATTGGGGCAGGCAGAATTTGGTCCAGTTTAATCGGTCGAAGACACAAGTTTGCGCATTTACCGCAAAAAAATCTCCCTTTTGTCTATCACCTCGGTTTATTGGCACTTCCCTTGGTATATCGTCTAGTATTGGAATTCTTGGGGTCGATGTTTCGAGTACCGTCCAGTTCTGCGGTCATCTGGAAGATAAAGCCAAGCTTGCTTCTAAAAAGCTTGGTGTGCTCAGCAGAGCGAGACAATATTTCACGCCGGCTCAGCGCCTTCAGCTGTATAAGGCGCAGGTCCGGCCACATATGGAATATTGTTCTCATCTCTGGGCTGGAGCTCCTCAATACCAGCTTCTTCCATTTGACCGCATTCAACGACGAGCTGCTCGAATCATCGATAACCAGACCCTTTCAGACAAACTTGACCCACTAGCATTGCGAAGAGACGTTGCGTCTCTATGTGTCTTTTATCGCATGTACCATGGGGAGTGCTCCGATGAGCTTTTTGGGATAATACCTGCTGCTGAATTCCACTACCGCACCACACGCCAGAAATTGAAATTCCATCCCTACCATCTAGATGAATGGCGTTCATCAACAGTGCGGTTCAAACGAAATTTTCTTCCGCGCACAACATCTATGTGGAATCAACTTTCGTCGGCGGTATTTCCTAATGGATATGATTTAGGGACCTTCAAAAAAAGAGCCTATATTTTCCTCAAGGGCCGGCAACGCACCGACAATTCCTCTGATATTGTGGGTGTCTATGGGCGGTGTTGACCACTTTACATCAGGTGGCTCACTAGCTCGTTTGCCTCCTTTACCATAAAAAAAAAAAAAAAAAAAAAAAAGTTGAGTGCGTTATGTTATGCGAGAGTTCAAATGCTACCAATTTGATTTGGTACCAATAAATCATCATCATTTTCAGCCCAGAGGCGTCCACTGCAGGACTGTCTATCCTAGAGACTTCCAAAGTGTTCTATTATCGGCCAATATATAAATAAAAGAAATTGATAAATCTTTTCCATATTGTTTCAGGTCCGTCACACAATAAAGCAGTGGTGTGCTACGTGGCGACATGGGCTACTTACCGCAAGGAGCCCGTCAAGTACGACCTCAAGGACTTCGACCCGGCCCTCTGTACACATCTCGTATACGCTTTCGCAGCTTTAGATGAGACGAAAAACACCATCAAACCACACGGTACATTTTATAAGGCTTAATTATTTATTTATTTTTTCGTAAGCTTATAGTTAAAAAGATTATTATTTTTAACTAGGGGTGCTGTGCCAAATAATTCCTTTAGGAATTGGATATACATAGATAGATTTCAAAGGACGAGATATCTATAAAATAAATAACACAGCTGTACTTGCAGAAATGTTTACTCCAGAAAATTCATGGAATTGACGTCAGATAATTGTAACTATCAATCCAATTTAACTTGATGGCCTACGGGCTACGATGTACGATGGAGTAGTCCTAGTAAGAATCGGCAGGGTTTCAACAAACAAAGTCTACAAACAGCACGCGGTAAAGGTTGGACCTCTGAATACGTGGAAATTAAAAACATAAGCTGCGAAAAGTTTTTGTATAAATACACCTCAGACTTTTTACGTAATAAGGTACCTTATGATTCAGAAATATTGTTGACATTCTATTCGCTTCATTTTAATATGATAATTTCGACTTTTAAACTTCTAGAAGCTTCTATTCGATTAAACAAACAATTTTGACAACTCTTTCCATTTCTCAGACACGTGGCTGGATCTCGACGACGGGCTGCGCGGATACAAAACTGCGGTGGAGATGAAGAAGACCTACCCTCATTTGAAGGTGACTGTGGCCATCGGAGGCTGGAACGAAGGTTCCGAGAAATACTCCAACATGTCTGCATCAGCTGAGAGCAGGAAAACATTTGTGGACAGCGTGATAGCTTTCTTAGAGTGAGTATTATGGGTTGATTTGTTTTTGTTTTTTTGCAAGTGTTTCAATGTATTTCATTGAAAATAAAGTACTTAAGTAAGCACATTTGTTTTCTCATGAACAATATGTTACGAGAATTGATCAAAGCTTTCACATGAATAATATAGCCCAACATTTACATTATTAGTATACAGAAAAACACTTATTGAACAAATTTATAGTAGGTACCTAACTTATCCAAGCTACATATGCCCCAGAAAAATATACAACCAACTCGTTCTACTTTTTATTTTTAAAAACCTTAACTCTCGCACCATCAGCCTATATACCTCACACTGCATGACACGGACCTCCCCTACAAAGAATAGTTTAGGCTTTATTTTATTACACCGCTAACTCACATCTAAATAACATTTCGTATTTGTTCCAGCCACTACAAGTTCGATGGCCTCGACTTGGACTGGGAGTTCCCCACCAAGAGAGGCGGAAAGCCAGAAGACAAGGCAAACTTTGTAGCGTTAGTCAGGGTAAATACATTATTGTTCTTCATCTATTATTTTAGCTAATTATCTGCTGTAACTTCAAACTGTATTATAGACTATAGTAGTACTAGTACCAATTTATTGCTTTTTTTTAATTCTATATCTTCATATTAGCATAACGGAACCACATGTTAATCGTGTTAAAAGATATGCACCATCTTTTGACTTCTTTTCTTTCGTATCATATATTTTTTAATCTTTTAAAGTCCAAAACCATAAAATTGATACCTAAATGATTGTTACAAATTACAAAACACTGACATCCCTCTCCACCTAATTATAATTAATCCCCACAATCAGAATTGGATACCTACATCAAAACACTCCATATTTCCATTCCAGGAACTGAAAGACGCCTTTGAGTCGAAGGGTTACATTCTGACCGCTGCCCTCGGCGCCGGCAAGGACACCATGGACTCGGCCTACGACATGACGCGGCTCAGCCGGTACCTCGACCTCATCCACATGATGTGCTACGACTACCACGGCACCTGGGACGGATTTGTGGGAGCTAACTCGCCTTTACGAGGAGTTGATGACAACGACGTTCTTAGTGTGGTAAGCTATTTTTTGTATCGGACATTCGTTTATTTTTACTGATTATTTAAACATTAAAAAACTGATCTTTGATTCAAATATTTAGAAAATTTATTAAATTATATATTTCAAAGCAAAATTAAAATGTGATGTTTGATTAATAAAATGTAGACCAACTAAAATGTAGACTTAAAGAATCGATAAGATGCATTTAATCACTAGTCACTTATTGATTGGGAAAAATAAATTGATTTATCCGCCCTTTCCACTTTAAATGCAAAAAGCTGTTACAGTCTGACAAACCCTAAATTTAATATGAACATACTCGTACTGAAACTACTCAGTGGCTCCCACATAAATATACTATTCTATGAACCTATCGCGAATATATCAGATTTCTGAGCAAGTAGCTTTTGTTATTAAAACGATTACATAATTAATTTGTCCTTGGCATTTTAAAACCAAAGCGAATGTACGCGACTGATTCTGTGTTATAACCAGTGACTAATTAGTGACCTACAAATTATTTTGCTTCTTTTGAATAAAATATTTATTTATGTTCAATATTTTTATTTACAGGAATACACAATTAAATACATGATTTCCCACGGAGTGTCTCCATACAAACTTGTTCTCGGACTTCCAGTATACGGAAGAAACTTCATTCTTAAAGATCCGGAAACAAAAGACATCGTCTTTGGCAAAACTCCCGCAGAATCTAAGGGTTTCAAGGGGCCATTTATTGGTGAAGAAGGATTCATGGGATACAATGAGGTAATGACCAACGAGAATCTTATTTTAGAAAAAGTAAAGCTTAATTTAAAATAAATTACGTATTAACTCACGAATACATCACATGAATGCCAATTAGTAATTTTCGCTTGTGATAATACCTTACAAATGCCTTGCTTATGATTTCTTTGAAGCTAGATATGACGGTAAAAAAAAGAATAGGGAAAAAATCTTAGTAAAATATGTCTTACATTCTAGCTTAAGTACCTAGAATGAAATCCAAATCTAAAGTTTTACCACCCAAGGTATTATTGTACGTCAGGTACGTCAACAACTTTGGCATTCCAATTACTTGTATCGATATACCTATTCATTTATGAAATGTAAAAAGTACAATTAAAACTTTCTTGTATGCAGATCTGCATGGATTTAAAGAATAACACGTCATGGCAACACTTCTGGGACGAGAAATCCGCTACTCCATACATTCGTGACGGTAACCGAGTAGTCGCTTACGACAACCAAAGGAGTATCGCTCTGAAAGTCAAGTAAGAAAACGCATTATAATATCTTTCATTTCACAACACACCGACCTGAAGATTAAAAAAAATATCAAATAAATTGGGAAACATCTTACCTAACGCGATAATTATACGACAGCCTAAACATCAGTTTGTGTAACCCGAGGCAAGGGTTTCCATCTCTGCATCGAAACAAATGACAAATCTACAGACATTTGTTTTGGTTCTAGATGTTTTTGACACTAAAGTCTCTCGTTGTTTCTAATGCCAATGATACAAAAGTTCTTAGTGTGGGGTGCTGAGAATTCGCAATAATTTCGAAAATTTCTCTTATTAGTGCTAGAGGTATTTTGAATTTTAATTATTTATTATTCTGTATCTTACCTCAGGATGGCTGTAGACTACGGTCTAGGCGGCGTCATGGTTTGGAGTATTGACACTGATGACACGAAAGGTGTTTGCGAAGAAGAACAAGACGCACAAGTGGACGTTCAAAATAGATACAAGAAAATGATGGGTGATCCTTTAATCATAAAAGCAATTAAGAGCCTGGGATCCGGCAGCAGTAAGTACAACGAGATTTATTTATATTAGATTATTATATTTTGCTTAAACGGTAAAGAAAAACGTCGAGACGAAACCTACAAAACAAAAAGTTATTAGAATTTTTTAAACGTGTAATCTGCCAATCCCCACTAAGCCAGCGTGATGTACTAAGGCCTAAACAGTCTCGGTTGTAGGGGTGCCCGTGACCAGTGACGCGATGTATATGGACTGATGATAATTAATATGTTTCGTTTGGACAGTCGGTATGCACAAAATACTATTATGTAATAGTTACTACTATTACATTTATGCATCTGTTACGAGTCAGCCAAAACGATCTGTAAAATTCAAACAGATTAAAAAGCTTACCCATAATATCTACCCTAAAAACCAAAACCTAACCATGAGTTTCTACTCTGTTTCAGAAAACCGTTCTTTCAAGGGACAATACTTTATAATAAAGGACGATAAACTGGAGCTAAGGTTCCTAGGGCGTGGAATCATTAACTATCCTCTCATGGAAGCGATCAATACTGCGGTCGTCATCTCATTAGAAGAGAAGAGGATAATGGACGAAGTGGAGAGACTTACCAACACCAACGTGATTGACACCAAGAAGAAGGGCAAGACGGGTGCCGCCACAATCTTGAGCAGCAGTGCACTGACGCTTCTGTTCTGCTTATTCTTTGTTGGTAGGCTTTAGAACCCCAGCTTGGAGTGTAATATCATAAGTTTTATCATTTTGAAATTCCAATTTTGGAATTTTTAAACAGCCATGAATGTAAATGACAATGCTATAAATGGAAGACGAAAATAAATTTGTCAACATTTTATTCTATTAAATTTGGTGATTAAAAATTATCCAATAAAGACATTATACGTAGTTCTCAACGCAACTTGGCGAAAGATAAGTCAGAGAGACTTGCCATCCAAATCTTTAGATTTCAAAGTCCAATCATCTTTATTCAAGTAGACTTTTACACTTGTGCTTTTGAATCGTCATTTTAAAAACAACTTTTTAAAACTATTGCTTTTAAGATTGTTACTTGATCAACCAACACTGCCAATTTTTGAACTGACAAATAAATTTTAAATGGCTGAACTTACTTGGGCTGAGAATAGTCTTATGAAAAGTTTACTTCTTTATACAAATATTGTACATAATATGAAATTTATAAACTTAAACTTTAAAAGTGCCCTTATTAGGATACATCGAAGAACCAGCTTTATCGAAGATTTCAACACGCAAAACAGATAGAAGGATATAAATCTTCATTTAACAATAAAATAATTACCATACATCTTTTTTTGGGGAATGCTATTGAAAAAATTCTTTTATTATGTAAAATAAAATTGTGTACATCAGGTTACCTTTCTGCAGTTATTGTAAATAAATAATACTCTTTTTATTGTGATATGTTTGTGTATTTTTGCTAAATAAATATTATTAAATATAATTGCACATTTCATTTAACATTTTTAGTAAATCAGTTTACAGTCATTCATTTAATGACGTTCCATTTTACAGGATTAATAATTATTGTTATAATTATGTATTAATACAATGTAATTAACATGGCAAGAAACATTTTTTATAGTAAATTATTTAAATACGTTTTTACATAAGCCGCCTAAAATATTTGATACGATTATTTACATTAAATTTTTATATAATACAGCAGAGCATAAATAATAAATTTTTAAACAATAAGAAATAACTATAAATCTTCAAACGGCGATCCACAACGGACATTGTAGAAGTGGTCACAAACCTGAAAAAAAACATTGATTAATATTCTCATTTTAACTTCTACGTATATATCTTATTCTTCCAATCGTTTGTGTAATATTAAATTTAAACATTGGTACGCATAGCAGGGATAGTCGCGGGTTCAAACCCCAGGCGCACACCTCTGACTTTTAGAATTTATGCGTGTATATTTACAATGAATTATCATTTGCTTTAACGGCGAAGAAAAACATCGTGATGAAACCTATGATCCTGAAAGTTCTTAAATATGTCTTAGGTGTGTAGTCCGCCACCCCGCACTAGGCCAGCGTGGTGGACTATGGCCTAAAACCTTTTAATGATAGAGGACGCCTATACCCAGCAGAGGGACATATACGAGCTGATAATGATGATCATGCATAGCGACAAATAAAACGAATATTTCTAAATAATCAAGACCTAAAAAAAATACCTGAAACTGTTCGTTGAATAGGGTTCCGTTGGAACAGAGGTCAGTGCTGACCAGATGCTGTCTCCAGCAGAAGTGGTACGCCTGGAATATAAAAGTTACTTCTAAAATAATAAAATTATGTTTCTTGCGGTCAAAACCATATTAACTGTTCCGCAGAAATAAGATAGACCCCTTTTCATCATTTCTTAGGAATTATTTCAGAAAATCATAATTTACGTTTCAAACACAAACCGAGCAAGATATTGCTGCATTTTTTCTTATTGAAACACGAATTTATTTAAAAATTATTACAAAAAAGTCGACTTAACTAACTGAGACATTTGAAAGATTGTCTCAAATACTTCACGCCTTATAGATCTTATCGTGACGTCTTATCAAATTGTGCGTTCGTGCGTTTATGCTTATGCGAGCTTACATCCGCATTCCCAAGATACATATTTACACGCTTACGAGCTTTCATAGTCGGTGGTGCATGGCACTAAATACTGTCACGAATTCAAAAGCTGCTTAATTCTAATAATTCAGGCATAGTTCATATATTCTTTAAATATAAAGTAAATCTTAAACGAACGAAAGTGTGCTAGCATAAACGCGCAAAAACAATAAAAAAACAATGATCATATTCAAAATCGGTTTCAGGTGAGAGTATTTAATAAAAGAAAATATGCTGATGCAATGAATTAATTATTAAAAATCATCGAAATTATTTTTATAGGTCCTCACACTGCTCTAAATGCAAACCAAAAACGAATATTTGTCGATCAATTACATATTTTATCTCACAAGAAAAATCAAACTCGCGGTTTTTCGCTTCATTAGTCCGAGTCTAATAATGTGCTAAAAATATTTAATTCAGTATTTGTTTATTAGAAATATAGGAAAAAATAACTGATTCGTACCTGACACCCAATATACACATCAGCATAGTACCCCCTAGGGCGTCCTTGGCAGGAGAACTGCGTGGGCGGCGCCCGCGCTAGCACCGGATGCAGCGGCGGGTCGTGAGGCAAGTGCAGCACGTGGTAGTAGTCGTACGGCTGCTGGCCCACACATGCCGACACTGAAAGTGAAGTTACTATTGTAGATTGCCGTGGGGAAAAATAAGGCAGTTAGAATTGATAATAAAAAAGGGTTGCAAAAAGGTTGGGCTACTTTTTGAGATTTTATTTAAATAATAATGGTCTAGTATCTCTCAGGTAATTTTTTTTACTACTGATGTAAGGCATTCTACGCTTTTTTTACCATTTTTTTCCTATTTACGCTATTAATTCAAAATTAATGGATGTTTAATACACCTCTCCAACAACCTATAAAAGAGGTTGCAGATTACTAAAGAAAAATTACCTACATTACTGTGGCTCCTACTATAATTATACTCAATTTTAACCCTTGGAAATTAATCAAAATAAGTCACTGCGAAATAATTACCCTTGCAAATCCAGCTAGTCTAAAATAAATGTTGACTTATTAAATTAAATAATACACTTAAAATGTCTAACTGCCAATATTTTCATGTTAAAATATTTACAAAAAAATTACCAAATGCTATAAAAAAAATTAAAATGAATAATAATTGGAAAATAAATTTAAACGCATTATTTTTTTATATAAAAATAACCAAATTAAATTAAAATAAATCTTTCTATTTGAATATTATTTATTGCTTTATTTCTATTGTTTTGATATACACATTACACATAATTTAATTTCAACTCAATGTATAATACATTTTTTTTTCTACATTTTCAACTAACAAAAAAAAATTTTTTTTCACTATAAATAAAAAAACTTACCCAAGATCAAAGCGAGTAAGCACCGATACATAGTGAGGTATGACCGATTAGTGCGGAGGTGCGCAGGCGCGAGTCGCAGGTCGATGCCCGACACCCGCGAGATTAACACTACCAATATAATCCCGCCACTATTAGAATGTGATCGCTATTGATCCGGGGATGGCTGTATGCAACCTTTTATCCACTCTATGTTACACTCGACTTTGCTTGCTTAGTCTATTGAACTGGAATCGGAAATATACGAGTAAGTCTCGTTACATTGTCACGTGGTCTCGCTCCATTACGACGACGAAATCAATTTAGAGGTCGCGGGTTCGATTTTCGGGTTGAGTTATTATTGTACTTTTCGTGTATGTGTTTAGTGTGGGCTCGCCCATACAAAACCATAATTATATAAAGCTTACGTATGTATGTATGGAAATCAATAAACTGATATATATTATCCTTATCCACCGCAAACACTTTCTTTGATATACTTTCCGTTCTTAACACTAGAAATTTCATCATCAACCCATCAAACTATTAGGGTTTCGGCCCTAGTCAAACACGCTGGCCTAGGCAGCTTGGCGGACTAGAAATACAGGATGTTTTGGACATTCAGTCATAATTACCTCATCATCATCGTCATCAACCCATATACGGGCCACGGCTGGGTACGGGTCTCCTTTACCATTCAAAGGGTTCACCTAAAATAATAAAAAATATGATGACTTTTCTCAAACCTTATGCCCTATTGTAGAGCGCGGACTCGGAACTGTATCATTAGCACGTGAAGGTCGGGTGCGCGGCCTCGCGTTGCACTGCGACTAGTGACCGCAGCGGTCGACAGTACTCATGTTATCTCCTCACATATCAGGTACCGGGATGGGATTATCTTCCTATTACACTTCCTACTAAATTCGTATGAACTGTTATTTTTTTTAAGCATCGCCATCATCATCAGCCCATATACGTCCCACGGCTGGGAAGTGGCCTTCTCTACCATTGAGAGGATTTAGGTCTTAGTCAATCAACGCTGGCCTAGTACGTGATGGCGGACTCATATCATCGTACTTAAAAAATATATACTCAACCAATTTGCACATAACCAACGAGTGTTCCAAATTAGGGGTTGTTTATCAACTACAATGCTTGACGTGGTTTTTAATTATTTCTCAGTGTTATCCAAATATTAGTTTTATAGATCATGTCTAACTTTATCCATATCAATGTGTCTAAGGTGGATTTCTCAAACTGCGTGCGGGATTTCAGTAACGGTTCCCTTTTACTTATATACATAAGAAGATAATATTTAGCCCAGGAACAGCAGTAGTACCGAATTTTAGTTGTGAATTATCAACCCTGGTCATTCTTCATCAACCCATATACATCCCACTGCTGGGCACGGGTCTCCTCTACCATTGAGAGGGTTTAGGCCATAGTCCACCACGCTGGCCTAATGCGGGTTGGCGGACTACACGCCTAAGAAATTCGTTAGAACTTTTTAGATGTGCAGGTTTTATTACGATGTTTTCCTTCACCGTTAAAGCAAGTGATAATTTAATGTGAATACACACATAACTTCGAAAATTCAGAGGTGTGTACCTGGGGTTCGAACCTGTGACCGCTGAGATTTTAAATCGCGCGCCTAAACGTCGAGGCCATCACTGCTCATTGCTTAACCCTGGTCATTGCTAATACCTAACGAATGAAAATTAGGAAACTTGTAGAGTGACTAAAACGCGAAATGCTCCTCTTAAGTTACCCTAATCTTCTGACTCAGTTTCGAATTGGTTGTTCCATTATTTAAAGAAACAATCCTCTATAAAATAGTTTATCCAGTTTGAGCAACTAAACTTCTTGAAACATTTTCTAATATGGCATATTGAATTATTCTTTTTTTCATAACAGTAGAGAAGGTATATTACATATCCCAAAATCTACAATGATCTCATAACTTTGGCAATCCTTGACATTAAAGCAATGATCCTGGAACCTTGACATGTAACGGAACTAAAAGTAAAGTGTAGGTACTGTTTCGAGCATCTCACGCATTTACTTCGGCTAAACTACTAAATACCAATTTTAAGGCATATTTACATCAACTCATTAATCTTTCAGACATTTATATAATATACGCTAATAAAAAAGAGGATTTTGACTGACTATAAATTCATTATTTAGTAATAATAAGATATATTTTGTGTGATATTTGAAAAAATGGCGGGCTAGCTTTTTTTTTAAAACAAAATTTAAGAATTAAAATTATGACCGAATATCAGTAAAAACATAAGGGAATTAACATTTAACTCAAATTCTTTTCATAACATTTAAACCCATGAACTTAGTAAATTCACATTGCCTTGGTATTAATTGCTGTTCAAACCTTGACACTTGCTATGGCGAAAACGTGCAATTTTAGAACATGTACTGATTAACGCGATTAATGTGCAAGCTAAGGAACTTATTCATTGGCCGCCGTTTTAAGGGAGCATCGTTTTGGATAATAAACTTTTTCCCTGTTTTATTTTCAGTGGACCAATAAAATTTGACGAAAATAACAAATACAACTGCAAGTTTATCTGCTTAGCAATCAACTACACTGCTGAACTAATTTTCACGAATTTCCCAACTAAACTGCGAGCAGTTTAGTTTAGTTTAGTTCTTAAGAAATACTGAAACACGATTTACACCACATATATTAATAACATCACAATAACTTTGCTAACGCAACACAAACAAACACTTAAATCACGCCATTCGTTTTTTTCTTTTCGATCAAGAAATTCTCAACGGGAATCCATGTTATTGAAATGTTCTCCAAAATCAAGCTCGCCTATTACACGATATTTAAAAGAAAATCCCTTCGGAAATACAGATATACAGATTGTGTGCAGGTTCCTTAAAACACTGAACCGTGAGATAAGCTCATCGTAATTTACTATGAATTATTATTCTACATTTAAATATTAATGCATACCTAGCAACATGTGCATATATCTGTAGGTGTGTATGTACAAATCTTATTAAATACAACTAATGTAATTCTTTTTTATATTTTAAGATTCAATCTTTACGATTATTTCCAGTAGTACCAGAGGCGCTTAAATACCTTTTAAGCACTCGATTTCGGAAACCGATTCTGTACTGTAATAGTATTTAACCTTGCATACTGCTCGCATACATATGTATTATGTAGGGTTTTTATAGCCATTGTTTATTTCTTTCTCGGGTCTTAGAACTCTTAATCCAAATTTTTTGTGCCGCTTTAAGGTAAAAAGGGTAAAAAAAAGGTAAAAATGATAGGTAGGTATTTATTTTCAACTATTCTTTGAATAAAAATTCACGTAGAGACTAATAGGGCTTATTTCTTAATTATATTAGTGCGGTTTGCTATTGATCTTAATGGAATTTAGTTCGTTGAAGGGCTAATTTTTGGATCCAAGTTCATTATGTCATATTGAAAATCGATTCAATTAATAACTGACCACTTATTAACCCATTACTTATCATACTAAGTGTAGCTTATAATTAATTTCCTCTCGCATTCATTATCACGTATTAAATACAGATAAATATTAATGAACCCTATTAGGTGTCTACTGGTTAATGCGACCCGCCCACCGCCGTGTCACAGCCATGGCCTGTGATCCAAAAACAACGAGTACATAAAAAGTCCATTCTAATTGCAAAACTTAAAGTTTTGTGGAGCGAAAATTCGTATACGGAATGTTGAGTACCGACCTCGTGGCGCGACGGTCGCCGCTCACCGCCGGCCCGACCACACACTAGACCAGGTTCGACAATATACTCCAAAAGCACTGCATGTCAATCATAATGGATAATCAAAACTGATATGCACAAATGTCTTGAGGATAATAGATTTTAGAGACTTAAAGATCTGGCTGGTAAATTGTTATTTGTTTTGTCTATAAGTAGATTTGCAGTATCAGCACAGAGTCTGGAAATATAACAAAAAGAAATTGGCGAGCCTCTTACAACGTAGACGAAAAACAATTACAACAATAAACCTCTGTCTACGCCTTCAAGAATACAGGCGTGAGGTTATGTAGATATATAAATTAAATAAGAACTGAGAATGGCTATACATAAGTATTTCCAAAAAATAGTATTACAGTCTTCCACTGATTTCCTTTTTAACCGTCTAATGCTAGTATACCTTTTCCAAAAACGTTCTGTAAAATCATAAAGTAGTATCAGAAATCTAGACGCAATCAACATAGTAGTATCAGTAAACAAACAGCTGTTTAAGCACATTGACACGCCTCAATTGAGAACAACGTGTGAATGCATCATTAATTATAAGAACGCACGATGTGGCGCCAGCAATAACACACGTTAGATCATTGTGATACAAGATTAATTCCATGAGACGACTTGTGTTGACACGACTGATAATAATCTACAATATGATGATTAAAAACTAGCATTCTAGTTATAAAAAGATGATTCCTGTTCATCCCAGCAACTTCTATAAGGAGAGAAATACTATATCAACTTACCTATTTTCCACTGATAATCCGAGGTCACCTATACTTTCTCAGACTAGGAATTTCTATACCACGATTGGTTAATATTACATATGTACCAAATTAATCGTTGATAAATTTCCGATATACAAATTTTCTTACAATTTATTTCTTAAACTAATAAAAGACTAAAATCAGAGTTACCTTAACTTATAACCCAAATCGGGTGAAATAGATAAAGTCAAGGTAAATAAAAACGATCAGTCAATCGGGATAATCAATAATCTACAGCTGCATACAAACTCGTGACCACAAAATAGATTCTCAAACTCATTACAATCACCGCCCACTGTCAATTGTCTTAAAGCTTTATTTATTCGCCCTGAAAGTCTAGAGCACCCACAAATTATTTCTTTTTGGATTTCGCAGATTACAGATAGATTTTAAATTAAGCGACGGACGTAATTTCGCTTAGCATGTTCTTGGGAAAAGCTCGTTTGTTTAGGTTAGGAATTAGGCAGTAAAAATTTTTCTAAGATACATTTCCATTTTACCGTAGTACCACAATTGAACCGAATGTTTCGAATCTAACAATGACATTCTTATCTGTTCTTTTTGAGTCTCGGCGTGCTGAACTAAATTACGATCTTCATTTTCATTACAATAAAAAAGAGCACCCTTTCCTTCTTTTCTTGTCCATCTTATGGATATCTCTAAAAATATATCTTGAACGATAAGATCGCCAATTGTACTATGATTCCATCTATTACAGAGTTTTTGTTTTCTTCATTATCTCGTAATGGACAATAAAGAGTTTAAATAAATTTAAATCAACTCTTGTCATTATTAACTTATGCAAAATACAATTGCTATTGTAAGAGCATGATTCATTCCGGTAGAGTGATTGCGGCGACACAAAAAGTTGGTAAAACTATTTATTACACACACGTTATGGGCGACATTGAGCTGTCTTCAGAAGGTTGCATTACTCGCTTATTGATTGATTAGATATTTGTACTCGTTATTTGATTTGACTTTTGGGGTTCCGCGATAAGGACTTTTTAGACAAATTTGTCTGTCTCGGTAAACAATGTAGATGTGTACAAGTTTTTTAAACGGACAGATTCGAAGCAATTAATTTCCATTCAATAGACAACATTTTTTAATGTTCCATATGAAAAATATTGAATATCGATATAATTTTGCCTTTAGTATTTTATTTCTACTTTATCCTATAGTATAGGTAATGGTAACACAAGTAAGAAACCTACGTTAAAACGTTAGCAATGATCGTATATACAATCGAGTGGGTTCTACGTCCATTATTGTGAACAAAAATGTACGGAATTCTGTGCGACGGAATCGCTCTACATTACGATAAGAAACAAGACATGCGCCCCACAGATAAGCTTGTAACATATCGGTGCAATTTTTTAGCAAGTAGCCGCGTGTGACAGCTGGTAATTGCCCAACCAACGGGCTAGGTCACTGGCGCCAAACAGCTTACGGTATTTTGGTTCTGTACGATAATTCTAGTCGAAAATATCTTATTACAAAATCATGTGTTACATTGTGTATAGCCAAAAATTGTGCATATTATGTATCCTCACATTGCCCGGTTATGACTTACTATTTTCCAATCATCCACTTTCATTGATCCTTTTATGCATTGACGTTTGTTAACTAACGAAGGACTAAGGCCTAAACCCTCTCAATTATAAGGAAGCCCCGTGCCCAGCAGTGAAACGCATCAGAGCTGACGATATCGTCATAATCTTTCTTCTTCTTCATCATCAACCCATATACGCCCACTGCCGAGCACGGGTCTCCTCTACCATTGAGAGGGTTTAGGCCATAGTCCACCACGCTGGCCTAGTGCGGGTTGGCGGACTACACACCTAAGAAATTCCTAAGAACTCTTTGGTGTGCAGGTTTCATCACGATGTTTTCCTTCACCGTTACAGCAAGTGATAATTCAATGTGAATACACATATAACTTCGAAAAGTCAGAGGTGTGTGCCTGGGGTTCGAACCCGCAACCGCCGAGATTCTCGACCGCGCGCCTAAAAACGCGTGCTACAAATCTAAAATTTTTGTCGAGGGCATCACTGCATATCGTCATAATAACGATAATTAAACATAATTCTCTTATAATAATAATTCAATATTGTTTTAGTTGAGAAACATTCAAAAGTTGCATTCTATAAATCATAATTAATTATCGCTTCTTATGATTACGACATGACAAGCGACATGTCAGTTATATTCGTATTATCACAAGGAACAAAAACTGCTTTGCCATGAAATACTTTATGTTTCCACATATGCCTTAAAGCCTTAGCCTCAGGTCAATATAACAATTCTTTTTTTTATACTATACACGTCTACCGTTATAAACATTGTAAAAACGGAGTTATTAACATTGTAAAAACTTGTTCAATATTTACAATATGAGTTTTATAAAAAACGGAACGATACTGATAGGGATAGCAAATAATTTTGAGGCTTTCTGTAGATACTGCATCTAATACAATGCAGTCGTCGACTTTAACTGGTAAAGGTTTCTTCACCATCATTTTAATTTACAAAGATTGAGTGGTAGAGCTAATCATTTTTAGCGCAGAGAAGTAGATATGTCAATTGTTTTAATGAGCCGGTTTGTCGAGGAGGTAGTATAAAAAAATCAAGTAAAGCAACACTGTTGCGGTTCGTTTTCTGAGAGTTTGCTTGAAGCCAGACTTTCTGACTGTAGGGGCGTTTTCAGTCAGAAAAGTGACTAGTAAACATAAATTAATAAAAACATGCTATACTATGAATAAATGCATGTAGGACGTGCTTCAGAATCAGCCTGTGTACGGTGTTACACTGTTCATCCAGTTACCAAATAGAAAAAACTAATAAAGAAATGCAAAGTATGAAAGTATGTTACCATTTCTCGTAATTATTTTTGAACACTTACTCTAAAAAATATAAATATAAAGGGCTGACTAGGGCTGACGTAAACCGATTATATAAATTAATACAAATATAATAGTCACATATTATGTACAAAGTTCTGACCCGCACTAGGATACAAGTCCTATGTCGTGGGTATCAGAAACTACGAGAGACTTTTCGGTCTCACAAACACCCAGATCCGAAACAGATATTTGTGGATCACATAAAAATTCAATGACAAATTTTGTCTCGGTGCGGGGATCGAACCCGCGACCTCTCATTTCGTAAGCTGGTGTCTAGCCAACTGCCCACGGAGCTGTCAAATAGTAGGTAACTTCAAACCTTTAGCAAAGGGATTTCTAAATACCACTTTTATTAATACTTTGAAACAACTATCTTTAACATTTTGACATAGTTACGTAAGTAACAAAATTCTACTTTATTGTATAAATCTTTTTTTCATAATAATTAACGTCGTAAACTTTACACTCCAGCATACATTTTATCTTTAATACCAATTTGTTACTAATTTATTCCTTGTTATCCTATCTTGCTTAATGATTCGTTTTTATACTTAATTAACATAATTGATCAAATTATAGAAAAATCATTGATATTGATTATCGATTTTTGCTACAGTCGATAATTTTTCGCATCCCTATGTACGTTTGACAAGGACATACGAAATATTGTTTCCGTTACCATTAAATAAACCATGTACATATCTCAAGCACTAAAAACTCGCCTTTATCCTTTTACACACACGTATTGTATTTTTTATCCCTTTCATTTCCATAACTTATGCCAAGCAAAAAATTAGAAGATTTGTAGACATTCAAAATAAAAATACGGAAACATGCCTTTCATTTTAATTTGTGGAACTCCTGTTAGTGGGAAAAGTACTAGAGCCTTAGAATTAAAGGAGTATTTTGAAAGTAAACGTGGGAAGAAAGTTGAAGTGATATGTGAAGATGAAGCTATAACTAAATTAGGTTATGAGAAGAACTCCACGTATTTGGACTCGCAGAAAGAAAAACGAGTGAGAGGCTATCTGAAGTCAGAAGTATTACGACTTATTGGTAAAGATAATGTGGTCATCCTCGATGGCAGTAATTATATCAAGGGTAAGTTAATAAAAAATAAAACAATATTATTTTCGATAGCCACACACAAAAAAAAGATTGCTAAAGAATACGATACCTAATTAGCACTGTAAAGTGAGGCAAAAGGAAATTACTTAGACTGTGTTCAATCAATATCGTCAGCCCAACGCCCATATACATCCTACTGCTTCTGCTATAACTGAGAATATTTTTTAATAAATTCTTATTTCATAGAACATTAAAAGAAAACTCTATAAACCTATAAAAGGGTTCCTATATTTGTGATCTTCTCACACCTTGATACTTTGATTACACTGCACCATCAAGAAGTGTTAAGTACTTAAATTAAGTTTTTAAAGTGATTTACCTTTTTTTCAACTTTACACCTTGTTTTTAACAGGTTTCCGATATGAGCTTTACTGTGCTTCAAAAGCATCAAAATCCACACAATGTACAGTGTACACTATAAGAGACTATGAGGAGGCGTGGGAAAGTAACAAATTAAGGGAAGTAGTTACTAAAGATGACAAAGATGGAGTTGATAACAAAACTTGTGAAAGAGTCACCCCTGTGCCTTATAGTGAAGAAGTGTTTGACGCACTAACAAAACTAAGGTAATAAAGAAATTATGATGGCAGATAAATTAAAATAGTAATTGCCTTTTCTCACTTCATTCTTTTTTTGCACTTCATAAAAACATTAGAAAAGTGTAGAAAAATAATTGAACTAAACATTGCATATAATATTACACACACACTCCTAGTTTTGGTTGTACCAAGATCTTTTAAAGTCTTCATATTTGTATTAGTGACTTCACAGGCAAAAAGCTTTCTATGAGCCAACCAATAATTCCTACAAATGTGTTTTTTCTCTGATAACACATTTACTAAAAATTATTTGATTTTCTTTTCCCACAATAATAGTGATTAATGCATATGGATTATTGAATATTTATTTAAAACAATACATTTTAGGTTTGAAGAGCCTAATTCAAACAACAGGTGGGACAGTCCCCTATTTACAGTACAACCAACAGATAAACTTGACCTGGATGACATTTACAAAGTTCTATTTGAGAAGAAACCTCCACCCCCAAACCAGAGCACACAAAATGTAAGATATATTTGTTATGTATTCAATTTTGTTACACCTTAGTATTCTCTCTCTATGGGCGCGGGTCTCCCCTACCATTCAAAGGGTTTTTAGGCCATAGTCCACCATGCTGGCCTAATGCGGACTACTCACCTAAGAAATTCCTAAGAACTTTTAGGTGTGCAGGTTTCATCACGATGTTTTTCTTCACCGTTAAAACAAGTGATAATTCAATGTGAATACACACATAACTTCGAAAAGTCAGAGGTTCTCTCTCGCCGAGATTCTCGACTGCGCGCCCAATCTTCGAGGCCATCACTGCTTTAGTATTATGATGACAAAAACCGTTATATAAACATCTGCAAACTTGTAATGTAATGCATTTTACATTATATAGTCTTAGTAAGTATAATTCAAGGACGGAAGAATTTATACAATCTCTAAAAAAATAATTTCTTTCTATTTATATCATCCATGTATTGTGCATATCTCAAACACTTACATTGCCCTGAACACAGAAATGTAATGGTTGTTTATATACTCATATATATACTCAGCCTATCACCGTCCATTTCTGAATGTTGGCCTCTCCAAGAAAGCGCGAACCATCCCAGTCTTGTTGTTTGTTGAATGATTGTTTATGCCTATTTATTTTGTTCCCTTTCAGCCCCCGCTTACAGCAACCAACTTCCTTTATGAATTGGACAAAGTTACCCAAGCTATATCCAAACAGATTCTGGATGCTAAACAGTTGAACATAGATGGTGAAGTCAAGTTCCCTGACTACCCTGGATGTGTCCTCGACCCTGGTTTTATTTATAATGTGAACCCACAGAAACTTTTGCGATGGAGGAGACAATTTCTTACCTATGCTAAAATGAACCATTCTAATGAAGACATAAGTAAAATCGGCAGGTATTATATACAATACCTGAATAAAACAATGACTGATTAAATTTATTGTTTTATTGTATCATTTATGTATAAAATGCTCAAATCTTATATTTTGTTAGATTATTTTTGTATGTATGTCTTCACATACAAAAATCTGCAGAAAGTTAGTGCATCATATATGTTTTAAATGCACACAATATAAACAGGAAAAAGCATAAAAAAATATAAACAGGTCGAAGCGACTATTCATAATGTGTATTTTCGCAGGCGAAAAACGCAGTTACTATCACATTTCCATCACTCCTCTATTTTTCCTCTAGTCCGACCCCCTTCTCATTGAAAAGAGCATTCAACTTAAGTGTCATAATCTTGTTTACTATTATAAGCTCTTAAAATAGTGTAATCAGTTTTAATATAATAAATTTCAAGTAATAAATTTCAAGTAATGAAAGCCGTCTTGTGTCGACAGTTTTATTGTTGACATTAAACATTTTCTTGTCGATTCGGTATTTTCGATGGGAAGTTGTATGAGTTTAGTATCATTTGTTTACGATACTCAAGCATTTTGTGGCTAATTAGATGATCTGAAAGAAATATAAATCCAGATTTAATAAACTGTACCTCATCAACCCATATACATCCCACTGCTGGGCACGAGTCTCCTCTACCATTGAGGGGGTTTGGGCCATAGTCCACCATGCTGGCCTAGTGCGGGTTGGCGGACTACACACCTAAGAAATTCCTAAGAACTTTTAGATGTGCAGGTTTTATCACGATGCTTTCCTTCACCGTCAAAGCAATTGATAATTCAATTTGAATACACCCCTAACTCCGAAAAGTCAGAGGTGTGTGCCTGGGGTTCGAACCCGCGACCGCCGAGATTCTCGAGCGCGCGCCTAAACCTCGAAGGCATATCACTGCCTGTAATAAACTGTACTTAAGAATTATTTCAAATTGATACTTTCGGAATGTGCACGATATGCTAAGTCTAAAATGATACTTCACGACTTTTGTGTCTTAATTTTTTGTTACCGTATCGTACAGGTACTAACCTGCACTTACCATATACCTCCCTACACTTTTACAAATTAATCTATTAACTTTCAGAATGTAAAATTAATTTAATGAACAACATTCGAGCCTTTACTTATACAAAAAAAAACAAAGCATAGCAGCACACAACGTTTTTAAAAAAATATATTGAAAAAGTTATTAACACTTACGGTGAACAAGAGGTTGAGTAGTGGGGTCTTGTCCTAAGACTCCAGGCTGCCGATCTATAAGAAAATTGCTATTTATATCTACAGTTATCCATCTGCGATACATACAGTTTTAAAGCACTGCATTTCAAAATACTAGTCCGACAAATGTTATTTTTATTACAATAACTAATCTATAACTCACCACTAACACAGCACAATAATATAAAAAAGGAAGTGATAATTAACATTGATTTAACCATTTCTTCTACTGTATCGAACCGTCTTCCGAACTACGTTTATTTTGTTATTGACTGCTGAGCCGTGAGCGTAACTTGCAGGAAAGGTTATCAGAACAGACCAAAGTGCCGGACTCAGAGATATTTATTCACACTTCGCAGTATGTGCATAGCTGTACTATCGAATTTACAAGTGGTCCGTATCTAGAGCTGCAATCAATGCGGAGCCCCACACTTTGGGGGGTCAAATCTAAGGAAAAAACAAAACTTGTTTTCCCCATCAAATATCCATGCTTAAAAAAAATAAAAATAAGGAAGTAATAAAAAACGTTGCATAGATAAACTTATAATTTTGTGTATTTAACTGTTAAAGAATACAAGTCTTATGAAATAGAGTAAATGCGAACATGCATATACACTAAACAAAACACTATTATTCCACATCAATATTGAAATTTATTTCGTATTCTGTTGATATGAGATCCAGTGAATCCCCAATGAGTTTCAAATGTATGAAGATACTTTACAAATAACAACAAAATACTATCAAAAGAATAATACTCGTTAGGCCTAAGACTTGACAAGACTTGAATTACAAAAATACGCGCAAATCAACAATTAACACTAATTCTCACGTTCACTTGGTTAAATGAAAATTTTCATTTTTTAAATACGTAGTGTACGCTTAACAAATTAAATAGAAAAATGCTACACAGAAAGTCATCAAGATTAAAAAGTACTGTTTTAATAACACTAAATACTACAAACGCGTATTTTTAGAGCCACGTTTCGTAAACCCAAAACGTTATATACAGTCTTATGTCACGTCATAAAAATTATGTTGTCGATGTCACTATATCTTCAGCCGATACATATATTAGGCTGCCTTATTGGTCCTACAGAATAAATTCGCGCATGCAATCAAAACACTTCAGGTTTGATTTCCGGATGAAGAAATTTTATAGGTTATGGTTGATTGAACACGAGTGAAGATCTCTACTTATTCCTTTGCCATAGTGATTGACTTGATGAATTCTATCGGAAGGCAGATCCATATCCCACTAATGTTCATATGAAATATACATAAAATTACATTTTTTAACTACATTTTCTATCCATTGATTGTTGCTAAGTAACTTTTCTGCAGTTGTTACATAAACTTACATAACAAACTTGGGAACCCCGTGGCGAAGTTGGCTAGACACCAGCTTGTGAAACAGAGGCCAGTGGCCGCGGGTCCGATCCCCGCACTGAGGCAAATATTTGTGTGAGCCACAAAGTCTAGGTGTTTGTGGGAACGAAAAATCACTCGTAGTTTCTGATACACACGACACAGGACTTGTATCCTAGTGTGGGGTGAAAACTATGTATGAGACTGTTGGGTATATTTATTTATTTATAAATTCGCACTTCATACAATCAACACGACTTGGCCGTTAATAGATTCGAAATAAGCTGCTATCGGCACCCTGCCAAACGTCCTCTGAGTTTATTCTTATGGCTTACATCTATTTAGTTTATAATAACAGAGAGCAGGGCCGTAGCAAGTTCAATATTAGGAAGAACAATTCTAGCCTTATTGTCTAATTAATCTACTTACTATGTTAGCATAACAGTTAAAGCATTTAACATTTTTTAAACCATCTAACGGTTTTATTATTTATACAAACCTACTAACTATACAAGCTGCAAACTAAATTATGTAAATCATAATTCCAGTTTACGTTTACCCTTTGAACAACATTTTTTCACAATAAGATCAGCATAAAGGGTGAAATACCTGTCTAAAAGATATACTCCATTTCCACTGCGCTGACATAACCATTACATCAGGAGCCACAACAAAAAGTAACGAAAAGATTTAATGTAATCGTTAAAATACCAAAAATAGTATGAAGATATAGGCACATTTTTGTAAAAAAAAAAAAAAAAACATATAACTAAGCTTTATATAAAAAGTTATTTTTATACTTACGAAAGACAAAATTAACAACAATAATATTCATCAACACTTGAAATCTCGTATAAAAATCTCATCGGGGGGTCTAACCCTCATATTCCCATGCTGACTACGGCCCTGTTTAATACTATACACTTGCTTACAGTAAATATCTTACAGAAACAGAATAGTGGCAACTTAATTACATAGAGATGGGTTTTCTGCACACGAAGAATACAGAGTCATACTCGTGTTGCATCATTGAGTTGGGATTTTGTGCGTATTTCGTTTTCACGCCAGTCTTCTCTTTCTGCAACAAGTAAAAAATTACAACGTTATTATTTTTTCACGAAAATTAGAATATATTTTTTTCGTCGAAAACTGTACCCTATATTCGTGGCTTCAATAAAAAAAATAAACTCATACATTCATTGAAAAAATATTTGCAAGTCGCATCAATGTTAATCAGTCCAAGACTGACCTTTTTAACCTCATTTTTTTTTTAATATTTCCTTGGTCATTGTTTACTTCACAGAACATCTGAACAAGATTACCGGGGAAACAGACAGTATTTTATATGGGGACGAGTGTCGCTGTTTTTCTTTCTAATACGATCACAACATCAGTGATAAAAAAATCAAACAGAAATGAAGGACAAGATTAATTGTTACACATTTATAAAAGTCTTCATAATACACGCTACCCAATTACTAAAATGCACCCGTGTCAAACAAATGATAGTCATAGGTTCGGCACGTTCGGCATGCTGAGATTTGTTTCTAGTTTTGTTCAATAGTTGTGTGATTTACTTACTAGTATATCGAAACCGACGTCGGCTATAATATCGAGCAGGACGTCGTAAGGCGGTTCAATACTGCTTGCGGTCGGCATGTCGCTGTAAACAAAGAAAAAACATCTTTGGTACAAATATATTTTCATTCTGGAATAATAGATAATAATAATATAGACTGATGATGACTAATATAGATGTACTGTACGATCTAGGGTCCGGAGTAAGAATATTCCTTTTGATGTCTTATGTATCACTTACAAGTTGAGTTGACGGCAACAACCAGTTATTGTCAAAGCCATGATTATATAAACAAATTTGAATTGAAAATGTTTGTGACTTTTGGGCAAGAGAATGATGATGATGTGACTTTTGGATGTATTTATTATTTGTTTATTCATCATCACTCCTCTTACTCTACAAGTTTAGATTCCTAAGAACTTTTAGGTGTGCCTAGGTATGGGGTACTTTTATTAATTATTGAATAGAATGTGCACCTATAATGGTAGAGTAGCGGTCCCAGGTTGATCCACACGCCGCCGGGCCGCAGGATGGTGTATATCCTCTCGATGAACTCGATGACGTTGGGCGCACAGTCGATGAAGAAACACGTCGCCACGCAACACCACTCGTCCGCACTCGTGTACACCTGCAAATAGTAATTATAATAATTAGTACTTTTTATAGTGACCAAAATTGTTTTATATACAGAATTCAGACAGAGGGATCTTCTTTTGAGCATTAAGCAAATACAACTTAAAATTGTTAACTTGGTTAGATGACAGTCTCTCCATTTAAGATGACTATGCTGTTCTAATATGCAACACAACATTCTGATATTGTATCAATGAGCTGCTCTAATTCGGGAAATTAAGTCTTTGTAACAATATTGTAAGCTATCTCTTGATTGGAAAAGAGCAACACTAGAGTTTCTTGCCCGTTCTTCTCTAGTGATGACTGCCTTCCGAACAGGGTGGTAAAATTTGAATAGACTGAATCTAAGTGCAGCAGCAAAAGCAGTGCAAAGTTTAGCAGCAGCAGTGATGGCCTCGAGGTTTAGGCGCGCGGTCGAGAATCTCGGCGGTCGCAGGTTCGAACCCCAGGCACACACCTCTGACTTTTCGAAGTTATGTGTGTATTCAAAATTGAATTATCACTTGCTTTAACGGTGAAGGAAAACATCGTGATGAAACCTGCACACCTGAAAGTTCTTAGGAATTTCTTAGGTGTATAGTCCGCCAACCCGCACTAGGCCAGCGTGGTGGACTATGGCCTAAACTCTCTCAATGGTAGAGGAGACCCGTGCTCAGCAGTGGGCGTATATGGGTTGATAAAGAAGAAGAAGAAGAATCTAAATGTTGTATTTGACATTTTATAGATTCAATAAATATTATTTCATTTCAATAAATTATCACGGCTATATCCCTGAATGGGTAGAAGTGTATTCTTATATTTTCGTTACGTTACATAACGCCACAATACGGAGACCATTAGCCGCATATTGAGTAGTGATGGCCTCCAGGTACCTAGGAATTTCTTAGATTCGTAGTGCATCAATCCCCACTAAGTCAGCGTGGTGGACTAAGGCCTTAACTCTCTCAGTGGTAGAGAAAGGTAAGTAAGGGTACTGAACATGGAACCAATGATGCAGTACAATCAATTCATATTCACATCAAATTTTTCTTTTTCTCCAAAACTACACCGTTCGCGACTAAATCTACATTTGGGGTTCCATTGCGCTATGTGTACTGGGAGTACTCGCCCTGAGGAAGTCTCCGGCGGTCATGGAGAAGTTCCTGTTGGGGCGGTCGCAGGAGGGCCGCACGTCGGGGAACGTCGCCGCCAGCAGCTGATGCTCGCACGTCACGTTGTTCACGTACTGGTGCACCCATGGATGTACCGTGTATTTGTTGGCCTGGGGAATAAATGTTAAGGATTAGTTGGTGGCTATTGATTTAGTCAACCCCCTGAGAGATGAGAGGAAAGACAAAAAAAAACAAATTGAAATAATATTTTGGTCTAGGTTTTGTTTGAACGAAAACATTTTTATATTTTTTGACACTCATGACACAAGACTTGTAACTGATGTCCACTACGTTTATGAACAGGAGAGAGAAATCTAGGTCAGCAAATGTTTTTTACACCCTAAATATGCTAGGTCTTTTAAGGCAAATGCATATAGGTTTTCCATTTATTTACATATTACGTTACTATTGAGAATTAAGAACACACTACACCACTATACCACATTGACTAACCCAACTTAGGAGCTAAAAGGTCGCACTACGGCTTCATAAACAGATTCCGTAACTATTGAAAATCTAATAAGAACATGACTATACCACATTGCCTTCACCAAATCCAGCCACAATAGTTATAAACATTCACCTCTGGACACTTGTTGAGTATGAAGTTGCTGGCGAAGAGCATGAAGAGCGAGAACTCGTTCCCCTGGCAGGTGTACCCGCGCGCCGCGATCTCCCACGCCAGCCGGCCCAGCCCCGCGCCCGGGACCAGCACCTTCACCTGGCTGCGGTCGCTGAAACATATACACACATGTTATAGCATATCATCACCACACAAATATTGGAACAACTAAGAGGCGTTTTGGCTTTAGTCCACCACGCTGGCTTAGTGCGAAAAAAAATCTTAACGTGTGTGTGCATGTTTCCTCACGATGTTTTCCTTTACCGTTATACTTTAATGGTAATATTTAATTATGAAATGGCATATAAATTCGAATTCAGATTTTCGTCCACACATCTGCTGTTGCCGAACAAACTTGTACTATTGCTGATAGTTAACAATACTACCTCAAAATTTTAAAATATGCCGGACCTAAATGACTCTTAAGCCTCCCACATTGTGCCTCAAGAAAAAAGGTAGCGTGCTTCCAATTCTTGGCGTCTCCAATGTCCGTCTTTGTATATAGGTACACACACATTGACTTATGAAACTATTGGAACAGAATACATACCTAAACTCGTCTAATGGGAATTGTGCATCCATTTCATTAAGAATAGGCGTATAGCACTGCTCGCGCTCGGCTGCTCCCATGTCGCTCCAATCACGAACTATATTTTTTAATACGGACTGCACCTGCAAAATCACGTTGTTATTGTCACCAACGCCTATATTAGTGGTAACTTATATAAATAAATGGTTTCCTAAATAAATAGTTGCGTATATAAATGGCTGCCTCGATGAATAACGTAAAATAAATAATCGTAAATTTTTCTGCAATTGAGAAGTCCGTGACCCAACTATTTCTATAGCAAGGTGGATCGAGAATACATCATCATCATCATCATCATCATCATGTCAGCCAATCGTGGTCCACTGCTGGACATAGGCCTCCCCCAATGACTTCCACCGGGATCGGTCGGAAGCCGCCTGCAGCCAGCGACGTCCCGCGACCTTGACAAGGTCGTCGGACCACCTTGTCGGGGGACGTCCCACGCTGCGCTTTCCAGTACGTGGCCTCCACTGGAGAACTTTCTGGCCCCATCGGCCATCAGTTCTCCGCGCCATGTGGCCGGCCCATTGCCACTTCAACGAGCTAATCCGTTGGGCTATGTCGGTTACTTTAGTTCTCCTACGGATCTCCTCATTTCTGATTCGATCACGTAGGGAAACCCCGAGCATAGCCCTCTCCATAGCTCGTTGAGTGACCCTGAGCCGACCCATGACGCCTTTAGTGAGAGGCCACGTCTCAGTGCCATATGTCATCACTGGTAACACACAACTATTGAAGACTTTCGTCTTCAGGCACTGAGGTATATTGGAAGAGAAGACTAGGTCATACGCACCTGATACTTCGGGAGTCACTATAGGGATATATTGACAGAAAATATAGTATAACATAAGTCTACAATTCAGAAACTGTACCTTTTCAACGTCATGCTGCATTTTGTGCTGTTTCTGTGACGCGATCTCGCAGTTATTATAATTGCAGCCAAAACTTTCAGTTCCATTTGTCCCAGGCACGTCCATGTCTATACGATCTATGTTCTGGAACATGGTGTCCACATCTTTGATAATAAGATGTACAATACTGTTGTTGGTGTCGAGACATTTCTTGAACTTCGTAAGATAAGATTTGTATTTCTCTAAACGCCGTTGGTGGTTTATTGGAAGCAGCGCTATTATATTCTCTGACTTGTGAATGCGATCCAAACTGCATAATCTGTGAAAAAGTAAACATTATAAAAATACTGTATCGGTCACCATAGCTAGTGAACAAAAATGTACAGACTATACTTATATGATTATTTATGAATCCTTTATGGGATATGCTAAGATGTTAGTCCATTTTGACAGCCTCGTGGCGCAGTTGGCTAGACACCAGCTTGCGAAACGAGCGGCTGCGGGTTCGATCCCCGCACCAAGACAAATGTTTGTGTGATCCACAAATATTTGTTCCGGGTCTGGGTGTTTGTGAGACCGAAAAGGTCTCTTGTACTTTCTGATACCCACGACACAAGACTCGTATCTTATTGTGGGGTCAGGACTATGTATGTGACTGTTGGGTGTATTTATTTATTTATTTATTATTATTTTAAGCCATTAGTTCTAGTTGCTTTAAGATTAAAAATATGTTGCATGTAAGGTTCTATAAGAGGTCTGTAAATTTTGGAGAGGCCTAACGGTATAATTTTTTTTGCAGAAGTGTACATTGACAATATTACTCAATAATAAATAAAATAAAAGAAGCTAACTTTGCAATTATTCAGTGATTAAATAAATTATATATTAGCAATATGTGAGACCAATTTATTTTAAAATAATATTTACATTAAGTTTATACTACACATCTTAATTCCACAAAGTAGTTCTACTAACCAAGTACTCAATAAGGAAAACCATTGTTTATAGATTTCTTACATAGATAGTTAATATCTGCATAAATCATTTGCTAGGTGTGAAATGTAAGTAATATGATGTAATATTTAACTGAGATTAGTTAACCCATTTTATATTTTGATAAGTCATTACTTATTCAAGGTTACTGTTAGTGTAAGTTGTATAATATTTAGAAAAGACAAGAAAGATATATATTTAATTCAAATCAGGCCCTTGGAGAAACACAAGAAATTTGGTATACCCTAGGAACTGCATAAATAAATTATTTTAAATAAATTAAAAAATATTAATTAAAATATGTAGACAATAAACATGTGATGTACTGGATTACATACCACATTAAAATAATATTTGCCTAAGTCAACTTGCCACTGCAAATAGAGGAAACAATACAATTATCACTAACTCTAGAATTAAACAAGCATTTACCAAATAAATCGAATTCGCCCACTGTATAAACTATGCAAAACAGAACCTTGTCGCGCTGGAATACAGACCACTGTACAAACGTATGCAGGGTGTAAACAAAGAAACTTATTGTTAGAATAAATAGGTTAATTAGAATGCCGATTCGGTTGTTGCTATGTACTTATAGAACCGATTTTAACGCTGTAGTGCGGAGTTTTAAAAGAATTACAGTTTTTGTGTCATTATAGAGTATGTTGAAGCTCATTTATTACAGTACAATACTTACTTATAGTATTTAAACGCTGAGACAACCGCCCGAAAGTGTTCCCGCTCCTTTGCCTCATCAATTTCTTCTGCGGCTGCCATGGAAGACATTTTATATATCTATAACTGACTTGTCACTTGAACTATGATACCATAAAAGCCTATGGACGTAAACTGTAACTTTTTTCTGTTTATTCTATCTACTAAATTAATGTTTGCCGATAATTCTCCCTTGTAATTGGAATGACAACTGTGATATTTCTGAATTGACACTTGACAGCGGAAAAAATAGAGATTGGAGACTAACTTTCCTAGAGCTGTTATAATGAATATAAATTGACTACCTACTAAGAGTTACTAATTTTGTTTTCTAATAGGAATCCAATTGTTATTTAACATCTGCATAGCGCAACCGAAAAAAGAATGAGTGATTTTTGTTCAAGTACCTAAACAATGAAATGGGATAAAGTAGATACCTACCAGAAAAAACGATTAAACTATCGTAGAATTAAATAGCACGTATCGCAATTCCGCGTTATGCATATATCATTCTTCTAACAAACACAATATAGATATAAATATTCTATCTTAAAAAATGTATTCCAAAAATACATCCACTTATAAATATAATAGACATAACGCTAATACATTGTAAAACGGAACGTCCGCAATATGTCGGTGAAATTGTGTTTGTCAACATGTTATCGATTTTTCATATAAAATATTGTGTCCGCAATAAATAGTTATCTTTCGTTACTCTATTGACTGCATATGCAATTTACAAACAAAACTACCTAACTCGACTTTTGAAAAATCAAATTACTTTACAAAAGTGTGAATCTAGTGGACTTACATGAAAAATATATTCTGCGACTTAGTTTAATTTATTAAAATTTTCGATTCAGACTTGTTATGGAACACTAACAGTATATTATTTTTTAAATAAATTTTATTTAACACTCACATTCTTATTGAATAGATTTAAACGAACATTAATCTACACAAACTTTATACCATATGACAGTTAAGAATAAAATCAATAAAAGCTGCAGTGTCTTAGTTACGTTGTGTTACGTTATGCGGCATGTAATTATATAGTTTCTTCAAATATGACTACAATACTCTATGCATTATAAGAAATGGAAGGCTTAATGACACAGAGGGTGACACCCTTGCTAAAATGCATAGTATTATTTTTATTTATATTCACGGCAAAAGTTCTCACCTCCCGGCCTCAAGAGTCTCAAGAAACTAGAAATGGCATTCACCAAGCGAAACCTTTACATTACGTGAGGACATTCACAAAATACCATCACAGGAGAACTATTCAATGGAATAATAATGATTTCAGTAACTACTGGCCAGTGCAAGATACTAAACATGTTAGTAAGAGAAGCCTTGAAATATCGGAATCTGACTATAATGATATACACTACTGGCCAAAAAAGAAAGTGATCAGAAAACGGAGTATAAACATTCCATATCCAAAAAATGAAAATACTGAAGCAAATAAGAGATGGAGTAATGAACTCTTGTCCTACAAAAGGAATATGCTAAAAAGAAAGAGAAGTGTAGTAATTCCAGATTCAAATGAGTTTGTTTCAAACTCTGATGGTATTCCTAATTTAAATCATTTTGCATCTGAATCTGTAAAGGGGAACATTATCAATGCCATTGAAAAGAAAGCTATCAATTCTGGTAAAGATGATAAAAGTGCAAAAAACGGATTACCAAATGGTATTAAGGATTACAAAGTGAAGGCTGCAATGATTGTCACATCTGCACCAACTACTGTCGGGCCAACTATATCATGTATCTACAAAAGGCACAATGTTGCAATTAGTGTCACTCCATCTTATGATGAGGAAAAAAATGATCAGTGGACAGTAGAGAGCAATCATTATGGTATGATATATTGAATAATAATATAATAATTTGTTTTAATCATATTTTTAGATCAAAAAATCACAGTTAGTAGTTTGGATCTTAGCTACTTTTTGTTATAAATGTGTTTCTTTATACCTGTTTTGTATATCAGTACTCCAACAATACACTAAGCTTGTATGATATGATCATTGAAAATGTTCGTAAAAATCTTATTTCAGTAAGCATTATTTTGTGAATAAACTTTGAGAACATAAGGGCCATCACTAAACTCTGAGGGTAACAGTATGATACCAAAAAAGTGCTGATGGGTAAGAAGTACTTACAGTTCCATCAATAACACAATTATATGATTCTGTTTCTTACCACCCAATTATGTCACATACTGTTATAAGTCACTAATGTTTATAATGTATAAATAAAAAATGAAACAAGACTTATACAAATTAACTATTTAGTTTTTTTTTGGTCTTCTTACAAATGACTTATGGCATTAATTTAATTTTCTTGTTGATTATTCAGATACTGGACTCATCTCGGAAACAAAACTAGCAAATGGTGAGACATTGAAACTGGAACATTGTACTGACCCTCGAGCTTCCTGCTACACACTCTGGCTGAAGCATGACGAAGGGAACATCACTGTACTTGGACAAGGTATACACCATTTATAAAAACAATAGATGGCAAAAGTGAAGAACTACAATCATATTGAAGACCATCAAATATACGAAAATGATACATCATTTATATGTTACAACATATAGGAAATCCAAATGATAATTTATGTTTTTAAAGTTTTGGTATCTTTAAATGTGATTATGATTGTTAGGTGTGATTTATACAATAATCCGTTATTTTAGTTTTTTTATAATGTGTTAATTGTGTTTATAGGTTGTTGGTGGTCATCACAGACTCAGGGACAGAGCTCTTGTGACAAGTGCACTAAAGTTAGTGATCACTTGCCTGGGACAAACTTCTGCTGCTGTTCAAAAAGCTTTTGCAATGATGATTTTAGTAAGTTCATACCTTATGAATGTTCTTGGATAGAATTTTGCAAACATTACTTATTTCTTTCTGTCCAATAAAAAAATCCACTCACATTCCTTTCACAAATTTATTTAAATTTTGTAGGTGTACACTATACATAGACATTAATCTAGAAACCATGTGCTTATTTTAAACAACCACCCTTTTTTAAGTCCTAAATTACTGTTTAAGATTTTGTTGTGAGTTCCCTATCAGGTTCACATATTTACTAGTATATGCTAATTTGTTTTCCTGATGACAATTCTTTTGATTTCATCTTCACCTCAGTTGTAAGTTGTAACCTTTTCCATTACAGGATCGCTAAAAGAGGAGACAGTGACAATGAAGGCGGAATCAACGATGGACACAACATCACAGCAGCCGAGTTACTCCAACATTATAGCATCGGCAACGCTCGCGCTCGTCGCCATAATGGTGATGGCTGTAGTTGTGAAGAAATTCTATTGCAAGAGAGTCGACATCGACAAGGATGATATGAGCGACGAAGCTGACGTTGAGAAAGGTGGGATTTTACGGAGTCTATCTTATGTGTATGTAGGTAGATTGACTATTTTGCACTCATTGTATGTAACTTTAGAGTCCTAATTCATAAGAAGCATGGCTCGAAATTCATAATTTAGACTACTATAGGACTATAGATTTGCTAGTGAATTTTGGTACTGATGATATAAGAATCTTATTTTTATGTTTTTTCCGAAATTTATAGAACTCGCTGACGCATTCACCATACTAGTCTTCTTCTTCTTCTTCTTCATCAACCCATATACGCCCACTGCTGAGCACGGGTCTCCTCTACCATTGAGAGGGTTTAGGCCATAGTCCACCACGCTGGCCTAGTGCGGGTTGGCGGACTACACACCTAAGAAATTCCTAAGAACTTTTAGGTGTGCAGGTTTCATCACGATGTTTTCCTTCACCGTTAAAGCAAGTGATAATTCAATGTGAACACACACATAACTTCGAAAAGTCAGAGGTGTGTGCCTGGGGTTCGAACCCGCGACCGCCGAGATTCTCGATCGCGCGCCTAAACCTCGAGGCCATCACTGCTTCGTACTAGTAATACTAGTAATTATTTACAAATATAATTTGTTTCAGGTGATATAATGGGCAGCGGACCAGACGCACTTGCTACTGGACTCTTATGTGTGGATAATCTCACACTTATTGAACATATAGGTAAGAATTACCGAATGAAATTAATGTACTTAAAATACTTACCTAATTTATGTGAGTTCATGAATTAATGCAGTTTTTATCACACATTTGTAAACAGGACAAGGCAAATTCGGATCTGTGTGGCGAGGATCTCTGGGCTCGACGCCTGTGGCTGTGAAGCTCTACTCAAACTCTAGTGCTTGGCAGAAAGAGGCTGCGATTTACACACTGCCTAATCTCTCACATCCTAATTTACTGCGATACTATGGTAAGTGATAACCACAATTATTTTAAGAATAGCGCCTCAATGTCTCAATGGCAAACGTTTTTCAAAAGCTCTACGGTTGTGTTTTATTCCCGAAAATGGTGCTCAGTTGTATACTTCTTTAGTTTAAGTACAATTTGAGTAAAGGCGCCGTGGGGCACGGGTGGTCTAGGTCATCGTCCGCAAAACGGCTAAATCGATTTTGACGGGACTCCGACTGGAAGATAACCGATGTAATATGGAGTAACTTATTACTTAGATTATTTTAATTTTTAAAAATTTTATTATTTATGTTTATAAATATAAAGAAATAATTATTTCATACGGACGAAGTAGCGGGCACAGGTACTTAATATATAATTTTTGTGTATGTGATGTATGTATTGAAGAAGTGGTTATGCCTCTATAGATTACATCCCAAAAGTTTTACACGTTAATAATGCAATATCCAGTTTATAAAAAATGTCCAATTTCTTTTGTTAAATTAATATTTAAAGCTTAAAGATTATTTTTCGGATTTCAAAAAGTAAGCTGGGCATTTAAACCTCCTCTTTTTTCCTTTTGTATGGCAGTATATGTATGTATGTACGTGTGTGTGCAGGCAGCGAGTGCCGCTCGTCGCTGACGGGCGGGTGCCGCGAGCAGCTGGTGGTGCTGGAGCTGTGCGCGTCGCCGCTGCGCGCGCTGCTCGCCGCCGCGCCGCTCGACTGGCACCGGTTCGCGCACCTCGCGCACGGACTCGCCGCCGCGCTCGCGCATCTGCACTCGCCCAGTTAGTACTACACTACTTGATAGACCAGCATGTTGTCGTACATACCGGTTATATGATATGAGTTTTTTGCAAAAAATTGTTACCTAAACAAATGTATTGCCCCCTTGGACGTACCCTTACGACGGCCCTGTGCATAACTATTAACTACGTACCGATACTTGATTACTTACCACTGCTTAGCCTGTGGTACTTTAAGTTGTTTACTATTGCACACTTCACTCTTGAACAGCGCCGTGGCACAATTGACTATATGACCAGCTTACGAAACGAGCGGCCGCGGTTTCGATCCCCGCACCGAAACAAATTTTTGTGTAATCCACAAATATTTGTTTCGAGTCTGGGTGTTTGTGAGTCAAAAAAAAGACTTTCGCAGTTACTGATACCCACGACTTGTATCCTAGTATGGGGTCAGAATTATGTGCATATGTGATTATTGGGTGTATTTATTTATTTAACAAGTATGATATCCGACAATCACACTTACATGTTTTTCAATTCATTCATTAGTGTTTTTAAGATCTAAAACAGACTAGGTATTTAGAGAGTGAACATGTACTTTTTTAAATTAGTAGACTACTTCTGTACTGGATCTATCATGATGTTCTGTTCTCGACCAGGCGGCAACAAGCCGTGCGTGGTGCACCGCGACGTGAACAGCAACAACGTGCTGATCTCTGCCAGCGGGGACGCGCGCCTCGCGGACCTCGGGCTCGCGCAGGCTATACACCCGCGCCGGGACACCACGCCCAGCAGGATTACTGAGGTAATCATATTCGTGGTTATTTTATACTACCACGGTAAATGGATTATACATTTTTTTTAGTATGCATTTAATAAGTTCAAATAAAGTGTGAATTTGATTGAGAGCAAGATAAATGTTTATGTGATCCAAAAGTATCTGTTTCGGGTCTGAGTGCTTGTGAAACTGAAAAGTCTTCCGTAGTTTCTGATAACACTGTACTTGCATCTTAGTGTGGGATCAAAACTATGTATGTGATGATTCATTGGAAATACACACACATATAACAATGAAAAGTCAAAGGGAAGCCTGGGGTCTGAATTCTCCACCGGCGAGATTCTCTACCTCCTATACTTCGAGGTCATCACTGCTTAAGTATGTGCCGACGATAATTGTCCGCCAACCCGCACTAGGCCAGCGTGGTGGACGATGGCCTAAGCCCTCTCAATAGTAGAGGAGACTCATGCCTAGCATTGGGACGAATATGGGTTAATGATGATGATGATGATCATCACTGCTGATGCTGTTGTTGTTGATGATGATGCTATTGTTGTTGATCCTGTTGTTATTGATGGTGATGGTGATGGTGTTGATGATGATGACGAAGTGAGTGGTGTGTCGGCAGGCGGGCACGGTACGCTACCTGTCCCCCGAGGCGCTGGAGGGCGCGCTGGACGTGCGGGACGCGCGCGCCGCACTGTGCGCCGTCGACGTGTTCGCGCTCGCGCTCGTGCTGTGGGAGATGCTGTGGCGCACCCGCCCCGCCCACGCCGGCGCCACGCCGCCCTACGCGCCGCCCTACCACCACCACGGCCTGCCGCACCACCCCACGCTGCAACAGATGCAGGTACGTTAACAACTCAACAGAGACTAGCAACCTACTTATAGACTATATTTGGCACCTATTTATGCACTAAAGACTAAACCACTAGCTTCCCACTTATACATTTCACTTATCACCCACATATAGAATAGACTTGGCACCCACTTCTAGTGAGACTAATCACCCATTTGTACACTAAAAAACTAGACTAGCCACTAGCTACCCACTTATACACTAAACTAGCAACCACGCCATTAGAGGAGGTGATCATACCTTATGATAGCGAGAGTAATAATCATCAGCCGAAAGTCTACTACTGAATATAGCCCTTTAAAGACTTCCAGAGCTCTCTATCAGAGGCGGATTGCAGCCGCACTAATATTTACCATGGAATAGTCCCGACGCTCATCAAAGTTCCTCATATCACTCTCTTTAGTAAATTTTTCTTTTACACACAATATATAATCTTTTCAGACCCTACTAATACCTGATCCGATACCATTTGATAATTCGTAATCCCAACTCGTTGACTACCCCGTGTCCAGACGCTGGTGTCCCGCAACAAGGCGCGGCCGCCGCTGCCCAAAGGCCCCGTGTCGGAAGCGCGCGCGCTGAAGATAGCCTGCGATACTTGCGACGAGTGCTGGGACCATGATGCTGAGGCCAGGTAAGTTACTTAATACACAATTAATATACACATACATAAGCTTCAATCTGCACTAAAAATGATTTAAGTACAGTGTTCTGTAAAATAATTATCTGGATTTCTGTAATTTATACAAAAAGGGCAAAGGTTTATGTTGTGAACCTTATGTTAGTGTGTATAGAAATTTTATTCCTTAGTTGTGTACTTTAGGTTAACCTCTTTTAAGCTGTCACTTTTTTTTAACCAGAAATAAAACATTATTTTGGTAGGACTTAAGCGTAACGAATATTATTTAATTCGTCAGGTTAACGGCGGTTTGCGTGGAAGAACGTATGGCTGAACTGAAACAGATGCTGCAAGCTCCAGCGCCTCTCATTCACGACAACAACTTGCATCCCAACGTAAATCCACCAGGTAATAACTAATTATTGTGTAGTACTTATGAAGTGAAATGTTTAAATTAGTACTTTAAAGAATTCTATTAAAAAACTACCTGAGCAAGAAGTGAAGCCTAGTGTGATATGACCTTGAGGTTATATGATTCGGCTTCTAAAGTGTCATTTAACATAATTTGAACGGCACCAAAACAAAGTTTATTTTTGTTTATACAGGTGAAAGCAACGTGGCATCCCCTCCGGAAATGGACAAAAACTCGAACTGCACAATGGCCCAAGCTTGCGACGCGAGCACGCCCCTCCTGTACCCACAGCCGCACATCGGGAGGAACGCCTGCATCGAGCGAAATACACACAACACGCAGCAACACACCGTAGAACTCATCCACAAGAGCTTGAAGGACATCACAGCGCCCATGGACGTCGCCAGGGTGCAAAATGTAGAGGAGAACTGCCTATCAGTAGCAAGAGTCTCCCACACGAGACCACCAGTACAAGAAAACTCCGGTATGAACGAGATAAGATCGTACCAGAGACCCTTGGAATACGTCCCGAATGACGTCAGCAGCCAAGACGCCCCCAGAGGACCGAAACAAACGAATTTACTACAGGAAAAACCTGACAAATCAAAGTGGGGAATTAAAAAGTTCTTCGAGAAATTCAACAAAAACAAATTGGAGACTGAAGTGAAACTGGTGCCTGAGAGTGTTCAAAAGACTAAAATATCTGTAGTTAACGACAAGCCAAATAACGTACCGTTTAATAGGCCGAATAATTTGGTGTTGAATCAAAACCAGTACAATTTTGAAGCGCCGTGTCTGTCGCCGCCAAACAAAACACTGTCGCCTACGATGATGTCAGAAAATAATGTTCTAGGCTTCAAAGAGCTGCCGGCTCGGGACAACGAAGCCAAAACTCCCAATCAAATATTCGCCGTGATTGTCCCAAAAGCCAAACCTCCAGACTTCATGGAAATGAGAAGCAAGACTTCGAGGGGAAGCTCTGAGAGTCTGAACAAGCATTCAGTACGAACGTCAATGTCTTCGCAGAGCATGTTTAAATCCAACTCAGAGTCTGAAGATTCAACGCTCAAGAAACGGCTCAGTTGCGACAATAAGATCATCACAAACAACTCTAACAGTGGAAGGTCTTCTAGAGCCAGTATCAACTTAGAACTCCAATATATTGACAACCAAGAAAATTATAACCAAGTCAGTCCGTTTGAGCTCAATTCAGATTGCTCGAGTAGCGAAGACGAGCACCTAATGCTGTTATCGGAGAACGGAGGTTCCAAAATCACGATGCAAACCGTTCCCAAACAAGAGACGAAATACCAAAACGAAGTACTCAAAGAAACTAGTCAAGCGAAAGCGGTAACTTTCAACAAGTTCCAAAACAAATATACGAATTTCGACAACGAATTTAGCGATCCGAATGATAAGGAGAATCTCGTGAACGGCTACAGTGGGGACAATCCTGTGTATTTGGCCGCTTTGAACGGGGAGATCGACACGGATTTCAAATTCGAGATGGAGAAATCGCCGAAGTCTCCGAAGCCGTCGCTGAAAAGTTTATCGATTAAGCGGCAGCACTCGTTGGAGCAGGTGAGTGAGATATTCGCTTCGTCCGGAGATGTGAATCTTCAGAATCCAGCTGGGAGGGTGAAAACTCCAGGGGACTTGCCTGTCGCCATACGAAGGGCCCGGAGAGACAGGGTGCTCCAAAAAGGTAGGGCGAGTGAATGCAACAGGCTAAGTTTGTACGACGATAGGATGATGTTTGGGAATAGTTTGTAATGTGGTGTTTGAGGCTGTATGTCCATCGTAGGGATCGTAGATAGTGAATTTCGGGTATTAAGGATTTGAGTGAATATACTTTAAGGTGTCTCAGTGATCATATGCGGATTGAATTGGTTATTAAAAATGGAAGTGACTAATATGAATACAATTTTTTTTAAATATATAAAGTCAATTAGACTTCAATACTATTATTTACAATGTCATTTATATCCATTTGATCACTGACTTGAAATATCTATGGGTAGGAACTGTATTGTGTAGGGTAGATGGACTTTTGGTAGGAGATGGACATACAACCTTATAAGGGAGAGATGTTTTAGCAAACCTAAGAACGTACAATGTATGCTATTAAGATAATTAATCTGTTTTGTGTGTCATCCCATTGCATTTATATGGTTTGTTAGTTATAATATATTGCTATTAAATTTCACAATATATTGAAGTACCACAGTATGACAACTATAAATTAGAGATAAAACATTACTAGCCGATAGTGTGTTCGTTTCCATAAATACACGCTGTATTAGATTAAGATGAGATTAATGTGAACTGAATTTATAAATCTCCTAAACTTCAAATGGTGAGTGTCAACACTTTTATGAACACTGCCTTGTCTCTTCCAAACAATTGTACTGATTAATTGTATTATTATTTCTTAACTATCTTTAGTAATGCAATAGTCGTATTGCAAATATCTAAGTACGAGTAATTTAAACTTTATAGCGTTGCCAACTGTAGTTATTTTTCATTATAACAATCTTGAGCCTGGTGAAAAAAGTTCAGTCGATACCAAATTTCCATGCATGCCCATTTGTATCCGTTATAAATGGAGTATAGAAAGATACTATTTTAAGCAACACTTTCGTTGAATACTCAGTATCTTAACCATTTTTGAAATACTACAAATTGAAGGTCAACCCCATTTGGTTGACGAGGTCTGTGCCCAGCAGTAGGACATGTAAAGTCTGATACAAATTATCCGATTGACAAACAAGTTGTCATACTGTGTGACTTCACAACGTCGCGTCAACAAGTGAAGCGCGTATGCAAAGTTACCTCACACGTTTGTAGTTAGATTGTCTCGAATAATTTATGCCGCTTGTTCGTGCACCGAGTTTTTTCTATATTCCATATTTTTAATGTCATTAGCACATTACTATGAAGTTTCCAGTTTTTTTAAGTTAACACTTGCAGGCAAAAATGGTATGTTTTTATGTTAAATGTCTGTGATCAACGCTGTATTTCTTATTGAGTTTTTGTTGAAGTTTCTACTTAACGATCTTTATGCGTTTTGTTTTGGTTATATTTTCGTTTTACAAAGAATATATACCTGTGGTAGATGACCGCGGCAAAAGCACTTTCCATGTGTGATATAAGGATTAATCTCAATATTGTTTTTCGTCCGAAATAATATTGTTGTTTGCTGGGGTCGTCTTTAAGAATTTTTATATATTTATATACACTTTGGTTATATTTTATACCATCATGATGTCTACCGAACAATACAACTGAGTAATCTCCTGCAAGTGTCATTTTATTCTTTTAAGATTGTTACATGTGATTTTTTTGTACATAGTTATTTAAGTTCCTATTATGTGGGCCATGGTTTTATAATTTGTTTTTTTTTTCTCGTCAAGTTAAGTTTACGGATATTGTTTTTTATTAACAAATAGGTTTTAAGTTTTTTTTTTATTTGTAAATAACACCATTTTTGTATTAACTATACGTACCTATATGGTTTTGGACGAGGCGGGTGTATATGCCTGTAAAATAACATTGAAATATTTAACTTCGAAATGTCGAAAATAACAACTTTTGAAGCCATTTGAAAATGTTTGCTATTGCAAAGACCTTAAGATCCAATTTAGCAGAGCAATGTATCAAAATAAAGCAGAAAAATGTTGTATCTTTTCTGTACCTTCTAGTCATTTTGAGATATACACACCCGTTTCATCTAAACTGAAAAGCAATTTGTTTATCATTCCATAATTATGAAATAGTGAATTGTATAACTCCAAAGTGTATGCCTTTCGTAGTGTAGCTGTGTCTGTTTATAAAGGCTCTCTAATGTATATATATAAGACGAAGAAAATCGCCGCCTTGTGACAAAAAATATAATTATAGAGCCATTGTCAATACGACCAGTAAGTAACGTCTACAAACATAATATATTTCGCTAGTTGAACATTATCAGATGCATTTATCACACATATAATAAAAAATAGCCTGGATTTAGACAAAATAGAATACTAAATTTATCGATAAATTGTTATCTGTAATGCATAGAGAATATCCAGTGTTTTCACAACATGTGGTGTTGTGGTGAGCTTACATGGTGGTTACTCGAATTTGGTTCAAAGTCTAATAGATATTATAAATTCAATTCCAATATAAAACTATGTAATTGGGTCATATTTGGATATAGAAAAATCGGGTTTAATATTTTTTTTGCCCTGTTAACTATTAGGTGTTGCCATGCTAGCAAATTTTGTAGCTTGAATGTTGCTCGTTATAAAAATTACCAATTATTGTGGCAATCCTGTCAAAATATTTGAACTGTTCTATCATATAAGCTCATTACGATTCCATACTGTTTAGTACCACGTACAAATCATTAACTATACGCTATACCACGCATTTAAATATTAAATTAGTTTACGTACTGTTCACGCACCTCTGTGTCCCTAGTTATAATGTAAAAATATTACAAATTACTGACCCCGGGAGCTACAAATACTTTAATGTATTGTTTATAAACGTTAAAATCGGTCTGAATTTTCAAAGTGATTTATGTATTCACATTGCATTATCTCGTAATAAAACGTTGAAGAAAAACATCAATATATTTATCGATGTCAAATTATTCACGATAAGTTATGACTAGGAACACAGATGTTTATATTAATGAAAAATTTAAATTCAAGTGCAAAGAACGGACATTGGTTTGCTATTTGTATTTGATCATTTATTATCCATTTTTGGTGTAAATGAAAATCTCAGTAGTATTTAGACATAAATCTCCTTCAGTCTAGGACGATCCTAAAGTAGTTGTGTAATAACTTCATTAACTCACAATTGTAAAGTGCCCTTAACGAATTCTTTTTTATTAAAATTATTTTATTTAAATGTACAAATTTCATGGCAACATATGATTCGGTAACAATTATACATTGACTATTTAACAAATTACAGTCTTCCCTTGGTTAGTAAATTTTGATATTATCTTTATGTATTTTAGAAATTTTATATTGTGTTTTAGTTTTTGTGCGAAATATTGGAGACACTTAATCCTAGATGAAAAGTGTTATTAAAATTAAAGTCCGTTCTCTGTACTTTATATGGATGTAAATGTTTAGTGATGCCCTCAAGATATTTATATGGGATAGTCATGTACCTAATATTGATGTCAATGATTTACAATTATTTTTAAACAACAATATAAGCATATTTTGCAACTGGTTAATTGCAGGAAAATGTTCATCGAACATTACGAGTCTACTCAATAATATGTCTGCAATGTTATATACATGTGCTTACAACAGAAGTGGAGAAATTAAATCAAATATAAAAAGCAAAAGGCCGTCTTAGCGTTCTACGTAATTTCTTACAGACAACCTTAGGATGGATAATGGAAAATGTTGCCTTTATATTCTGAATAATAAATAATTGCAGTGTAATCAATGTAGTATCGATTGTCGAGAATCGATAACTCCGATCTTATAATCTCTTCCGATGCTACCTTCGATACTGGTTGTCTATGTAAAAAAATCTTATCCCAGAATGATTGCGTATAAAAAGGGCATGTCTAAACATGGTTGTCTATGGATAATGTTACTCAACAAATATGGTTAATCCGTGGTTGCATTGCGTGAATCCATCGTGCGCGCTTCAAAAGAACCGATATTAGCTTGTTGATATTACCGACTTGCGAACGTTACACGCGAAATATATGACTTATGTTTTTATAAAATAATATACTGTTGTTTTATTTATGATTTGATTTATAACCTTAGAATAAGTACGTAAAACCAACCGCGTATAAGTATGTAATGTTTAATAGTCGAGACAGCACATTATACAAGGTTATTTAAGCTATAACAAAATAACTTTTTTTTTTATCTTCACAATTACCCTTTCTATACTATCCACTTTTTGAAATTAATTATGTGATACTAAAAAGATTTTTTATGACTCAAACAAACAGAATAAAACAGTCCAGCTCATGCAGACCTAAAATACGCTTTCAGGGCCCCTTAAGCACTATGCATACCAGTAATAGAACGAGTAAAAATAAAACCATTATTTAAAAAATCCCCTTTATTACAATTATTAACAAAATTGAACAATTCTCTTCGTCCAGGTGAAAACGCCGTCCAGCGTCATATACTTTTCCTTCCAAATTGTTTATCTACATTATTCCCATCTTAACAAAAACATGATAAAAGTACATTTCCACCTCCCTAATCTTTATTGCACGTCGGTGACATTAGTCCTATCTCTTATTCCATATTACGTATATACAAAATATATAAATGCATTTCTAACTTCATAATAAGCGAGGATATATTACTTATGATTTTCATAATTTACAGTAAATGTTGGACAGTGGGAATGCACTTTTCGTAGAAACCTTAAAATATGTGATTTACATTGACTCAGTGGGTGTGGTGTATCGAGACAAACAAAATTACACTAATCTTTCGGACGATTTTATCAAAATGCCAAATATTGTGACCTTTTCACCTCTTTTCCATAAAATCTATAGTATTTTATGATATTTAACATATTGATGTGACCGTCCGGATCAATAATAATAACTACATATCACATACAAATTACACATACCGACACATAAACCTACCAATAAACGTTAGACTTATCTGACGAATGTATGAAAATAATAAAAATATAGGTAACAACGCATAAATTCTTTAAGTAACATCGACGACCAATGGCGGAGCGCATTATAGTTGGCAAAAAGTGTAATAAATAAAATACTATGATATGCATTTTTTTTATAATTAATCATTTGATTGTTATCATCATTTATACTGAAATAGTTGGCCTAAAGCGTGTAGAGAATAACGATGCCGTGCCCAATAGTAGTATGTAAAAGTATTGATATAATTAAATTAATTGACTGATTTTCTCTGTAAATCTTAGGTACATACAAGTAAAGGGGAGAAATCCCTATAAAGGTATCATTGTCGCACCTCCATTGGTAGTCGAAACACAATATAAAATAAAACTTTATCACGTCAAATTCACATTACCGTTAAAACTTTCACGATGTCCAAAAACATTTGAAGTTTGGAATGAGAAGTTCGTAAAAATCAGTGGTTATCGAACATTCTCCACACTAAACTATCGCCTTAGTTTAAAATAATAAATTAAATTAATTTATCCATTTGAGATTAATATTACAATGCTAATTAGGTATGCTTGATCTTAACAGATTTTTTGCCCTGCACCCTGCACTGTTTTGCAACCTAAGTAAAATATACGAGAAAAACCATTTTCCTTCTTTTTTCATTTGCCTACATGAAACCATAATAAAAAGGAGAGGTTTGTTTGTATGACCTTGATAGTTTTTGGAAAGTAACAGTCCTTTACCGACTACATACCGTCCAACGTCGAGAACCACTGACATTCACGAAACTGACTTGAACATAAGACTGTTACAATAAACCATACCCATAGTTTACGTCCAAACGCCCACAGTCTCTCGTTGTGTAATGCTTTCAGTCCCGCCCCAAATCAATGGACATTGTTACAATTGTGCGAATCTTCTTTTATATAGTATATTTAAGGTATTTTAGATCAAGGTCAATGGGTTATAATCTGTCATTCTCTATAATTACATGTAAATGTTTTCTTTGCATAAAGAGTTTTTCGCAAATATAGGAATTTCTTAGATATCCCTTCTTGACTTAACCCATTTCAAACGAAGCGAATGTGTATACAGGTGATAGCAGAACTTGATCGAAAATAAATAGATAAAAATTATTATGATGATAAAGAAAAAAATATTTTACAATCTTTTTCTTTCTTTTATATTTTTATTCTATCAAGCCTGATATGATTCTTTAATTCACACAACTGTAACAATATGCCATCCACCTTTCGTGGTTGTATCGTTGGATGTACCCGAATATGACTGAGGCCTCGGCGACTGATCGTGCAAGGGACGCCTAAACTACTGTTTGTACCGTAGTGATGAGACCTGTGGAAAAACACAAATTAATCATTAAAATAATTTATTATAATACCAATTAAACCTGACACAGCAATTTTAGAAATAATAAAAATAAAATATCATTTTATAAATTTTATTTCATCTATCAGTCATCAGCCAATGGTGATCCGCTGCTGGATATAGGCCTCCCCCAATGACCTCCACTGGGACTTATTTATTACGACCGTGAAATTTTATTTGAAGGCTTATTAAACTTCAAACATTTTTTTATGAAACCTAAACAGCAAATCAGTGACTCTTCTTACAAGCCATTAAAGATTTATACCTATATATACAACCAGTGAAGGATCAAACAAAGACATTGTACCACAACATAGATTTGATAAACTTCCCCTTAACACTTATAAGTTTTCATCAAATCAAGTTATTCATCCCCGTCATTAGCATAGATGGCAAGTAGTACTGAGTAAGTAATGTTATGACTGACTTGTTATGTGTGCCTGCGCGCGTTCCTGCTGGCGATCCTGTATGCGAGGAAGGGCCACAGCAGCACCAGCGCCAGCGTGGGCGCGCTCAGCTCCTGCCACGGCCAGCGCCAGCCGCCGGACACTTGCTGCACACACACATCACGACTGGGTAGGTTAGGGTAGGCACTAGCCAGAGCCTACAGAGTGCTAGATGCCACGGCCCGAACACATTTCTTTCGATTCCTCTACCGACATTATACTAGATTTGTATTGAAGACTCTCTCAGGCCCGCCATTAGTCTTTTCAACGCCCGCCCGCCCTTCAACTAACCACTCTGAGTTTTGACTAAAGAAAAAATCATCTAAACAAATTTTCCGCCCCCCTGGACGTGCCGCCCGCGTGCAGTGCACGCTTTACACACCCGCTTGCGGCGGGCCTGGACTCTTTAAGTTTGTTTTAATAAATCACGCTCGTAGTCACCCAGATATGTCGTGGTCTAAGATCAACCTAAATATAATTCAGTTGGTAAGAGATATTTTTTTTTGCCAAACAACCCCGCTTAGACCACACTGCATAAACCATCGGATGAAGCTGTGGTTACTTGGCCTTCATTTCTGCTATTTTTATGAGCCATTCCATCTCTTATGTCTATTTCTAAAAACTCTGTATGAAATAACTACTTGTCCAATACGACTTACATCTAATATTCTTCTGTCGCCTTCGACTGCTTTCCGTAAGGCGGCGACATCGGCTTCCAGCCTCGCCAGCGTGCCGGGGAGCTGCTCCAGTACCTTCAAATCTATAAACAGGCTTACATATAGCTATCCATATGCTCTATTACTCTTACTTCTTTATACATTTTTAGTCATCATTTTAACACTATTATAAAGCAACCCCTAAGCTTAAACAATAACTGGTGCTACTGGTACACTATAGTATATGATGGTTAAAATTTTAGGGCCAATCTTGTTATTTCAAATTTTTGGTTAAAGTTATGTGCTCTGAAACCTCTACTAAAACGTGAAGTCCACCCCAAACAAAAAAATGCTGAAACGTTAAAATCAATGGAGTTTTAATTTTAAACTTGATTACTGTTAACTGTTGGAAAACTTATAAATTTAAAATTATTTTTACACACGGGCCTTATAGATACTCACGTGTAAGTTGAGATGTGATTTGGTGAGCGTGTCCATTACTCAGTCTGGGAGCCGTGCGCTGCGCCACTGGCGCTTCGGGCTCACTCTAAAAACATCATACATTCACAAATCATAATATAATTTCTAAACAAACATAATCATTCTTGACAAATATATGTTTCCGATCCAGATATTTATTTATTAAATAAAGTTCTTTAGGAGCATCTAACAAACGGTAATCTCAATCCATAGGGTACCAAGACTTGCAAAATTCTTAGAAAAATCTTCATACTTTCTAAGTCACATAGATTACAAAATTCGGAAACCAAAGTTGTTTACAGAAGATGCGAGAGAATAATTTTTGTACGAAAAAATAATTTAATTTTAGTCGCAAGGGCTCTAAAATGAAAGTCAAAATCGCAGGTAATGAAATGACTAAGGAGGATATAAAACCATTAATAAACATAAGTAGTTTTAATGGCGCATGAAGTCCACGCAACAAATTAATGAATATGGAAAAGAATGAAGTTAGGTTATTTTAATTATTAGAGTTAGAAAGAATTCAATCACTTCAAGTGATCATTCATGTATTCTAAGTTGTTATCAAAATATTTGATATCGCATGATATTAGGAATAACTTAATAACGAACAAGAAATGTTTCTATGTATCTAGGTTAATAGTAATGGATAAGACATTAAAAAACATAATTTAGCAGTTGATATTGAAAGGTATATGAAGCGGTTAGTAGTGTTAGTATGTCGGTACGTACAACACTAACATCGACCGTGTCTATGTACTCGTCCTCGGAGTCGTGGCGGGCGCGCGGCGGCGGCGACGCGGCGCGGGCGGGGGACGACGCGCCACTCACCGACCGAGAGCCTGACCACAAATATACACCTTTATACAACTGATAGAATGATCTAGAAGACTTAAAGAATATAATTAGCCTATCCGCATATAGGTGCCAACTATCCCGTTCTTATGCGGCCCGCGTCAATCTAATGTCTAAGACCATTAGCCAGACACTGACTGATAATGTTGCTGCTGACATCTCTGTTGTAACCCCGGAATTGTATTTTGATACCCACGTGTCTCATTCTATCACAAGTATTTTTCTAAAGAAAAATCCAATAACATGACGTGACTGATTCGAGAATCCAACCCGAGTCATCTGAATTGCATCGGCTAAATTGTTATCTAAGGGTTATTGAAGCAGTCACACAAATATTTAATTCTACTTTACAAATTAAAAGCGCTAATGTTTCTGATTTTTATAATAATACACATTCATAAGTATCATATCCGAAGATCGGGCCTAGTGACATGCCATAGGAGAGGCCTATTTCCAGCAGTGGATCTTTTTACATCCACCAGCCTTTAGGCTGGTGATGATAACGATGACGAAGTATTATATCCTTATGATAAGCAGAAAAAAGAGCATGTATTACATATAGGCGTGTTGTGCTCGGATCTGACGCGCGCGAGCACGTCCCCGGCGACGAGCTCGAGGTCGCTGTTGGGGAACCCCTGGTCGTCGTCGTCCACCGACAGGAACGACGCCACGTCCGAACTGTATGACATCGTTTCCACTATCTGCACAAACATATATTTTACATACTGAGAGAAATGGGCTAAATTGTTTGAGACTTTACCTGGATAGCTTACAAAAAAATCACTGATTGATGTAATAAACTGATTTGCTGGATGAGCACCCCTAGGGTACTGTTTAGAATAAATATGTATTTTGCCTATTCCGCGATAACATATTTTGAAACTTTTGCAGTCCAAACTGAAAATCATGAACTAACTAAATCGTATAAATATCGGCATAATGGAGCAATCAGCAAATATAAACTCCTGGTTAGATACACCGTTAAATATAAATGTTAGGCAAACACACGTAGTAGGTATACCACAAAACTATTATACGGAAAGTTGCAAAAAAAATGGTAATTAATTCTTAATATTCTAAAAAATACTGCTCTTTGTACCACTTTCTTTTTATAAAAACTAATTTCCACAATTAAAAAAAAAAAACGGAAAAAAGAGCCGTTAATCACAAACGCATATTTTTTGCTATTTTAAATGTATATGTATAATAGTATAAGTAACAGTAAAAAGTATATGTAAATCTAAATTATTAGTATATGACATACTTTGTGTAATTCGTCGACGTACGCCTGCATGGCTTCGTCGCGTGTCATGTTCCCTAGTTTGTTCCATGACTCCCATTTTGCTCTGGAAACAAAATCACACAATTTACTAAAGTATCTTAAAAATGTAAAATTATGGAAATAAAGGTTATTAACCAAGAAGATTGAACACAAGTCTGGTTTATAATTGGATGAGTTATTTGCCAATAAAAAATATTAATACGGATATCCGGGACCGATATTAAAAAGGACCGATCCAAGTGATCATCGTCGAGTCGCTTACAGATGACTCATTTCGATGGGTAAAGGATCTAGCGGGATAAGCATATGAAAACTGCACTCGCGTCTGATAAATGATTTTTAATTGTTTTTTATTGCTTTTCATCTAAAATAGCCATACACTTAATCTCACACCCCTCACCCCTATAGTAAGGGAATAATGTGGGTGACAACCCTTAACGAAAATGTTGTTTTTCTCAGTAGGTACCTATTCAAGATATCCCGCTAGATCCTTTTTGAAATGTATCGATAGTCTGTAATTAGTTTTAATATTCTTTAAACACACTTGTGCTTGGCATTGATTAAAAATACTAATCATTTTTATTTCAAGAATAGTAATTGTTAATAATTAATATAGTCTACTCTATGTACATTTTCTTTGAAATCAATAGCTGTACAGTAATAAATCGCACAATACATCACAGTGTGGTCGACCGCAGTCTTTGCAGATACGATAAACTTAATACCTAAATCCATCAAGGCTGATGATGTATGCGCGAATTTATAAGAACTCGGTTCGGTTATTAGATTTCTGTATGAATCATAATAAGTTGATTCCAAAGGAAATCTGGCGGCCGCACTGAACACGTTTTTTTTTATTGAAAAGTTCTAATTGTATTCTAATACTTATACTGACTGACTGTAAGTCACATTTCATATATCGTTTTCACGAATACTAGAGACTGTTGAATATTATATTTATTTATGTTCATCATAAATTATGATAGTGGAATAACTTTGTTTTTCTTGCATATCACATATATTTGTTTTATGATTTACATTAAATGCGTATAGTTTTATATCAAGCTGATTAAAGTAATACTTATTGCAATTCCCTAATCCATTATTAGAAGAGGTTTATTGTTATCTCGAACGTATTATCTACAATCGTGGTTGCTATAAAACGCGAAAGCTAACACACTACTAAACTAGTAAATTTATTGTTTTTCCTGAAACCCATTACATCTTTACTTACTAATACTTTCACCTTCCTTATTCAGCATGGCATTATAACAACGCATTCTATTACTGTTATGGGAAATGACACGCAAGCGGCGCCGCGGCGTAATCGCAGTTTAATTGTTGTCTGCTGCAAATAAACGACACGTCCGCTAACTTTCTATACTGTTCAAAATTCACCACAAGTACCACGCTTTATTCGAAAGCAATTTTCAGACCATTACTTTTTAAGTAGGCCTTTGGTAAGTCGCCAACTTTGAGATTTGTTGATCGTGGACAAGTCGGTTAAGCTTTCATTAATACATTATAGTAGACAGCTATGTTTTTGTAATACATGTTCGGATCTGATTTTTAAAGAATTTAATGTACCTAGCTTTCTAGGTATGAAAAACCGTTTTGGTCGGTCTACGTTTAACATATTATGTACATTGTCCATACAACAGGGAACTTTTTCTGGTAGTATGATTTTTTCATTCGAGTTTGCCATAGAGCCATACGAAATTTTGTTGTAATTATTAGATTACTGTTGATACCATAGTTAGAGTGGTTACTTTCTTCTTGTTATAAATGAAAAATATACCACTATTGCATGTGTATATTTTCAAAAAAGCCATCACTCCTAACCTTATAAAAACATCACAATATTAACGTTATTTATATACAAAAGTTTATATGCAACAAATTGCTCTTTACGGTAGGGTTTTTTTTGTTTCCGCTATATAATTACAGCAGATTTGAAAGTAAATTATCTAATAACCACGCAGAGTATCGTGAAGTGTGCAACTGTCATTAGGCACAACCGTTACGCTGGCCTCCCAAATACACTATGATCGACTGTACCGTATCAAACTTAAGATTTTTTGCTAGCGTTATATCGAGTTGTTGGACGTAGCTAAGAACATTATAGTTAAATTGTTAACGCTCCTCAGAAAATGACTTTTTCAAGTATGTAAAATCCACCTATCATTCGTTGGAGTATATACTCGTACTAAAGCTAAACCTACTTAACTAAAGAAAGGTACTCTGCAACGACACGTATAAAGCCGAACAGATGGTATAGCAACCAAATATGACCTCGTAGAATCATTTAATTCAACCTTTTTTAGTGACCACATGAATATTCACTTAATGATTGTAGACATCTAAAACAGGACTGTCTAATGTGACCTTTATCTTTACCTACAAATTACAATGAAGAATCTGTTCTATAAGTAAGTGTTAGCAGAATAAAGAGAGAAGGTATAGAAACCTGTTGACCACGTCCCAGAAGCCTGGTTTAGGTTTGTCACATGGTCCTTCTGTCGCTTGTTTGAAGTAGCTGTAGAAACGAAGCATCAGCTCATTGCTTGGTTGGTATGAACCTAAAAAAAAGAAAACAAAGATAAGCTATTACCTCTTTCTTGCGGTTGCATAAAACAGAGAAGAATAAGAATATGAGAAAATTATGCAATAAAGTTTTGGCACATGACTGCATTATAGCAAAAACCCGAACATAGATAATGGTAAAAAATATAGTGAGATGACACAATTCATCAGCCTCTACATCATATCAGCGTACTTATGGCCTTGGTTTTCTTAATGTAAATATGCAGGTCAGTAAAGTAAGGGTATCGAATGACGATTGACGATCGTTCCTCCTCCATCACCCTTTATAGAAGTAATATACCAATATTACTGGTATTAATACAAAACAATGGACCGCAGTGTGGCGTATAATAGCTTCATAAAATCATCTTAGGGCTTACACTTTATATTACTTCTTTCACTTCAACTTTCTTTAAAGAGATAAAAACAACATTTAACTAAAACAACAATGACTGACATATTTAGTGTAAGCATAATACAATGCAGCCTGTCCTATTGCACTTTGAACCAACATGATTGATATATGTGCAACTCTAACAATATAGTTTATCAAAAGGTTATCAAATAATCGGCCTTGACGTCACAGACAAGAAGACGGATTTGTTTGTCTACATGCTATGTTCCAACTTACAATACATATCATACAAAACACCGGTACATATTTTGATAATATTTACATACCACAATAAATATCCAACATTGCTTCAATATCTGCTATAATAACAAACATTCAAAGACGAAACTTATCAATGACTTGTTTATGACATTGCTATACACTTAAGTAATAAGACTTGTGTTTTCTTATTATAAAGTTTCGATTAGTCTAACGGGTCTAGTGTAGTCGAATTTAGTATTGGGATTTTCCATTAGCAGTTTGGAAAATTAGCAAAATGTGGGTGCAAAAACGCAACTTTGCGGACTCCTTCGTGAAATACTGAATAGGTGCAAAAAAGATATGTTTGCTCGGAATTGCAGTATTCATTGAATCTTTTTCCGCTTTGTAGATGTGTCTACGAGAAACTTTGTTTTTTTTTTACGCAAATACTCCTCGCAATCGGAAATAGTATTTTTCAAAAAATTATTAATAAAGTACGGGATTTACACCAAAATGATATAACTAACAAATTAACTAGTTTCCGTTGTTGGTACGACGAAACATGCTACTAAACGCCCTTCACCAGACAAGACCAGTTCATTAGGTTACTTTATCCCACTATTATTAGCAGCAATTGATCGACGTCAAAATAGTTCTCAAAAGTATAAGTAAACCAAATTGTCAATAATTATTGGTGACCATAAAATGTGTCATTAAACATAACACTTAATTGTGCTAAATTTTAGCCTAAGACCGAATTTGTACCTGAGCCAAAACATAATTATTGAATTTAATTCTTTAGTCCATAAATTATTCTTTGCTTTGTTATTTACTTAGCGGTTAAGGGTCTTTGCTCAGAACAGTGTTATGTCCAGTTTCAGTATATGTCCATTTAAAAAATTATCTATATTGATCCTGATTTGCTTTTTATTAAAAAATCTACAAAGAAAAATGTTAATCTGAAGTATAAGTAAAGAAATAAATAAATAGTTTAGAATAAACACCATTACTAACAAATAAACTGTGCTACTGCTTCAAAATAAACAATAAATTATTTTTATAAATTTAGAATTACGTATCGATGATTTGTTAATCTGAAGTATAAGTATAGAAATAAATAAATAGTTTAGAATAAACACCATTACTAACAAATAAACTGTGCTACTGCTTCAAAATAAACAATAAATTATTTTTATAAATTTAGAATTACGTATCGATGATTTTTATACCTCTTTTTTATTTACCGTTTTATTGATAAAACTTTCTATTTACCGCATAAACTCACAAAGAAACCTTATTTATTAACTATCAAATTCGCGAGAAAAAAATAATGTATGTTAAAATATTCGCGACCTCAACACTAATCGTGCAAATTAAATAAACAAACTATTAAAATTCTCGTGACCTCGTTCATACGTTATGAAATTACATAAACACTTCATTATTGCGGGAACAAAAAAACGTAAATATGCACAAACATTCATAATATCTTACATATTTCGACAATAAACTGCAATGAATTTGTAATGAGAGCATTTTATAATAGCACCCAAATTGAGACGATGTAAGCTTAGCGTAACCGAGTTTTTGCACTCTTTTAGAAATTCATGAATATAATAATTTTACTTTATAGGATGGCTAAAAATTGTGCCAGAAGACTTAAAATATCTCAGAATATAGAAAACGTCGCAATAATTTTAAAAATGAAATTTTCCAAAATTGAACTCCATTATGCCATCATCAATTTTGCAAGAAACTCTTTTATTTCAACTTCTACGTATAGCCACAAGACCGTTTATACCTTATATAGTGTCATAAAACAACAAATTACCATTACCCATCATGCGAACAAACAGCTAGTAAGGTCATAAAAGGCCCTCCTTTTACTGCGGAAGAACACGGAGTAATTGCTTGCTTTATCGGGAAATAGCATCAAGTTCTGAATGATAAAACAGTTAAATTAACAGACACCGCAGTATCTTTGTCCATAAAACATTCGTTTATTTGTAAACATGTTTACAATGTTAGCGATAAACGAAGATAATAATGTAGCCAAATGAACACAATATTGCTTTGTTCAATTGAAACAATAATAATGTAAACTGCAATACATTTTACAAGCATACCTTTTTTATAAATTATCTTGCTGCACCGTTTTCGAGTAATTACATATCATAAAGAATTAATGAGATATCATAATGAATATCAGATTAAATTAGTAACAACATGCCATTACAAAGTGGTAATTTGTGTTTTGATATTGTTTCATTTTGTTATTTCACTTTGCACTGAAAATTGACGAGGCAAAACATTGTTTAATATTTACTGAGTGAAAGAAAATGTTATCCGACTCCGGTTTCGTAGGTAGAGGGCACGATCCCGACTGTTGAAAAAGATCAACCCTATTTATCTAAAAAAACTTTCACAAATAATATTTACTAGATTCTTCTCTCCACTTAATTACACTCCTTTATAAGGTTTTCCTCATTCAATATAATATAAACTAATTTAATTTCCTGTGATCTATTGAAATTCATTTTGTCCAATGTGTCAAAACTTGTCTTGCATTACAAGTTTACGAACCGGTTCGCTGTGTCAAACGCTCGCCTTGAGTACTTGTTATTTTGATACCAAAAAAACGGTAAATCTATATCTCCGAAACCACTTTCGCTATTTATCAAATTTAATAGCTACACTAAAACTACCGATTTGCATAAATTTTACATTCGTTTGGATTTTTTTTGGAAATGGACTTTCCTGAAACCGGTTCGAGTCCGCATTATTGACCAGCTCGAGTAATTTTGCGTTCTACGTTTGGCCAGTCCAATTCAGTTTCGAGTAAAACTGTTGCTTTACTTTGCTGTAAATGCTTTACGTGCCAGTATAAAGGAAAATTGTTTTTTTTTTTATATGGACAAAGACCAATTTTAGTTTATAATTTAAATAATAAAATATAATTGAAGTAAGACAACATAGAATATTAAAATAAATTCGTATTTTGCCAGGACACAATTGATCTATCCTACTGCTATTAGTGAACTATTTTTTAAAACTACCAATGTAATAAACGAACAATTAGATAAACATGAGTTCAGTGCAATTCGAATCGAACCTACATACAATCTGTGTGACTTAGTTTGATTAGCAACCCCAAACGTATCTGGCTTTATTTCAACTTAATGACACAACTTTTAGTCTCACTACAATAAATATTTTTAACACTTTATACACACGGAAACTCTATTTAGGACTTATATCTCCAAATGAAGTAAATTTAATTTCTAAATTCAATAGCAAGCCTTCGCAAGCTCTATTTATTATTACCTACTACAAAGTTTTCTTAGCCATCACAAATCAACCACTGTGCGAAGCCCAAGAACATAATATTATGGGAACTACGTTTACATTAGTGTTTCCAGTACTCGATTTTTGTTTCAAAACTGGTTTACCCCACGGACCTGACTTTAAATTATAATCTTCGAAAAAATAATAAATTATAAAAATATCCTTCCACATAAACATGATAAAATGGCAGTGAACGCGGCATAAAAGACAATACGCAGTTAACCTTCAACAAAACTTATTAACACACGTTATTTGTTACAACTTTTCTGACGTATAATCATTTTCATAGTTTAGTTTAATGTGTTGCTATAATATTAAATCTTTTGTACTTAGCCCTAACTCTTGCATATGCCATGAGTCCAAAGTTAATGTTGAATCGATGACAGCAACAGTAGCTATCATGCACTGTTTATATGATAGATATTATAATTATTTTTCATTGAACACAACAGGAAAAAGCATAGCTCTTTTAATAATAAATGTTGACATAAAGAGGGTGTGTTAGAATTAAAGAAACAAAGAAAAATGTTACAGCAAAATTCAGCACAAGGGATTTTGTGAAACTAAAACATTTTTGAATTGACATAATCAAATCTCAAAACTACGTCATATTCAATATTCTTAAATTCAAAAACAATTTCAATATAAGGTACTACTTCATATGACTCTTGAAAGGCCATCGTTGCATAAAAGACCTTGAAACATGTTGCACTTCGTGTCGCTGACATTCAAAAAGACGACACTGAAGGAATTATACATTTTTTCACTACCTTTGTAACAACAGATGCTATTAGTAAATTTTTTAAACAATATAATCATAAACAAGAAGTCCATTTATAATTTTGACATTTACATTATAATTTAAAAGTTTTCTCAGTAGGCACTCCATGTTTTTTTATAAAAATAAATGTGTTTTCAATTATAATTAAAAATCAATAATCTATAAGTTTCGTTTGGAGAAGTAAAGATACAATAGTCAAGAAACCGTTAGTTGTTTGAAAAATAGAAACTATTAATATTATAGCATGAGTTCTAGCAACTGCAGCCCAGTCCTGCCTGATATGATGACGATGTTGAACGAAGGGCATCGAAGAGTGTCGCGTTTCAGATTGTGCAGCACTAATGGGTAATTAGTAACGCATCATTGATCTGACACACAGAGAGACATTGGAATACTTTATTTTATAACCGTTGAGATAATTTCGTCATGTCAATACGAATAAAACAAGGTTGAATATATAAACATCCGTAATGTCATCCACACGTATAACACATTTCAGAACACGCATCAGTTAACACATTCCGTTGAAAGTCCTTGGATAGCTCCACTACACGATAATGGATAAAACTTGTTAGAGTATTTATAGTTGCCATGACATCTGCACCGAGGGAATGGTTTATTTTCTCTCGTGTTAGTCAGCAATATTTGCTTTGCTGATAACATGACGGTAGATATCATTAGGACTCATTGAAGATGCTTAGTATTTCCAAAAACGGCCATCTTAAGACTCTATACTTACATTTATTACTTGTTACTAGGAAAGACCTAGGCCGGTAATAAAACAAAATGTTGGCAAATAGTACCAATTTTCGAAATAAATAATGCGTGTACTTTTATTGGTATGGTCGGTATGAGCTTTTAAAATACGTTGAATGAAACTGGTTGGCATTCATATAGTTTGGATACTGTTACCTGGTGGAAATTTATATAAAGAAAAAACCTAAAACGATAATAAAGGGCGAAGTGTACCAAATATACATATATACTCAGCCTATCGCCGTCCACTGCTGAACGTAGGCCTCCCCAAGAAAGCGCCAACCATCCCGGTCTTCTGCAGCCCTCATCCATCCGTTACCCGCCACCTTTCTCAAATATACATACTTCGCAGCAAAAAAGTTTTCTAAAATATATCCATGAAAGCAATTTATCTGTACTTTTCTTTGAAAAGAAATTACAAATTTTTTAATAAATAGGTACTTTTATCATTTCTAAATAATTCACTATTCATATTGGTATGAGGTGGTTAACAACCAACTGTATATTTAAAAATATTTAAAATTCATTATGCATGTGAGGGGTCAAGTCTATGTTCATTGTTGATGTATAATGTATATGGACTGACTTCTTCCATTTCTCAAATTCTATTCTTTAGAAATACTATTGAGTACTTTTTGAGGTCTCATTTTATAATAACATTAAATTTACCCTCCATACAATTAGAGTATCGACTGACTCTCTCCCTCATATTGACGTAATAACCCCACAAAACATTTCACATTATGCCTGTTTGTAACGATTGAATACGAATTTCATACAAACAGAACATAACAGCCTAATTTTAAAGCATAAAATAACCATGTCAATAAGGACAATAAAATTAATATTAAAATGTGCAAATGATAATATGCTTTTAAAACGTCGTTAGAAAATTTATGCCGGCTCACGGCTAGTAAAGAGAGAAAATGCTAACACGCAAACCTAGGGTTTTTCGAAAACCTGTAATAAATATTTACAATGTTGCAGAGTCGTTCTGAAAGCTACCGTTACAATCTTTATATGTATGTTAGAAGAGCTCATTTATCGGTATAAAGTAGAGACTTCCATTTTATTTTCGAACTATAGCCAGTAAATACTTGTATTTTAGAATTATTTAAAACAAGTTTAAACAATTGCTATCTGAGGTTCCCACCATTATTATTTTTTCACCATTATTATCTTACATAATATTTAACAGATCTTTACTAATAGTAGGATATCCCAATCAATGGCCCCAAAATCGAAACTATCCAAGATTAGAGGCAAAAAGTGATCGTTCGATAAACAATTCCGATGAAATAATTAAGTTACTTATAGACCTTATTGTAATGAGTGTAAAGTGTTCTATTTACAAGAAATACGAATTATCCATGAACCGATATTACGTAATCCAGCGTATGAAACATTCACATCACGCAGTAGATCGGAGCAGGTACATGCACGACATAATGAAACCATCACATAAAATGATGCCAATGGAAGGAACGTACATTCTAAGATATGTTTTAACACGGCTTGACTCTTCATAGTAACTTATCAATAGCACGTTCCTAAATAAATTAATTTATATAGTGTTTAATATCGGTTTAAAGTCCTGTATGATTGCGATCTTATGTTAAAAATTATTATACTTCCTAAATCCTTGAAAGGCACTGCAATTATAAGTTGAACCAATCCTAACGAAAGCCTTCATGCATGAAGCATAAGACAACAAAGTCATAACATTATTGATAGTATCCTTTTTAACAACAATTTAGATGCAACATAATAGTGGCCTCTAGCTGCAAACCAAATAAAGGTCTGAAACCTTCGACACTAATGCACACGTTGCAAAACCATAGTTTGGCAACCAGGTAGGCACTATGCAATGAGTGCTTGGAAAAGAGAGAAAGGTATGTAGCCAACATTTGGCAAGCTGTGTGGCAATCATTTGGATCTTTTGTACGGCCAACGTTAATATCCTGACCTTCAATACAGATGTTTTACTGCACCTAGGCATACATTTATTAATAGACAAGTTCAAACATAGCTGGCAGTCTCGGAAGGCGATGGCTGAGCCGCGAGGGTTTTGCAGTCGATGAATAAGTTTGGAAATGATAAAAAAATAAACAATTCCCTATATTGGATTCGTGATGTATTCTGTGGAAATACCCAAAGGCAAATCTGATTAAGAAGCGATTAAAAGGTTACTTAAGGTAAAAGATAATTGTAGCTATAATAACAGATACAAACCGGTAAGACTCCATCTGTCTTGCATTTATATTGATAAAGAAGTTTACATCATAGCAGGCATGAGCGAATGTATTTTTTATGTGTTTGTTCTGGAAACTATGTATTTCATAAACCATACCGTACTTAGTATATGAAATTAACAAAGAAATAATAATTATTACGATAATAAATTTATAAAATGTCTAAATCGATGGGAATCTGTCCTACCAAATAAGGGCAAAGCTATTGTTAGTAGTCGACTTTCTATGACATAGAGTCAAATTGCTGCGTTAAAATTGACATAATTCCTTAGAAAATGTTCCTAAAATAAAAAAAAATCACTCTCAAATGCGGTCTTGAATGGTGGCAACAACCCATAAATCAGGTAGTATATCTGTGAAGCTCCATAAACTAAAATTTATTGGTGTAAAAAACATTTTAATTAAAATTGACGCTCTAGTGTTAACGGCACTAGGTCTGACTTTTGAAGTCATTGTTAAGAAAATTCAACTGCATACATATTGATGAACATTACGAAAGTGTTAAATGGAACAGAAACAATACAAACACTGGGCATCTAGTGAAACTTCGGGCACTTCGTTGACTCTAATATGGCCATGCAAAACAAGAAGGCGCGTCATGGAAAAACACCAAACGTTTCCTTTATTCATATTCAACTAACGATGGACAATTATGACGAACCAGTTACCCTTTGTAGGAACAATGGATTCTGTACTATGTAGGTATATTGTATCCAAACTACATCTACCTAGGGCCAGTTTCTCTACCTACAATTTGTCAAGAAGTCTGTATATAGCAGCAAATATTTGCTGCTAGTCTATAAAACTGTGAAAAGTATTTGGGCAATGATAGTAATGAAATTAAAATTAAAATGAAAAAAAAAAAAACAAAAATTCGATTCGAATTTTTATTACTGTATCGTGTTTTTGATATGGATGACTAAGAATAGAAAAAAGAAGTGAGTGAGTTACGAATTACGGCAGTAATACAACTCTTTGAAAAAATCTTACAACTTGGCACGAGCGTTTGTAAGGAATATTAGAATAGATAAACATATCATTGATTTTAGGACCCGCAGTATTACAGTACCCGCAATAATCTGTCCTATGCAATAGTCTAAAACCTAAAACCTGTTTATACCCTAAACACTGGAACTTCAAACAGTTAGTAAAACATTTGTATAGGAATACAACTCTGTGACCTTAGGGCATACTGCTAGAAATTTATTTATTTAGGGCTTTCTGTCATAGGATTTTCGCCGAGCGTTTTGTATCTATCTCGTCCCTCTGAATGCGACTGAGATAATCGTAATGAAGTGATCTCGAGATCGTCATTAATGCGTCCAGCGCATTATGTAAACGCATTACGGTGACGCAACATCACTTAGCCGCAAGATGGTAACACTGATTGAGCAGCCACTGACTCATGGTGCCTCATATCCGATGTTAATATTTTTAATATTATTGAAATCAAACTTGACATAAAAAGCTTGATTAGTAGTAAACTTCTATAATGAATCGTTTTTGCGTATTGATAGGAGGAAAGAACGAACAAAAAGCCAATGAAATATCATCCAAATACGGATAACTTTTGAGATTTACTTAAATTTGTACTCAATCACGAAAGTGTCGCCCGAATAGTTAAAACGAACCATATTATAAGGCGACAGCGAGACAATTGGCTTTTTTCGACTACATTTCAAAGTAAAAACAAAGTGATTGGTAAAAGAAACAGATTACCTTAAATATCATAACAAAGAAGCATGTATCAAAATAGCTTTGAATATTATAGTTTTACATAGTGATTTAAAATTCTAATAGAATATTCAATTATAACATAAGTTGTAAATAAGTAATGTTTGAAAAGATATTACGAAGTTTAACGAATAATCACCTAGGAAACTTGGTTTTGAAAAGGTTTCATTATTTCGGTAATTGCTCTGTCTAATATAACCAATCATTGTTAAGTAAATGATTTGTGTATGTTAGCTTAAAAAAAAACAAGTAGTAGCAATAGAGCATTTGCATAAAAAAGATTTAAAATAGGTTTTAGTTCATCCTATTAACCCACTCGCGAGTGCAAGATGCATTTCAAAGCATACAATGCTAATGTATTGACTCAGACAATGACAACACTCCTTGGCTCTCAGACTGCAGTCTGTGCACTTAGATATCTTGTTAGCCTAGAACGGTCCTTAACAATTTAAACATCGCGAATACGTTGAAGAGTTATTTATTTAAGTGTTTAAAATTCAAAAATTAAGTTAGTTTACAAATAAAGTAGTGATGGCCTCGAGGTTTAGGCGTGCGATCGAGAATCTCTGCGATCGCTGGTTTGATCACCTCTAACTTATCAAAGATAGTTGTGTGTTCACAATGAATTATCACGTTAATTGAACATTGTGATCATGTAGCCCACCAAGTTGCCAAGGTCAGGGTATCCCACGCTACACAACTTCGTTCTCACTTGGCTATTGACTTCATAAAATATTGTAGCTATTGAAACACAAATATTGTATGTTCATTGCACTGCACAGGCATAGGCACCTGTGTCTGTATTTCCACCTTATAAATCTCAAGGTTAGATGATCTATTGGAAGACGGTTAGAAAATCCTATTCCTCAGAATTTTCGAAATTCTCTTCCCTAAAATTGACTTCTTGATGAAAATGTAAACCTTCTTAAAAGATAGAGTAGGAGATCTACAAGGGTGATAATAGATGATAAATTATTCTTTTTTTTAATGCTAATAAAGTTTTATTAGATAATTAATTGGTGACGTGAGGTGCCATAGAGAGACATTACTTTCCTTTCAGTTTACTCTTTGGCAAAGAGCATTGGAATCTCACGGTCATGAAAGGTATCTTGCGCCTATCATAAAAGGCGAAAAGAAGAGTCCCTTGCGGTCACTAAGCATACAAGTACTAAAGGGGCAATGACATCTAAATGAAAATAATCCAGGTAGAAAAGGCAATATACCTTGTGTCTGTTATGAGCACCCATAAGCACCCATAGGCATTTTTAGAATCTGATTATTATGGTTCCTACTCGTCCACCCACCATGGTTGCCTTCAGGTGAAAATGTCCACCAGGCATTTTAGTTGACATGCAAGAGATTGATACACTAAATGAAAAATTGTTCTGTGTACCAAGTTGGAATGTCAAAAACCCTGACATACCCTTGCAGTATCCCTTGATGTACCAAATGAGAAGCTTTAAGTGCCTCAATATAGGTAGGGTGTAATGGAAGTAATTTGATTTTTTTCAACAATGCTACTTTGCGATTTTTAAAGGTAGATTAGGAAGTTGATTATATAGTAATAAAATATTTTGTCTAATAATAGATGCAAGGATAGGCTTATTGGAAATTGATTATAGGAATAATATAAAAATATTTATTATTTTAGTATAATAATAAAAAATAAGTTAAATTATGTACCAAATATCAATAGTTAATATATTTAATATACCCACTGTAATAAAAGGTAACATGTGAAATTGTGAAAATATGAAACAAAACCACTACTTTATGGTACTTTTAAAATAATTTATTTCAAGTGTACAGTTAGCGAAAGCTGTTAAAATATTATAATAGTTTTAACTTGCTAAATTGCCTCAGGTACTTTCTTTACACACTTTTTATTATAATTCTTTTATTTATGGGAAAGGAAGCAAACGAGCTAGTGAGCCACCTGATACTAATAGTATTCATAATATTTTCTTAACTCTGATGTGTTTATAAAAAAAGGGAGTGTTATCGTTTATGGAACAGCAATATGAACAAAACCTACGATTGAAATTCTGTCATTTCATTGTCATTCGGTCAATTTGATCATTTATTTCTTGTTTAAAAGGGGAGAAACCATCTTTCTGCAAAATTCTTTTAACATAGGAATGTTACAAAATATTCATATATTTAATTCTCGATCTTAAAAAATAAACAATTACTACATTAACGTCAAACGACAAAATAAATCGATAGATCGAACATAATTACGGAAGATATACATACCGCTCTTCGGTAAGCTGCGTATAACATTCACCGCCGCGTTGAATTTCTCTTCCAAAGACATATTTGGCACTTTTCAATCACTATCACAAAAGAAATATTATCAACGCACTTTGGACCCACTAATTGATATTGTCGAAATTGGTTTCACTTCACAATATTGATCATGATCGATTTTTATTAAAACTCCAATACCAGATATATAAATTGTAAATAAACTATTCTTTTACGAAAATCCGGCAGATAATTAGTAAAAACAAAGAAAAATAGTTTAATACACCCTACTCCTTCGTTGTTGTAATGACTGACTAGTGAAGTGAATACAGAATAGAGTTGTCTAATACCAGTAAGTATAAAGAGCAAATTATCGATGAAACTAAGTTAAACAAAAATGCATATCATTTGTAGAGTTGTTTGAGAACTAAATTTCAATCGGTTCTAGTCCCATTTGTTGTCATTGCTAAATATTATGTTTGACTACAAAAATTGTATTAATAAGGAATTTATGGGTAGGTATTAAGTTCACAGCAAAGTGTGACTTCAATCAAGTCTTAGATTAAATTTTTTCTTTCATTTAATTTATCTAGATACTTACTTAATGAGAATAGCATAATTTTTCATTACCGTAAAACGGGGTGTATAGAAACTGCGGGGTGAATAGAACAAAAATCAGGAAAGTTTTCAAGATAATTATTCGGTTATTTCGCGTTAAAGGATTTTAGTAGTATTTTAAACTATTACATATCAATATCTTTTCTTAGCGCTGCCAACAATTTTTTAATGTTAAATTAACATTTATTGTTAAAAATTCACTTTAAAGTCTACCTTCCGAAAACACGTTTATTTGAACTGCCGCAACTTTTGATTTTAAGTCCGAAAAATGTATTAAATGTGTTGTTTGATGTGTTCATATCATTACATGTGTCTTACTTTAATAAAATTTATTGCAATTAAGTAAAAATACACAATTACAATTCTGTATTTTGTTAAAATCATTGTACATGTAAATTTATTGTATAAAAGGGGGTAATAGAATCCATTGACGGGTGATTAGAACAGTAGTACGGGGTTAATGGAAATATTGTAAAGAATAAAAGAAACGGTTAATCTGAAAATAGGTACAGATGAGGGGTCAATAGAAATAGACGCATAGGGTTGTCAATAATTGTTAATACATAGTTAAGCTATGCAAGTATAGCAGTGATGGCCTCGAGGTTTGGGCGCGCGGTCGAGAATCTCGACGGTCGCGGGTTCGAACCCCAGGCACACACCTCTGACTTTTCGAAGTTATGTGTGTATTCACATTGAATTATCACTTGCTTTAACGGTGAAGGAAAACATCGTGATAAAACCTGCACACCTAAGAGTTCTTAGGAATTTCTTAGGTGTGTAGTCCGCCAACCCGCACTAGGCCAGCGTGGTGGACTATGGCCTAAACCCTCTCAATGGTAGAGGAGACCCGTGCTCAGCAGTGGGCGAATATGGGTTGATGAAGAAGAAAGAAGAAGCTATGCAAGTACCTAGTTTAACTCGAGAACGGTAATTCGTTAATTTTGGTCTTAAAATATTCTTACAAGCCCGGAAAAGGTTGACGGTAGTGCAAAGTTCGCTGGGTCAGCGATTAAATAATATTTTACAGAGAAGTTTTCATTTGCAGGTACATTAATACAATATTTTAAGAAACAATTTTTTAAGAAATCTGTTTTGAGGACTGGGTGCAAAATATGGTGGTTCCTTATTTTAACAATTTACCAGGCAAAAAGTGCTTAATTGGCGACAACCTGCCTTCACATTTATCAGCAGACTTGATAAAAACATGCAAAACCCACAACAGTTTCGGCGATATAACATTTCCCTGTCTCACGCCTCTCTGTAGTGGAATAGTCTTCGTGCTCTGATCTTGTACTCGGACCGAAATGGTGGCGTTGCTGTATATACTTTTCAACACCTCGATGTACCGACAGTCAATGTGGCACCGCTGGAGAGACTCTAGCACCGCCCACGTCTCGATCGAATCAAAGGCTTTCTCGTAGTCTACAAATGCTGAACAAAGCGGCAAGTTGTATTCTTCGGTTTTCTGTATAACTTGCCGAAGCGTATGGATATGGTCTATGGTGCTAAAGCCTTTTCGGAAACCAGCTTGTTGGGGTGGATGGAAGTCATCAAACCTGCGTTCGAGACGATTTGTGATGACCCTCGAAAACTACTTATAGACATGGCTCAGGAGCGAAATGGGCCTGTAATTCTTTAGCAAGGTGTTACCACCTTTTTTGAAGAACAGTACCCCCACGCTCCTGTTCCATGCCTCTGGCGTTGAGCCCTCGAGGAGAACAGAATTGAAGAGCCTCTGAGCCTCTCTCGTTCCGCCCGCCTTCAGAAGCTTTGAAGTGATTCCGTCCTCACCCGGCGCCTTGTTGTTCTTAAGTTGTTTCAAGGCCATCTCAATCTCATACAGGCTGATGTCCGAGATATCATTGCTGAAGTTTTCCCTTATCACACTATTCTTCAATCTATCTACGAATTTCACTCCACATATTATGTTAAAAGTATTTTGGTGCAGCCCTAACAGTTCTTCCATTCACCCCTTTACCTGTTTTCATTGACCCCAGTCGTTGGGTTAATAGAAATGGTCAATATTTTTCAATTTTTCTGAAAAACCTGTGATTATATTTAAAGAATATTGCTATAGATCTTTTCGTGTGGGTACCGGACATCATATATAATCACCCATGATGAAAAAAAAAAATTAGGAACAACATATTCTTCATGCAAAGTTTGAAACCGTTGCTATTCACCCCGTTTTACGGTATACGATAAAGGCAAACGTATCACAAAACGCAGTAAATATCGATTAACTTATACGACTTAGGCGCCCCATACACCTACAATAATATTGCACAATCTTTTTATTGTTCAATAATATTGAACAGCCCCTTTGGCGCCCCATACGCCTACAATAATATTGCACAATCTTTTTATCTTTCAATAATATTGAACACCCCCTTTGACTCCAGACGTTCAATAAATTCTGTCAATAAAATTGACTAACCAGTCTGATCAATATTTTCGTGCGAGCAACATGTCTCACGACGAAGTTTTGGCGGTAGCCACCCTGGTGATTTTGTTGAAAAGAAAAAAAAAGAAATAGATTGCGCAATATTAAGTCTACACAGCGCAATAAAAAAATATTGTACAATAAAAATTAAGCTCCCTCAATCTTTTGTTCAATCACTGCGCAATGTTTCAATATTATCCCTACACGTTCAATAATATTGTACAATCAGAATATTGTGCAATATTATTGAAGGTGTATGGGGCACCTTAAGCATTTAAAATTGAGGTAAGATAATATTAAATAAGTGCTGACCAGAAAGGGAACGTCATTAAAATAAGAAATATGTTTCGCTATTCGGCACTCAGTAGGTACCTAATACCTATTGTGTTCATACTTATTAGTGTAAGGTGCCCCATACACCTTCAATAATATTGCACAATATTCTGATTGTACAATATTATTGAACGTGTAAGGATAATATTAAAGCATTGCGCCATGATTGCACAAAAGATTGAGGGAGCTTAATTTTTATTGAACAATATTTTTTTATTGCGCTGTGTAGGCTTAATATTGCGCAATATATTTCTTTTTTTTTCTTTTCAACAAAATCACCAGCGTGGCTGCCGCCAAAACTTCGTCGTCAGCACGAAAATATTGATCAGACTGGTTAGTCAATTTTATTGACAGAATTTATTGAACGTCTGGAGTCAAAGGGGGTGTTCAATATTATTGAACAATAAAAAGATTGTGCAATATTATTGTAGGTGTATAGGGCGCCTTACTGTGCAATATTTTTTATTGCGCTGTGTAGGCTTAATATTGCGCAATATATTTATTTTTTTTTCTTTCCAACAAAATCACCAGCGTGGCTGCCGCCAAAACTTCGTCGTCAGACGTGTTGCTCGCACGAAAATATTGATCAGACTGGTTATTCGATTTTAGTGACAGAATTTATTGAACGTATGGAATCAAAGAGGGTGTTCAATATTATTGAACAATAAAAAGATTGTGCAATGTTATTGTAGGTGTATGGAGCGCCTAAGACTAAAAATAGACAGAGATAGAAAGAATGGGAGTTATTTATGATAAATATCTTAACAATAGTTTTCTGTAGTCCATGTAACACAAAGTTTGTAATCTATGATATCTGCCATCCTTTTTTTCTCCTGTCAAAGAAAACGCGAATTCCCGTCGTTCTTTAAATAAACCGATTCCTTTGAAAAGGTAGATAAATCCTGATTTTTTTATAAAATCTTAATATTTTTGTGCTAAATGGTTTAATCGTAGTAATTATAAGTACATTTAAAGTGTATCTGTGTGTATATTTTATTATTCTCAAATGCCGGAGTTATGTCAAAACCCGCGCCTGTATTTGCGGCTTAAGAAAAACCGAAGTACCTACTAATATTAAATCATTGTTATTGTACCATTAAGATACTTAATTGCAAGAAATTAAAATAAATTATTTTTGTGTTATGTGTACTACCGAAAATATCAAATGTCATAAATTATCTATGTTTGTGCTATGCACCCTTATAATTTAATCATTGAAAACATCCAAGTAAATTATATTTAAGCAGTATAGAACGTTGTTTAAAATTGCGTGCTGTATGGTTGATTGAAGAAAACAGTGTTTCTACGAGAAATTTCATTGTATACACTAATATCGGGGTCTTGTGTGAGGCTGCATAATTACTACTAACCTTCCATGTTTTTTGGTTATATATCCATATCAAATGTTCATCAATAAGTGTAAATTATTGTTAATGTATTAGGTTATTTAGTATACAAGTTTTATGAAGTCATGCTTTATCTTGATTTGAGGTGCTTGGGTGCAAAGTTTATTAGTACCTAATTTCAATCTGAGTTTATGTATCTTCTTTCGTTTTATTTTTTGTATTATGTTATGAAGCATTAGAAAACTTGTTTTAAAATTTTACATTCCATAAAAAAAACTAAACAAATCAGTACTACTTGCTTGTTTCTTTTCAGTACGGTTTTAAGAGCTTATTACTTCAACCCTCACTTTATTTTTGTTTTGATATTTTAATGGATTGTGTCCAAAGAAATTAGGTATTTAATGCAGCTACATTCAACTTCAATATAGAGAATTAGAACAAAATATATCATACTAGAAATGTCTCAATAAAGGGAGAATAGAATGTATGGTTTCTTCATCAAAATTATAGTTTTAATCTTGTAACCTTTATTATTTTGTTTCCAGGAATAGTTTCCCGTATTCACAATTCCGAAAAACAAGAATAAAAAGATGCCAGAACTGACTGAGTTGGACAAAGCAACTGCATCCATGACGGAAAAACGCAAAGAGGAGACTGCATCTTCTGACAGTGATTCTGATGATACCATCCCAGAACTTGAGGATGCTGGTGGGTTTTAATATTTATCTAAAGCTTTAAAATTATGTATACATTTGTCACCACAGATACCTCTTACCAAATACATTCTGATCTGTTATGTTTTCATAAGTGGTAACAATAGATTATGACAAAAAAATGCTTTACATAAGCCAAGACTGATCTCAGTGTGGTGAAGCCATTTTGGGTATTTTTTTTTTCACATACTGTCATCTGTACAAATGGGTCAATCAACTTTTATCTGTCCTGTCAGGACTATGTAAATTTGTCCCTCAGTAGGTTAGTACAATGAAACATTAATTTTTGCAAAAAAATTATATATGGCAATCCATTACAATGAAACATAATTATTAATTACAATATCTACTATGATGCTAGTAAATAGATTTTGTTTGCTATAAAACCTTAACGACCTTTTTGCATGTTTATTTTAGTCCCTATTATATTTTATTATTCTGACTTCCACCGGACAATGGTAAAAAAGTTCCAAAATCCAAACATTTATGGCGTGACTACTGCTTGGAACTCAAGTCGATTTATTTCGTGACAACATTCATCCAGCCCCGATTTTGATTTCATCTTTTCCGCGGCGCCAGTCGACCGAGTGTATTTTGAAAAAGAGCGTGGCTTTATTGTGTGTCCACTGGACAACCAGCACAAAAACTTTTGTATTTTATATATTGTAGTAAATTAAAGTGGAATATATTCAATTTAATGTATATTTTTTACTGTGCGTAAGACCTAATTCAAAATATTATTATTTATTACCAGGGAGCGGAAAGACTAATAAATATCACCACCAGTACCTTGGACATCCAAGATCATTGTCTGAATTATTCAATATTTTCTCTTCTAATACTGATAATTATTTTCAAATAGTTGCTTTTTTATTCCATAAAAGAAGAAATACAGGCGATTTTCATCATAGAATCCCCTTTGGACACCCGAGAATTTCCTATGGACAAACGGCTATGTCCACTGGACAACCACTTTTTTCTTATCTCCTAAAGACACATTATCGTCATTTTTACTTTAAAAGAACAGTAAGGTTTTTCAAATATGATTCTAATATTTAAAAGTAAATTAACAATTTGACTGAATTTTTAAATGTCCAAGGGACTATCTTAACTACAGTCATGTGAATTTTTGAGTAAAATTTACCATAAATTGTTCTGCTCTATTTGAATTCCTTAAATATAAATAATTATCAACAACAAATACGTATAAAATATACAAATTTAAGAAAAAAAAAAATTATATATAAAATCTATCATTGATGGTACATTTAAAAGTTGATTGACCCAAATATATCTACACAATATTTATAAAAAATAAGTTTAATTGAAGTTAAAATATTTAATATCATTCTACACTATTTGTGACGTGCCAGATAACATTTTATCACTTTGTGGTAAATGGCAAATTATTGTATTTACCTAATATGTGATAACATTTTTGTTTCCCATAAACCATTGTGAGAGCACCAGTTCAGTTCTCCAATATATGGTGTTACTTATAAAAACATGTCCTTATTACAGGTGCACCAGGCACTGGTGGAATCTCCAACCCAATTGCGGGAATTGACATTGTGTCCAAGGCCAAACAGTCCCGTGGAGAGAAGAAGGCCCGCAAAATTATGAGCAAACTTGGACTTAAGCCAGTAAGTCAATAATTAGACACCCTAATCCATTTATTCAAATCTCATATACTTTAAGTAATTGAACATGATTATATGAAGCAAATACTTTAGGGTTTGTAAGCTACATCACATCAAGTCCAAATAACTCATTGCTAAAAATATAGTTCCTCTGAATTTAGCAACAATAGTGCAGTAAAGGCGAATTTAAATTGTTTTATTGCATAGCACATGTGTGCCTCTTTAAGTGGGAATAATTTTTTAATTAAAATGGTTAATGGTGTAATGGTCATATATTTATATGGTTGGATATTGTGGGCGAGAGTTTAAGTGTATCATTGTTTTTTAAATTTACATCTAAAATACTGTCTCCTTTCCTTAAGGTACAAGGTGTGAACAGGGTGACAATCAGGAAGTCAAAGAACATCTTATTTGTTATCAACTCTCCAGATGTTTACAAAAACCCTCACTCAGACACATACATTGTGTTTGGTGAGGCAAAGATTGAAGATTTGTCACAACAAGCCACCATGGCTGCTGCTGAAAGGTTCAAGGCACCAGAGACCGCAGCTGCTGGCAATGATGCTGCTGCGGCTGGCACAGTAAGTCAATTATTTAGAAAATTGAAAAAAAAAAATTAACATTGACATCTTAATTTGATAGATTTATGGTGTCCTTTGTATTGTATTGCGGAGACAACAAGTTTATAAATGGAATTTGAAAACCAAAATTTTATCATACATATTTGAAAAAGTTAACAGTTAGTTGTATACAGAAATACTTTTTATTTATATGATTTTTTAACAGCATATCATAATTGTGTACAAGGCTAACTTCTGTATATTTTACAGACTGTTGCGCCAATCGCTGAAGAGGAAGACGAAGAAGGCGTTGATGAGACCGGAGTTGACGAGAAGGATGTTGAAATTGTCATGTCACAAGCAAATGTGTCTCGAGCAAAGGCAGTACGCGCATTGCGAAACAACCAATCGGACATTGTCAACGCCATTATGGTAAGCGCGGCACATTTTTTTACTGACATCACAATATAAGCACTTTATACAGAACTACCATATTCATATATTTACATTTTAGAATAGACAGTAAACAAAATTTTTTTCTATTTGCAGGAGCTGACGATGTAAAAATGCAAGCCTTCACAACATTGTGTTACTTCTTTAATATAACTGTTCCTAGTTTTAAGTATCTATTAACATAGCCATGCGGCTAGCTCACAGACACTGATTTGGATCCAAAGTAAACATCTTAGCAGCCAGGAAGTTTATATCAGAAAAGAAATGTATATAGACTTATTTACTTTCAAAAAATAAATAATAAAAGTACTATTTGGGATTGTATATTTTCTTTGTTTCTCTATCCATATGTATATTTTCAATGAATGTTTAAATGTTTAATTATATGTATATTATACATTATACTAACAGCCCTGTGGCACAATTAGCTTGATACCAGTTGGCGAAACGAAAAGCCGCGGGTTTGATCCCCGCCGAAACAAATGTTTATATAATCTTACATATACTCGTTCCGGGTCCGCGTGTTTGTGAGACCGCAAAGTCTCGTACTAATATCCACAATACAGGACTTGTATCCTTGTAGTGTCTACTAGGCATGTGACTAAATGTACTATATGTTTATCATGCCACAGTTATATATAAATATTAGTGATGGCCGGAGGCACATTTTCGTATCTCTATGAAATCTGTTTACACTTTCTAATCACACTCACAGACCCAATTTTCGTGCAATACTTAGTATCCTGGAGAAAGTTCCAGTCAAATGAAGTTTAAAACATAGTTTATTCCCTCAGGAGATCTTTTCCTGAACTTGAGGTTACTAGCAAATACCTATTGAGCGGGCCTTGACTACATAAATACATTGTAGACACATAGACCGATTTCTTTAAAATTACAGATCTTGTGGGTGTTGCAACTTGCAGGTCTTAATGATATTTTTAATCATTGAACACTCCTTTTAAATGAGTGATACCTTAATTTTTGTAGTGCCTAAAATAGTGGCTGAAACAAAATTAATCGAATGTTGCAGAATTGGACAGATTTTGTTGTTAGATGGATTAAAGTCCAGTTACTCAGAGAACTCCACTATGCATTGCGTTTTCTTAATGTGTTACCTTCACTAATGTTCGATAGAGAAAGGAGGCCTAATGTTTTAGAATTTAGATTTATTTTGACGACTTAAATTTTTATACCTCTGGGAACTTACGGCCTTATTTGGACATCCGTGAATTATGTGTTTATTGAATGATCGGATCATTAATATAGCACCTACATGTTGTATAGGTAATTGCTTATTCACTCTGTTAAAAGTTGGGATGAAAAGCTAATTGACTAAAATAATAGCAGATGTTTTTTAAATAAAGTATATTCAAAATATTAATATTAGTTTCTTTTTCATATTTACCATTTCTAATATAACTAATTTACACCCACTCGCCACATTAGGACAGATTACTCCATATTGCTAGAAATGCTAAAACACAGATACGCAACGTAAGTCGGCTGTCAAACCCGAAGTTCATCGGTTTCAGCTGTCATTTTGTTTTCTGTTTTACCAATTCCTTGGGTCCCCAAAACTTTAATCTTTTTTAATCCCGTGTGTGTGAAGTAATAAAATTGTGAAAAATGGCCCTGTTCCCTGGGGCGGTGGCCTTCGATGAGTATGGCCGTCCATTTATAATCTTAAAAGACCAGGATAGGCAGAAAAGACTTACCGGTATAGATGCTTTAAAGGTAGATTATTTTCTTATTATTTTTATTATATTGTATGTTTTCAATTTATTAGAAAATAATATAAATCCTGACATATAGTTTTTGTATCTGAAACAAAATTTAATAGCTTCAAATAAGATATAACCTTAAATATAAACATTCGTTTAGAAATATCGAGAAAATATATACAAATATGCAATTTATAAATGAAACTAGCCTTTCATTTGTTTTTTCACACTGAAAATCACATGACCGAACAAAATTATCTATATGGAAAGTTGAAATACTGAGGAATCGGAGAAATATTACACAGGTGTTTTGGTTGATGAATCACATGATTTCTTTCCGATACTTATTTCTTTGTACTGATTTTCATAATTAAATTTGTTTTTAAATCTCTGTATTGTTATTAACTGAACGATTCTTAATTTTGTTTAGTTTGTCGTTCATTGCATATTCGTATATTTTGCCGATATTTAAATTTATAATATTGTAAAGTTTCGAATATCAAGAAGACTTGCGAGATAGTGCTCCGGGTCATTTTAAAAATAATAGCAGTACTTGAATGGGCACCAATGATGATTAAAATTTCACATAGTGTGTTGATTTACCATGAAATTTACCTTGGCTGTGTCTGAGGTGTCCATAGTATATTATTTTATGTATTAAAAAAATTATAAATTCAAGATTTATTTCGCAGAAAAATGTTATCGTCTCGAAGCTCGCTATGTAAACATAACATGTAGTAATTAATGCAATAACTGCTTAAAAAATACATTGGTTGGTCTAATGTAAAAACTATAATGAAAATTCCCAGTCACATATCCAAGCCGCGAGACAAATCGCTGGCATACTTCGCACATCCCTTGGGCCCCGTGGATTGGACAAATTGATGGTATCCTCGGATGGTGAGGTGACAGTCACAAATGATGGAGCAACTATCCTTGATATGATGGATGTTGAGCACCAGATTGGCAAGCTCCTTGTGCAGTTGGCCAAGAGTCAGGATAATGAAATAGGTGATGGCACCACCGGTGTTGTTGTACTTGCTGGTAAGTTCTTTTTTGAATGATAATTTAAATAAGTATTTAACCCAAGGTTGAGTCACAAATTGTTTAATTATTAATGTCTATAAATTTGAAGCATTGTTTTGTACCTTTGGCGTAAAACAATCGCAAGTTGTGCACACAAACAAGGTCGCTCCTGACAAGTTGCAGATTGTGGAATTAGGTTTATAGCATGTGTTAATCCAATTTGAAAGTTTTTATTACTACATGTTACATAGTTATGCATTTTTTAAGTCTATTAGCCCATAAATGATTGGGACAGGTGATCTTTACGCCTAAAAGAGTATAGGCTTAGTGCGGGAAAACTACTACTCACTTAGGATATTAATTGAATTTTTAAGACTTAGCAAGCATCTCCAAATGATATTAATAATTTTTAAAGTATTTTATAATTAAATGGGAACATAGACATAAAATTTAAAACTGTGTGCAGGCTTGAACCCTTGCCCAACGCGATTTTGATAAGCTGGTAAGCCTAAACCTCCTTGCTAATGTGACTTTAAAAATATTTTTGAAAGCATTGACTCATTTTGACTATAATTTTTCTTTTACAGGTGCTTTATTGGAACATGCATCAAACTTGTTAGACAAAGGCATTCACCCAATCCGCATAGCTGATGGATTCGAGATGGCAGCTGCGACTGCCCTCTCCCATCTTGACAGCATTAGTGAAGCTTTTCCTGTAAACAAAGGAAGCCGGGAGAACCTCATTAAGGTTGCTATGACAACCTTAGGAAGCAAAGTTGTAGTCAAATGCCACAGACTTATGGCCGAGATGGCTGTTGATGTGAGTGAAATAAACTATATTATATAACCTAGAAAATGTCACATAGTAATGACCAGATACATGGTCAAAAATACTTTTTAGTTCTGGAACCTTATATATCACATAAACAAAGCCAAATTATTTAACTAGGCCAATGTTGTGGACTAAAATTAGCAGTGAAATTAAAATAGGCTGATTGATGATGATTTATAATTGTGCAGTTTTACAAGATTCAATTTATTCTTTCTTTGTAGGCAGTTCTAGCTGTCGCTGATTTAGAAGCTCGTGATGTCAACTTTGAACTGATCAAAGTGGAGGGCAAAGTGGGCGGGCGCATGGAGGATTCCAAGTTGGTCCATGGCGTCGTTATCGACAAGACCATGAGCCACCCTCAGATGCCTAAACAGCTGAAGGTACTGTTAATTCTACTTTTTATTCATAAATTAATTAATTGGGCTTTATCAAATTGCTTGTGCACACTTGGAAGATGTTCAAGTTAGAAGAATATTATTTATTATTTTATTTTATCTCATTCTCATATTATTTTATCCCAGTTATTGCCATTGAGAAAGTAGTCTTATATAGCTGCAGAAATGTTATCGACAAAAACACGATAATTCATGGCTTGTTATTTATTGTTCCAAATGCCTGAATGTCATGAAAAACATCCTATTTTTTATTTTTAAACAAACCGTTTAAACTAAAAACTGACATGACTAATGGGACATAAATGTATGTTATAAGCCAATTAAATATTTAAAATTTTTTTGTTATGTTTAGGACGTAAAATTAGCGATCCTAGCGTGTCCGTTTGAGCCGCCGAAGCCGAAGACAAAGAACAAGCTGTTGGTTGGATCCGTGGAAGACTATCATGAACTCAGAAAATACGAGCAAGATAAATTTTTGGAAATTGTTCGCATGGTCAAGGTAAGTAATTTTGTCCTTATAAAAATTACTCTGAAGTACGTATATTTATATGATACAAAAAAAAATTGATAACCTCCTCCTTTTTTGAAGTTGGCTAAAAAAAGGCTAAATTATAAGTGCTATGCGCATTGTTGTAGAACGCAGGAGCGACACTAGCCATTTGCCAGTGGGGCTTCGATGACGAGGCGAACCACTTGTTGTTGGCCGAGGGTCTGCCCGCCGTGCGGTGGGTGGGAGGCCCCGAGATGGAGCTCATTGCCATCGCCACGGGAGGCAGAATAGTACCCAGGTTCGAAGAACTCACACCAGACAAACTTGGAAGCTGTGGCCTTGTCAGAGAACTCAGTAAGTTTACTATTGTTATATATATTGTACATTTATTACTTAGATACAAATTTACTTTACTTACACACTCAAACAGTGAACAATAATTTAGATTTTAGAACAAATTACACATAAATTCCACCCAAACTTTTTAAAAATAATTTATATTTTAGAGCTAACAATAATTGCAGAAAGATGTTTTTTCTTGTTTTAATGTACGTCAATATGGATATCTCATAATAAACCTTATTCAGCGTTCAATATTCTATGAACACATGGACTTAAACTATTGGTTTACTCTCGCAGCATTCGGTACATCAAAAGAAGAGATGTTGGTGATCGAGGAGTGCTCGAACTCGCGCGCCGTCACGCTGCTGATGCGCGGCGGCAACCGCATGATCGTGGAGGAGGCCAAGCGCTCCGTGCACGACGCCTTGTGCATCGTGCGCAGTCTCGTGCAGGTAATGGAGCTCTAAAAACTTATATCACCGCATTTGAGATGAATATTTATTTTTATAATTTGAAATTATAATTTAAATAAACTTACGCCGGTATTCTCTGATGAGGTAGACGTAGGGTAGATCCAATATGTACTAACTTACACCCAAATTTTGATAGGTCCACATAATAGAGGGTGAAACAAATGCCGATTTTTGTACACTTTTCCAGACTGTTCTGCTTCTGACAATTCCCTAGTTGAATAACTTACTTTAATTATCTTTTTTTGTCTAAAATATTGTAAAAGTTTCATCAAGAAATACGAGATTTTGAGTCTATCTTTTAATTAAAATTAAGTCTAAATTTTAGTAACAAAAATGACATAGAACAAGTGTAGTGTATTATAATTAGGGGATTCGATCCCGGTCGATTTTTGTGATCCCGGGATTTCGGGATTATCAACAGATAATCCCGGGATCCCGGGACAGTCCCGGGATTGTATTAGTAATAAAAAGTGGTAACAAAAAGAAAGTAAAGTAAAGTAATAAAATCAATCTTTTATTTTAAATCTTTACTTAAATATTAAAAAATAAAACAAAATTATAATTTCTTCTGATAAAATGAACAAACTAAGCCCTTTTGTCTAAACAAAGAAACGCCATTATACTATAAAAAAAGACTATGCAAAAGAGATCAATATATTTTAAATAAAATATAAATATAGGAACTATAAATTACTTATTTTAGCCACGAAAATAAAATCTTGGAAATAACAAAGCATCCAACGTTTCATCCGAAAGCATACTTCTTAATTTGTGGCACAAATATGAAGAAGTGTAAAAAGCGCGTTCAGGCTCGATGGAAGTTGGAGGGATCGTCAATAATTTTTTATAGGTCTTCTCCAAATTACAGCCTCGTGTAAAACTAGCCTCATAAAGAGTAATTTCTTGTTTAATGATCTTAGAAAGCACATTTTTATTGATTTTTATTATAAATATGTCAATCCCGAAAATCCCGGGATTTATTGAATTTAATCCCGAAAATTTCGGGACTGAAAAATGACCGGGATCCCGGGATCCCGGGCTTCGGGATCCCGGGATCGATACCCCTAATTATAATGCATGTGGTTGTGTGCAGGACTCCCGCGTGGTGTACGGCGGCGGCGCTGCGGAGGTGTCGTGCTCGCTGGCGGTGGCGCGCGAGGCCGACAAGCTGGCGTCGCTCGACCAGTACGCCTTCCGGGCCTTCGCAGACGCGCTCGAGGCCATCCCGCTCGCACTCGCTGAGAACAGGTCACTACACATCACAGCAAATACAATTCAACAGATAATGGAAATCCTCCGCTGAACATAGGCCTCCTAGATGCAGTCTCCATTCAACTATGACCTGCAATCTTTGCCAGGTCGTCTGACTATCTTGTTCAAACTAACTGTAATTAAAAATACAATATACATATCAATTAATAATTTTCCGAGATATTCGAAATCGCTTTAAACTTTAGCTATATTTTCGGTTCCCCGGGGAAGGCCGAATGGAATATGTCGCAGTCTACCGTAAAACTGTCATGATTTATTGGTAAATAAAAAAAAAAACAGTGTCCAACTTGTTTTTGTGTTTTGTGATTCCAGTGGTCTTTCACCAATTGACTCGTTGTCAGAGGTGAAGGCGCGACAAGTAGCCGAGAACAATCCTAACTTGGGTATTGACTGCATGGGCAAAGGTTAGTACTTAGTGAACTTGTTGCAGTTTATCATTATCAGAAACATCAATGAAAACTTTCTCTACACGACGTTCGACTTATGTCCCAATATAAATAGGATTTAACGATTTTTATTTGAATTTGTGTAATTATGAGTGAGCTTGCCAGTATTTCTTTCCTTGCCTCTTTCTTCAAGTGATAATTCAAAGACTTGAATTCTATGCACTAAACATATTTTGTAATTTCTCTTATTGGCGATATTCAATATATTAATGTAATTCTTTTAATGATAATATTTTATTGAACAATAGTAATGTGGTATACTTTAGTGCCCATTGTCTGTTACCTGAAACCATTGCAAATGTTTTCCAGATTCAAACGACATGAAGGCGTTGAATGTAATCGAATCGCTCCACTCTAAGAAGCAGCAGATCGCGCTGGCCACGCAGCTCGTCAAGATGATCCTCAAGATAGACGACGTGCGCTCGCCAGCAGACTCCATTCAATAATACATTACAAATTACTTTACTTTACTAAAACAAATGTTACTTTAATGTTGAGATGACAATGTGCCGCGCTTTGTTCCACGGAGGTACTTGATAGCTTTATTTATTCTGTTTAGTATCTAAAGCTTGCGCCATGAGTATTTTGCACTTTTAACTACTGCCTTACAAATATTTTTCGAAACTTAACATGTATTTTTGTATTGGGCACAATTCATTCATGTTGTTACTTTGTACTCACCTTGGTACTTGGCGTACCAGTTATAATACTATAATAAAGTTGTAATTATAAAAGCGAATATTTGTAATTGCAGTAACTGAGGATTTCTTGATCACAAGTTAGTTAGCTAGGAAATATTATTAAATGATATATAGAGAATAGAAATAAAAATAATGAGCAAAAGCAGTCTGATAGAATTTCTTGTTGTATTTATTCATTTGGATTTCGCTATGTTTTACAATGGAATATTATGTCAATTAAATCCAAACATATGAGTATAAATTTTGGATGAAACCTATCATTACAGTATGGCTGTCTCGAATGAAATTTTATTTTTGTTTAACCAACAGTTTGAGCGCAGCAAATCTGAGGGGAGAAGGAAATAGGCCAGTCGATAGCGTAGCTCTCGGACATTTAGTCATTTTGGGGCTTTCTTGGGAGTGGAGCGCGCGCTTTGCGTGCGAGAATTATACAAATGCTGTAATCACATACATAAATAAGTCAGCAATTTCGAGAGACCTGTTCAACCATAGGCAAACTGTCTGGGTACCCGAGATCATCAAGAGCATCAGAAAACTTAGCCAGTGCTAACCAGTATTCTTGAGGACCCGAATCTGTCAACTTTATTTTATTGAAACATTTGCTTTCATGTTCTCAGTTTTTATAATTATTGGTTTCGCGACAGCGAATTAGGGATGATATTAGTTTTGTTTCCCTTACTGGCGCAGGCTTTAGTTAGGAACCCAGTATTGCGCGGTAATGAAGGCGTTTCTATATGCATTTCGGTGGGGCGGAATCGCGTCGCGTGCGTGTACGAGTGTACTAAATGTGATGAATGCCTTATTGCACTAATAAATTAATATGCTAATTTAGTGTTGTTTCCTTTATCGCACTTTATCTTTTATCGCAATTCCCCAGAACTCGTAATGTTTAATAGTATTCTTACGATGTTTTATTGTAGTTTGTAAAGTGATCATTCATTGAGAATACATGGATAACTTTGAAAAGTCAAAGGGGTGAGCCTGCGACGGCCGATATTCGCGAGCACACGCCTACACCTCTAGAAAAACCCTAGCAATATGTGGTCCACAAAGTATCAACAAAAAAATCATTTAAATTAATAATTACGTTGGAATTTAGAGAAGCTGTAATTTCTTGCTCTGTTGATTATATGATGCTCTTAGAAGAGATCAAACTCTACTTGGCTCCGTTTATTTCTAATGATTTACGAACCAATAAATTCAATTTAAAAATCAACTATCCGGAAAGTACAAGAAATTTTAATCATAAAAATTGTCTCCGACTAGTCAACAAAGAACGGGGGTTTAAATAAAATGAAATAAACATACTCTGACATCAATTTATTGAATAATTTTCCTATGAACAGGGTTGTTTCCAAGACGGGGGCTTGGCAAAATCATACAAAGTAAGCAGAACCATTATGACTCCGACGACACACCCGACAAGGGTGCTGCTGTACAGGACTCGATCACTGAAACCCCCCTTCAAGTAGATAGGGCGCCCATCCTCACATTGGTAGTCCGCCTGAAGCTTCTTAAGTTTCATCAAACTACGTTGCGTGCGCAAAGGCGGTGTGGTGGAAATTCTACGACAAATATTAACTATTGCTAAATGTCGCATTCTATCACGGCAAATTATACTGACAGATCAAATTTAATTTGTGTGATTTTGAATAATGCGAATGTTTTACGACCTCCGTGGAATTTTGTTTTTCGACTTCGAATTTGTTTTTTAAACCATTGAGAAAAAAGGACTTTTTACACGAGAACCCTTTTAATAAAAATTAATTTTTATTATAAAAGATAATTACTTACTACCAAATTAATTTGATGTTACTTATTTAATTATTCTGTAAAATCTCATTAATACTACTATTTCTATTGCTAGTTAAGGCGGACAACTAATAGATATGTAGTGCCATAGTCCAGGTAATTATCCTAATAAACGCACTTAAAGCACCAAACTGTTTTTTTTTATACTAACGTAAAATTGGCTTATTAGCAGGACACAAATGGCAATTTAGTCTAAAATCTAATTGATGTATTGTTATTATATAGATTGATAGATAAGGGAAGTAAAAAAGGTATATTTATTTTAATGCTATATTATTTTAAGCCATGTAGCAATTCTGTTACAAGAGTATAATTACACAAAAATATATTTCCTATAATATTTTACTGAGAAAATTCTGATTAAAGAAAACATCATACATATATTAGAGTTAACCTATTTTATTATGAATATTCTGAAATTCAATTATATTTGATCTATAACTAAATATGAAAGTATGCATTTGTTAACTTGATAGTCAACAAGAAGTCTCTTCTTAACGCTAAACCAATGTGGTTAATAACTTTACAATGTTCCATTTCTGAACATTCAATATCAATCATTACTCAACCCACTGAATAGTTCTTTACATTTTACATTCACTCTATTCTGTTCCATAATACCGTCTTGAATTCTTGCCAAAGTTTAACGAGCGAGGGTCTACTCCGGAGACCGCCTCGCTCGTTTCCGCCGCTATATGTCGAATCTTTCGAATGCCAATGCCTTGCCTTCTTCTTCGTACTCTTCTTTAGTCATACAGAAGGAGTAGAAGTCAGGATTTTTGAACAAGAACTTCCCTCCCTCCCAGGCATACGTAATCGGATTTTCAGGCAACGTCACCTTGACATCGTAATGGTCTAATGCTAAAGCACGAACATCGTTGTAAACTCTGTCTCTATACCCAGGAAACATAGCATTACCACCATACAAAACTATGTTTTCTAGCAAACTTTCCATGTTTTCTTCTGGACAAGCATTAATTGAATGCATAATAGCTTCTGAAATGCCCATCTGCTGTATTCCTACGTCTGATGGGTGGAAAAGCAGTTCGGGAATGGAAAACCGTTCATTGTTTAACCGTAAAGTTTGTTGCTCAAGGTCTTCGTCAGGTCCTACTACATCTCGAAGGTAGCCACGACGAATTGTAGTATAATCAGGAAGGACATAGTCTTTGACTATCGAGTTGTCGGGGCCTGCAAAATATCGTATCAATGTATTTTTTAGTGTAGAAAAAATTGAAGATTAGATTATTTAGGAAATTATTGGTTTATTGGTATATTGCTAAAAGAAAATTCATCACCATTATTATCATCATCAACCCATATATATACATCCTACAGCTGCACATAGGCATCCTCTACCATTGGGAGGGTTTAGTTCACTGGACTGGTGTGAGTTGATAGACTAGACACCTATGAAATTCGTAAGAACTTTTAGGTGCGCAGGGTTCACCAGAATGTTTTCCTTCATCATTAAAGCCAGTGATAATTCATTGTGAATCCACACATCACTTTGAAAAGTCAGAGGTACACACTTCTGACTCTGGGGTTTGAACTCGCGACTGCCGAGATTTTCGATTGTGTGCCTAAACCTCAAAGCAATTACAGTTGAATAAGTGATATACAAAGCAACATTGTAGAAACAGCGGCAGTAAATGTTGTGGTCTAATACCCATAAGAGGTGTAAATCACAACCCATAGGCAAATATAAGTTGTCATTTAGCCATAATAGGCCACTGCCTAATGTTGGCTGGCTGATTGACTGGCTCAAAGTTAACAACCTTAATTATGTTTTTTAAAAACAGGGCTTTAATTTGATGATACAAATGTTGTTCATTCTAGCTATGATATGTATTGCAATAAAAATTCTAATAGGTATAAGATCAAACCACAAAATTGAAGTCAAACCCTACTACCCTTACAGAGTTCAAGCCAAATTAAGTCTTAATTGAAGATGGGTATGTTGATATATTATTCATATTTGATAGACATTACGTAAATGACTATACCTTTCTTTCTAGCAATTTCCATATCATTCATAAAATCCAAGGAAACAAAACATGAATCCTCTTTAACTTGATTTATCACATATGTTTCATCCATGACATTTAGTTGGCGATATGACAATACTTCTTTTAAATGATTAGTTAACACTTTGCCACCAACATCCACTCTTCTTATGCCTTCCCGGTACTTTTTTCCTTTTATGTAAGGGACTATGTATGAGTAACTGTATCCTGAATCAACTACAACTGTGCATTGATTTTTATTTATCTTTCTATAGTGATATTCAGCGAGATCAGTAGGGTTGATTCGTAGAAGAGATTGGCATTCGTATTCCTCGAAGAAAATTTCGGTCATGGCTTCTTGAATGGAGGCAAAATTGAATAGCGGCTCAGTAATTATTAAAGGTATCTCGTTGAAGTTGACAGGACAGCATTCTTTGCTGAAAATATAATCCCAGACCGTTTTCTGCGTGTCCCAGTTGATTAGAAAACCTTTTTGAAAAGGTAATATGTAAAAAAGTCCTGACGCGTCTCGGCACTCGTCTATTTGTGATCCGATAAACGGGCGACGTCGTTCGGATTTTGCTTTCATTATGCAGTTTGGCACTACCTTCGGATCCATCGTGGAAAAGCCCACTTTCGCTGTATATGCCCCATTATCAAGTATATAACAAGATGTTTCTGGCATTTTTATAAAGTAGTTTACCGGTGACTTAAATATACATTGGATATTGTAGTGTTGTGGTATTATAACACTTCTATTAATAATTTAATTAAAACGATTAAAAGTCAATGTTATGCATTTCTACTGAGAATATTAAAAAACATTTATTCGACATAAACACTGAACACTCAACAGAAAAATAGTATGACAGATTTTTCTTCTCTGTGGTAAGGCCAAGGGGTCTAAAGTAAAGTGCCAAATCAGTCGTGGTTCTCTATTAAATATGAAATACCCTGATATTGAAATAAATCCTTTAAATATACCTAGAACAGGCATAAATAATTAACACTTAGGTAGTCTGAATTTTTAGGATTGTATCAGGTATAATAAACTCTGAATTCTGATTTGGTGTAATTTTAGTACAACAGTATGGGACTAATAGCGAAAAGCTTGTTTTATTCTACAGACTATATGATTACATTTGTCTCAAGTCCCAACTATATAAAGTTTTTAGTATAATCATTTACTCAAAAAAAAAAACTTTTTACCCAATTACTACATCACTTTACTTCTTCGTCACAATCAACAATCGTAATCGAAAATTTTGTCAAAATACATGGAACTGAAAATATATATAGTAAAGCCATTTAGTATATCATTAATTAAGTATGATTGTTTAATATGACTTTGTATCACCCACAGAATTCGTAAAGTACAGGAAATTAAAATTCTTATACCCTATTCAGGAAGCCGTGAGATAAAAGGTAAACAAACCATAAAATGGGTACTTTACAGGTTCACGACTGTTGAAGTCAATATATTTTATAAAAATAAGTACGAAAGTAATACACTGACAACACTGTAAATTATATTTTAGAATGATATTTGTAAAACTTGTGTAATCCTTACAGAACTTTACTTTCTTATTGGAATTCGAATATCAAATGCCTTAAATATTTTTTTTATTTAAAATTATTAGTTATTATTGCGCGCTTGATGATTATTTTGAAAATGCGATATCTTCTAAGATACTCATCGAAATTAAATGATTTAAAGGGCAAATTTCTTTTAAATTAAATACTTATACTGAATAACGCATTTATTTGAATAAGGATTAATATATTCTTTATAAAAATACCTTCACAAACAATGCTTTATTTTATAACAAATTTAGTTAGCATAAAAGAGGTTATAGTGAATCAACCCTAAAAGTTAGACATATGCTACCGCTGACTTTTTTGTAGACATTATCAAGCTCTACAACTTTTCTCTAGGACTCAACTATATATCTTCCATGGGTAAGGCAGCGTTTGTAAAAAATGGTTTCGTTCGCCCGTTTTTTCTTCGACTTACTTCGCAAATCCTGCTACAACAAAAAAGTCTTATCATTTTTCGGACTGATATATAGCCTATGAAACTCACAAAGAACGTAGCTTTCTATTGGTAAAAGAATTTTCAAAATCGGTTCAGTAGATCCTGAGTTTACTTTCTACAACGTCACAAACATACAAACATTCAAACTCACAAACCTTACCTCTTTATAATATTAGTATAGATTAAGTTATGTACATATAAAAACACCCAACAAAGACCCGATTCCCAAACTTCGACCGCATTTTAGTACTACTAAATTATAGACCACAGACCATACGATTTGTGGCTAAAAATAATAAAACCTTTAAAATTAATGAAGTTAAAGTTTTACTTGGCAAAAACATAAAAGTAGAGGATTGTCAAAGGTGCATTGACCATGTCATAAAAGAAGAAAAAAAACATGCTCAAAATTGATTATAATATGGTTGGATGGCATAATTGATTATAACTTTTGTTATTCATGTTGGTAAGAGTTCATCAGAATCCTCGGAATTCGCTGAATAAATAATTAAATATAAGAAATCTATTGTTTCATTATGCTCATAGTTATATACCTTCTAATAAAACTTTGCAATTCTTTGTTCATACATGTGAACTATGTACATACATACATACATAAACTCACGCCTGTCTCCCGTTAGGGTAGGCAGAGACTATAGAGCGCCAAATGCCACGGTCCAGACACACCTCTTTCGCTTCCTCCACTGACATAATCCTCTTCATGCATGCACGTCGGTTTCTAGGACTCTTTATATTACCCTTCTTAAGTAAATTACCTATTTGATCTTTATAGGTGGATCTGGGCCGTCCTCGTCCGACTTCACCACTCACTCCCGCACAGTAAATCTCTTTCGTAATTCTGCAAACATTCATCCTTTCAATGTGGCCAAACCATTTTAACATTCCCCTTTCAATTTTTGTCACTACATCGACTTTCAATCCACATTTTTCCCTTATCACACTATTCCTCACTCTATCTGCCAATTTTACCCCACACATGCTTCTCAGCGCTCTCATCTCAACTGCGTTAATTTTGCTTTCATGCCTCTTCTGCCATACCCAAGACTCACTTCCATAAGTTAGTGTTGGCACCAGGACTCCTTGGTGTATCGCTAATTTAGCGCGGTCCGATACGTGTTTACTGGCCGCGATGGAGTACAAGGCGCCATTAACACTATTACCCAATTAAGATAAACAAAGTACAGAAACTAAATGTAGGTATTGTTTGTTTTATCATGGAGTCAAATTAAAAAAAGAAACAGTGAAATAAAAGTTTGAGAAGCCTTGTTTTTTTTTTATTTGTTTACATTTTGTTTTAAGCCCCGGTGAATAGGGCATAATTATTTTTTCCATAAGCTTTTATGCACGTGAGTGTTCATGAATATAATATTTAACCCACGTAATTTGGTCTATGGTGTGTGTTGGATTGGAACCAATATCCCTACGATTGTCCTCGTCTTCTCGAGTCATTATAAGCTTACGAAATATGACCTTAGTGGTCTTTCGGAAATACCTAAATAAAGTTGGTGTGCTATTAAATCCCTTTTTATTTAGAGATATGCGACACCTAGTGGTAAAAAAAGTAAATTAATGGAGGTGAAAATAATTTACCTTTTTATGTAGAACAACCGAGAGGCATAATAATTGTCTTTCGTACTCAAGGGAAAGTTTAAATAATATTGAGAGCTTACAACCCAACAATAGCAAAAAGCATTTTATACATTTCCATTAATTTTAATATCATATTAATAAATGATTTATAAGATTGAACACAACAAGGCTACAAGGCATATCTTTTCAGAGTAAAAAATTGGCATTGTAATAGATAGTTAATAATATTAAATACTAAATGGCATTAGTAACCCAAACCAACACAGATGCTTATGAGTCAAACTTTTGGCTTATAAAATAACAGAAGAAGGCATTATAACTTGAAAATGTTGAGATTATGTAAGGAAGCTAAACATAAATTAAAACTAATGTTTCTACAGGAAAGTTACATAATTTAAAAAAATAATAAGGTTTTGTGATTCTAAACCAGTATGTTTTATTGAATCATAAATTATATCATATACACATTTCTAACTTAAACTTAATAGATCTTCAAACAAGGAATTCCTGAAGCATGATGGTTTACCTGAAATTGAAAATAATACCATTATAAATAAAATATTTTCTGAACAGTATTTTATCTTAGAAAGCAGAACCTTAAAAGAACACTTAAAAACAAAACTGTATATACAAGACAGCATTTTTGTTTATTGTATGTTCAAAAATATGAAAATCAGATTTCTTTATAAAAAATAGATATTTGGATGTAAAAACTTTTTAGAAAAGCAACAGCTCTTTTAATTTTAATGTTAGTCATAATATGTATGATGTAGATTATAAATTTACTTCTTGAGAAGCTGGTGGCGGGTAATGAGGTAAGGTGCCGCAAATCCAGATCCAGCATACAAGATGAAGTACAGGGTCAGCTTGTGGCGGTTGTGCAGGTCAAATGGCAAGTTCTGAAAACAGAAACAATTTAATCAATAGAAGATAATGACTAAGGACATTGTGTCATAGGGTCTTCTCATGCCAAGCCTTTAAAATTTATATGTAATGTCTAAATCAATAAAATGCTCCAAAAATTTGGCTGACACACCCTATTATAATTCCATTACTTCATCATTGTCTAAGGAACATTTGTTTTATAATAATACCCTCATATACTGCATTGCAGCATTTTGTGGTGTATTCAAAACTTATTGGCAATGTATCACTATTGAACTAATTGTTACAAACAAACTTAACTGAAACAGTTTATTATGAAGTAAAAGAAATAATTTGCGAGATTAAATGCAAACACCTCTGTATTCCTTATACTATTTTTTTTACAGGAAATAGCAATGCTATCTTGTTCTTCATCAGGCACTTGACATACAGTAAATAATACATTTTTTTCTAGTAGGTATTGACAAACAATTACCGGTAAGTGATTGTGATAGGTAAAATATCAGTAATAAAGTAATGTCTAGCTATTGCTTAATGAAATTTTCATGACTATACAAATACAACTTAACCTCTCAAATTTCGTAGTTTGCAGGAACAATAAAACTTTATTTAAGCTAGACTCGCAGATAAATAAAGCATAGATAATAATTGTATCTCTTAATTGACATTAATTAAATTAAAAAAAATAAAGAAAAACTTTGATTATGTAATACAAATTTTGAATTTAGAACTTACCTCGCCAGGAACACCACCGTGAGAGTGATTCCTTACAAAGTTAGTGATCACATTCCTGCCAACCTTGTTGGAGACACGAGCCAGAGGAGCGAACATTTTGATAATTCACAGACGACTTACAAGCGAATAGGTCCTCACAGAAAACAGGAAATTCGATTTTTGCGACAGCTTTTTTTTCCAAAAGCTACTACTGCGTTCATTTAATTGTTCTAAAATGGTAGATTCTATGAACGCATCCATATATGAGCCGAAATAAAACTACAAATTTAAGAAAAGTTATATATTTGAGATTTTATCTACTTTATTCACTGTTAATGCACAATAAATTTGTCTAGATTACCAGCACCATGATCTGAAACAAAAAATCATACCTATTTGAAATAAAAAGTAATTTTGCTGAGCGATTAATTATCTTTTTATAGCAATTTGAAAATTAATAAATATCAAAATCATAATATAATGATATAAACTAGACAAGACACATAATTTTTATATCTATAAATCCATATGAAAATATTTAAACCACGGAAATCATAGTAGAAAATAGGGCAAATAGACGACGGTTGGAATGGTGAAATACATGGTTGGTGCCTATTTGGAATAACCTAAATCTTCGTATTTTTATCCTTCTATAAATAATTGGACTTAAATCATTTCAATTTTCAATAATTTTATTCTCATCAGAGATTTTACAATGTTTTTTCGTTTTTCATTTTAAATGTCATAAGACAGTTTTTTAAAAAACTGACATTAGTTTCGCCGGAAATACAATATGGCAAACAGACACAATATACTTCTTTAAATTTAACTTATCGACACGTAATAATTATATAAAAATAAAAATAATAACGTAAACACAAAATACACAATTGTTTGATATACATATTAATTATACACTTATATTATTAGCAATAAATAATCTAGCGGAAGTAACATAAAATTAATACATGTACCAACATTATAAGACAACCCTAACAGCTCGGCCATCCTGTTAATCGCGAGTCCCATCGCGAATTACAAATATAAATAATATGTATGTATATAAAACAAAATTTTTTTTCAATTAGTAAGAAACAAAATTCTACATTGACAACAATTTTCTTTATTAATACATATGCAATAAAATCACCATCATTTATTTAAATGCCTAATATAATCGCTTCACTAAATTGTTGTAATTTAATTAGTTATAATTATTAAAATAAAACAAATTAAGCTCTATCGCTTACGTTATTGTCCACCGAATCATCGGGTTCATTATCCGTGTCCGAATCAAAGTTTCGATTAAAGTTCAGCCATGGCTGAATTTTGTCCAAAGCCACAGTTCCTTGATAACGGCGACCGTTTTTACGCGACAAAGGGGTGTCTTCAACTATAAACCTATCGTGGTCGAGCACTTTTACTATGCGGTATGGACCTTGATACTTGACAACTAATTTCTGGGATTGTCCATCATGCGGTACCTGCTTTTCGATCCGTACTAAATCGCCCTCTTTATAACTCTTGCCTTGTTTTCTATGGCTATTGAAACGAACAATGTCCTTTTGCTGCTGTTTTTCTATTTCTTTGGCAGCTTCATTCCTAATACCTTCCAATTCCTCAGTTGTTATAGAACGAAATGTGTCGTTAATGATCGAATTAAGAATTCCTTGACTTTTATGATTGATGTTAAAACCAAAAACAAGCTCTGACGGGGATTTTTGCGTTACTTTATGTGTTGCTGTATTAAGTCCAATTTGAATATCGCGGATATTTTCATCCCAGTTTTTGTCGTCCTTTCCGTGATTAGATGCAGCTAAAGCTTCCGTTATTGTTCTATTAAATCTTTCGACTTGACCATTGGCTCTCGGAGTTGCGACTGCGTTCAAGATGTGTTTTATTCCATACTCTGTGACAAATTCTTTAAAAGATTTGCTTGTAAAACTCGAACCCCTATCGGTGATCAATCGGGTTGGTACCCCAAAGTAACTAATATGATCCTTTAGAATGCGAATGGTTGTTATGGATTTGGTGTTTTTGACTGGGGTTATATTGACATACTTTGTGAAACCATCAACGATAACTAAAAGATAACTATTCCCTACTTTACTTCTTATAAACGGTCCCAAGTGATCGACGTGGATGGTGTGAAAGGGTATGCTGATTTTCTCAATCGGATGTAAGTTTCCTTCTCTTTTTCCCCCAGGAGCTTTGTGATGGGCACACTCTAAGCAAGCTGATACGTATTTCTTTATGAAACGTTTCATGCGAGCGAACCAATAATTCTTCCGGATTCTTTCTAACGTCTTTTCGAAACCGCAATGTCCAACGTCATCATGATTCCTTTTAAGTATTTGCCAACGCACTCCCTTTGGTACGACCCATTTTATTTCTTCCCCAATTATGCGATATACTCTCCCGTTTTTAAGTTTATAATTATTGTGAATTTCGGCTATATGTTCTGTGCCTTTATCGGCTAAAACATTTTTTATAGGGGAAAGGGGGGTAGCCCCGGCCAAAATTTTGTTTTTGATAATATGACTATATTTATAAAGAAAAACACAAGAGAAGTGCATAGCATAATCAACATTATATTTATTTATGATAAAATAATTGAAAATTAAAGAAAAAATATTGAAAAATTAAAATTAAACTCACTTCAAATTATAATAAAATTTTGGCATCTCTTTAAAGTGGCGGGTAGCCCCGGCCATCTACATATTTAATTATTAAATCGTTCTTTAGCTTTTCTTAACTTTAACCTGCGCTGTCATCTTTTTCTTAACCTTTGCCACAGCTTTAGGATCTTTAATCTTCTCCGTCAACTCATTTTTGTAAGGTGAAGACGTTAAAATCTCGCTTTTTTGTGTTCTTCTTTTCCTAGCTATTAATCGTTTCTGTGAGGCATTTGGAAGAGGTGACAGAACCTTAAGCACATCACTAACATTTTTAACATCAACATTTTCATCTCGTACTGCCTCTTGGATGTTTGCTGACGATACAACTGGAATGGAAGCTGATGGTTCAACGCTTATGATTGGTACTGCTTCATGAAGTTGGATGGCGGCTGACGACACAGATAGAGCACTTGAAGGTCCCGGTGTATTTTCAAATGCTGCAGGACTAGGAGCCTGAATTGTTGTCTGACTCAATCTATTTTCAATTGGTATTTCAGTTAAGGCGGAACCTAAAAAGTCTAGGTCTGAAAACACATCTCGATTAAAGGGTTGGATACCAGTGCAACGGAAACCACTTTGGGCAATCTCTAATCTAGCAGCTTTGGTAAACGCTATGTTTGTCAGTCCAGCGATGTCATAATCAGTCAGTCGAGAACCAGGATTTTGACGCATCCATGATGCACAGGCTGACCCATAAGCTTGTTTGAAAGGCTTGAAAAACACACGGTCTAACGGCTGAATCTTATGACTTGTGTGCGGTGGAATGCTCAGCATGTGAATATGATTGTCTCTAGCATATTCAATAACATTCAGCTCTTTGTGGCTATTATGTCCATCTAATATTAACAAAACAGGGTGAGCTTCAGACGGATGGACATGTTTCTTGAAATGGTGTAGCCACTGGAGAAATATCTCCGCATTCATCCAACCGCTTTCGGACGCTATCCCAAGGCTTTCTGGCGGTGCACCAATCATAAGCCGGCCATTCTTATCCATTTTCTTTCTAGGGAAAATGAACATAGGGGGTAGGAAATGACCCGATGCACTCATGGAAATCATGACAGTGATGTTACGTCCCCGTTCAGCTGAAGTCAGTTTTCCAACCTGCTTTTTCCCTTTCACTGACAAAACTCTGTCATTTTTGTGAACTGTCGAGACTCCGGTCTCGTCAGCATTATAAATTTGAGAGGCTTGGAAGTTAAATTTTTCATATAGGTTGAGGAGAAGGTCATAAAACCTGTCAACCTGAGGTTTATTGAAACCTGTAGAACGCATTAAGCTTGTCGCCTCAGGAGTTCTCAGTACCACGTCTGGATTTCTTTTCTTGAAACCGCAGAAAAAATCTTTTCCAGCCATTCGCTTGTCTCTATTAAACCTATGATTAATTTTAAGTTTTTCTGCTAAATCAAAGGCAAGATGCAAAAATTCATTTCTTGTTAAAGGCATGAGACAGTTATCTTGTTTTATAACATGTTCACAAAGCTGTCTTTCCAACTCAGGATGAAATGTCTGTTCAAAACGTCCTAATTTTGGCTTAAGCGTGATCTGATGACCTTCTTTTATACCTTTGATACGATCTTGCAGCGAAGTACGTGGAACTGCATACCGATCTGCGGCAGCTCTCTCAGAACATTTTTTCTCGAGTACATCTTTAATTGCTTTTTTCATGTTTTCTTCACTCCAGTCTCCACGATTTGTAACTCGATTTTTAAATTTAGGCATGGTAACACTGCAACAAACGATATTCAAATGTAGGACTTAAAATAAAAACATCAATAAAGAATAATTAACATGATTACACATGGCCGGGGCTACCCCCAAAACCAATGGCCGGAGCTACCCGCCATGACTTCCGTCAGAAAAAATATTCTTTTAAAAAAAGCTTATTCATTATTATGAATATTCTTTTATATATACAAACTATAATAATATTACAATATGTAAACAAGATAAAATAAATAATTACTCACGTTTATCCAATAAATATGGTTTCCGAAACAATTTGAGTCGCGCGGCACTCGCCAACGAAAATCGGAATTCTCTCGACCGCGTCCGAATGCAACCGTCAATCGAATTCAACTGTTCGCGTTTGTCAAACGCATCGTATACGCACACAGAGGTCGCGAGAAGTTCAAGGCCACGTGGCGCGTAAGTCGAATATTTGTTATGGCCGAGGCTACCCGCCGGCCGGGGCTACCCCCCGTTCCCCTACGAACTATGTCATCATCTGCGGACTGAACAGTAGTGATCCAATCCTGTTCGGATTCTACAACCAATACATCTAACACAAGAGACTCTTCTCCATTGGAGTCTATCGGGTTGCGGCTTAGTGCGTCCACATGGGCCATCTTTACACCGGCCCTGTATTCAATAGTGCAATCGTACTCCTGCAATTGAATCCACCATCGAGCAACTCTAGGAATCAAATCTCTTTTGATCATAGTTGTTCTAAGAGCATTGCAATCAGTCAGTATTGTGAATGGAATTCCGATAAGGTATACCCGAAACCTATTCAGAGACGCTATGACCGCGAGAGTTTCTAACTCTACTGAATGATATTTTTGTTCTTCTGGGGTAGTTTTGCGACTATAATAAGAAACGGGTTGAAATATGCCGTTATGATTGCGTTGGAGAAGAATACCTGCCAACCCAGTCCTACTGGCATCAGTATGGAGTTGTGTCTCCGCAACTGGATTATAGAGTGCTAAAAGGGGTCGTTTAGATAGAAACTCTTTAATGAGTAAAAACGCTTCTTCCTGGGGCTTGTTCCACTTCCAATCATTATTCTTTTTCAAAAGATCCGACAATGGGGCAGTTATCAAGGAATAGTCTTTTATAAATCTCCTAAAGAAACCTGATAAACCTAAGAACTGCCGAAGTTCATGATGGTTTTTGGGTGTGGAGAAATTTGCCACCGCATCTATTTTCAAAGAACCCGGTCTAATGCCGTTAGAACTTATCTCAAATCCCAAGAAGTCTATTTTATCCAGGAAAAATTTGCATTTACTTAGTTTTAACGTAAGCCCGCCTTTCCTCAATAAACTAAGGACTTCCTCTAGACGATGTAGACCTTCACTGAAAGATTTGCTAGGTATTAAAATATCGTCCATGTATATCAAAGCATATTTGATTTTGGCGTCCGATAGGATATTATTCATTGTCCTTTGAAACACCGAAGGTGCGTTAACAAGTCCAAATGGCATTCGGTTGTATTCATACTGACCATCCGGGGTGACGAAAGCGGTTTTATATTTACAACTTTCGGCTATTGGTATTTGATAGTACCCGGACGCTAAATCTAAAGAGGTAAACATATTGTTTCCCGAAAGTAAATCCAATTGATCCTCGATCCGCGGTAGAGGATAATGTTCTTTCCTAGTTTTTCGATTTAAAGCCCGATAATCTACGCATAACCGTTTTTCTCCAGTTTTCTTCTGTACTAACACTATTGGGCTAGCATAAGGGGATGAAGATTCGCGAATAATATTATTATCAAGCATCTCTCGAATCATGTTTTGGACCAAATTTCTTTCTGAATAAGGAATACGATAAGGTCTATATACTACAGGTTCTGAATCTTGTAATTCTATAGTCATTTCGGTCGCTTGAGTGAAGCCAAGATCCTTTAAGCTGCTAGAAAAACAATCCTTGTATTTAATTAAAACTTTACGGAGAGCCAAACGTTCTTCCTCTGTTATAACTGGACTAACATTCACAGAATCGTCTATATTATCTGAACTTACAGTTACTTCGCAAACGTCTAATGTTATCGGTATATATGTAGATCTAGCCAAAAGTGAACCTTTATTAATCGTGATATCTGCCTTAGAAACATTATAAATCAGTACCGCGCATCGACTGTCTGTAACACTGTATTCCCCAGGGAGTAGGAAATATTCTTGCCCTATTTGTCCTCTGACGGACCCTGAAACAAGGACTTTGCCACTTTCTAAGTAGTTACAACTAACGGGCACAGCTAGTAACTGGTTAACAGGGATTTTAACGGCACTGCTCGAAACAAGATGAATTTTATTGCACTGAATATCTTGAAATATAATCTCATCTGGCGTTTTTGTAATTATTATATTTGGCTGCTCGGTAAATGAATGCCCTAGTAGAACCGAATACTTTAGCACATAGTCATCAACCACATAAATTTTTATAGCAAGTTTAATATTCTGAACTTCTACGTTCGCAATAATCAGACCCAATGGTTTGATAAGATTTGCTCCAATGCCTCTAAGAATAGGTAAAGGTAAATTTGTCTGAAAATCTGCATTTACTAATTTTGCGTCGCTAGATCTAATCAAAGAGACCTGACTTCCTAAATCGACGTGACATTTAAAAGTAACATTATTAATTTTTATATCTATTATGTACTTATTGTTAGGACTATTGTCCATAGTAACTTCCGATACCTGTTTTTCAGTTTTCTCCGAATTGCTAGATTTGGGATTTTCATTAACTTTGGTCCTATAACATTTCATAGATTGATGTCCTATTCTATTACAATTAGTACATTTGATCAAGGGTTTATCGCATTTAAAACTTGGGTGGCCAACAAGATTACAATTAAAACACCTAATACTTGAATTATTAGGTGGGGATTTATAATTAATATTTTTGTTTGTTGGGGTAACATATTTATCGCTTCTATTCCTCTTTAAATGATCACTGTTATCTCTCGTAGTTACTACTTTTACTGATCTAAAATACTTTAATACTTGCTCTGGTTCAGAGAATTGCGCGGCCTGAGCGCCTACCTTTATGGCCCGGTCATCAACGCCGTGAAGCAAGCAGTCTACCGCCTTCCTACCACTTATTTTGCATCGATTCAGTATATTCATTTTTGCATAGTAATAGTGCTCTAACGATTCACCATAACGGACTCTTTTGTTAAGCATTTCAACAAGAAGTTCCGCGTAGTCTTCTCGACAAGGGAAAGATTCTAAAAGTTTTGTTTTCCATTCTGCCCATGTATATAAAAGTGATGGGAGGCCTTGATACCATGACTTGGCAATACCGCTTAATTTTGGAAGTGAATAGTGTATCACTTCTTTTTCGCTCCAATTATAAATCTCCGCACATTCTTCAACTTTGTTAATCCACGTCAACATCGACTGTTCCTTTGTCATCGGGTCAAAGTCTGGGATAACGTTATTATTAAAAGGCAATTTAGGTTTTTCTGAACTCCTCATATCCTGCATAATAGATATGAATTTTTCCAAAATCTGACTAGTATCTCCTTTGTTATTCTTACTACGTTTTCTTGTATAATGTGGGTTAAAGGAATCACCTGATGATTCGGATGAACTGCGACGATAACTGTGTTTATACTGCGTAAACCTTTTGCGCTTCAAGTGAATTAATTTGTCATTTCGTCCTTGTTCACTATTATCGTCACTAGCAGAAACAGAAGTTCTCCTCCGATGTCGTGCTTGTTCCCGATTTGTCCTTCGCTTGTTATTGTGATATGTTGCTGAAGCCGGAATTTGCTCGACGGATGTCACCAATTGACGTGAGCACTCTCCTCCGAGCGTTGAGTCAATAACTGGCCCTTTCCCACTTCTCCTCCTCTCGATCTGGCCTTCCCGATTCGCTTGCCCCTTACCTCGGGGCCCAAAGCAAATCGACCTTTGACCTTGGTTTTCAAAATCTACCGTCTTTCGCCATCGCTCTTCAAAGTCGATCCACCCTTGACCTCGGGTGTTATTATTTATTGGCCCTTGACCTTGGGCGTCGTCATTCGTTAGCCCTTGACCTCGGGCGTCGTCACTCATAAGCCCTTGACCTCGGGCATCGCGATTCATTTGCTCTTGACCTCGAGCATCATCGCTTACCAGCCCTTGACCTCGGGCGTCGTCACTCATAAGCCCTTGACCTCGGGCATCGCGATTCATTTGCCCTTGACCTCGAGCATCATCGCTTACTAGTCCTTGACCTTGGACATCATGCCTCATTCGCCCTTGACCTCGGGCTTCCTCACTCCTTCGCCCTTGATCTATGTCTAGGTGTTCATCCATTCCCTGAAACTCAAACAAGTTTTAATTGTATATTTGTTTTAAATCAAGTGTCCCAATATTATTCACTGTCTATATAAATAAGAATCGTGATTATAGTTCATCATTTAATCATCCTCGCGTAAACCAAAATTGACCATGATCAATAACAATGGTTTGGATATCTTATTCCTTGCTAGACATTAACAATATATAAAAAAAAAACTTACTATTTATAGGCGTGTAAGGAAGTTTTGTATATCCTTTTTCGTATCCCACTTCTGAACTTTTATCCTTCTATAAATAATTGGACTTAAATCATTTCAATTTTCAATAATTTTATTCTCATCAGAGATTTTACAATGTTTTTTCGTTTTTCATTTTAAATGTCATAAGACAGTTTTTTAAAAAACTGACATTAGTTTCGCCGGAAATACAATATGGCAAACAGACACAATATACTTCTTTAAATTTAACTTATCGACACGTAATAATTATATAAAAATAAAAATAATAACGTAAACACAAAATACACAATTGTTTGATATACATATTAATTATACACTTATATTATTAGCAATAAATAATCTAGCGGAAGTAACATAAAATTAATACATGTACCAACATTATAAGACAACCCTAACAGTATCTTGATCTGAAAGGGCCTGATCTGAATTTATGAATCCATTATATATTCTTGAGATCTTGTGATATCTAAAAACAAAATGAAAAATGACAAAAATCTGAATACTTTGTTGACCCCTGGGTATAAGTGCTCAGCATACGATGTAATGTTAACGGTTTGATTTCCTAATCGTGCAAAGTGCTTTTCGATTTTATTTTAAAAAGATACCAAAAGCCGCAAGGTGTCCGTGAATGTCCCCGAAATTCGGCTATATCCTCGCCTCTTATACCGTGAGACTTAAAAAACCTTCTCAGATTCACTCTGGATCCAGAGTGTAAATACAGGAATTATCATGTGGATATTGCTTTTATATTTACTCGTAAGAGCAAAGTCGAGACAAAAATCTGGCTAGTTGTGAGTTTGAGCCACAGACTTAATTTACGAAGTTAAATGTAGGTAAAGTTCTTTCTCGACAAAGAATTTCACTAATACGCTACCGCTTAACTCATTTAAATATTACTGGGAGCAAGTACCTAGACATGAGACATGTAATGGCTATTGTAGATAGATATTTTATTACTTCCGATAAGGTTTGACTTAGTGTAATTATGTTAATTCGTTGAAATATTTTTATTACTTCCCTATATGAATCGAGATATTGAATGTTAATATTTATATATTACACCAAATTTTCCATAGGGCTTTGGCGTGAGCAGGCGCGCATTTCTACATCCATAGTTAGATAATTGGGTTTTAAGTCCCACGTACCTATTAGGGGGACCGCAGAACAGCAGATACCGTGCTGTTACCGGGAATTACATAATGGGAAAAGTACTAAAAATTGAATTGAAGATCTTTAGATCGCAATACAGTCCACGTAAAAGGGGGCCAGTTAATCGTATTTAAGTATTACAGTATTATTAAAAGAGGCATGATTTCCGATTTAGGTAGTGTTAAATGTTAACCAGTTTATTAAAAAAAAACTTTCAATATTATACCTATGTGCTCAAAGCCAAGTGTGTATGCGCATCCTTATCTTAAAGAACATAGTTTGTAAGTTGAACTACCGCGTTAGTTAGAAACAATGCGTCGTAAATATTTGAAACTATCCGTCGCGCTCATGTTCCCTTTACGTAAGGTTATAATCGTTGAGTGATATATGTTGCGTTACTTAAGATACGTGGAATCCACAATAGTTCACACATTTTGTGTTAGAACCACAAGTACCATCAGTAACCACAGAATGCTAACGCCGATTTTAAATGTTTCTCTATGAAGTATTTAGGAAGAGATTGCCATTTAAGCTAGGCATATCGTCATCGCATTGACCATTCTCGCCAAACTTCTTTGTTCTCTTGTTTCGGCCTAAAAATCGATGGATAGCAGAGTGCCTACAAAAATTCACACCGAGGATGGGGTTAACTATAGTATACCTACTATTAAACCCAGGGCTTTTATATTATGTATTAGGCACTCGAAATTTATCCTACTACTATTATAAAGGCGAAAGTTTGTAAGTATGGATGTATGGATGTTTGTTACTCTTTCACGTAAAAACTACTGAATGGATTTGAATGAAACTTTACCACAATATAGCTTATACATCAGAATAACACATAGGATACTTTTTATCCCGGAAATTGTAGTATTCCCGTGGGAATTAGTATTTCTGGATCTACCAAAGCGATTTGAATGAAATTTGGTACAGAGAGAGGTAGAGCTCACAGAATTAATATGGGATAGTTTTTATCCCAGAAAATTAAGTATTCCCGTGGGAATGGGTATTTCTATATCTACCAAACCGATTTGAATGATTTTCGGTATATAGATAGTTAGGGCTCAAGAATTAACATGAGAAAATTTTATCCTGGAAAATGTAATCCCGTGGGATAAACATGTTATAAATGCAAAAATCTCTCTGCACTTAGCCCTAGAGTCTAGGCGGACGGAGTCGCGGGCAAAAGCTAGTATTTAATAAGGATTTATTTTCATTACAAGCACAATTACAATTTTAGTTTGTCGTGAAAAATTACCATAGAAACATTAGCCATGTAGCTGAAAAAGTTGTGTCTAACTTCGATTCAAAAAAATTAAGGTAACCCAAAATCAGCGTTTTTGATGGCATTTATAATTAAGTGATTCCGTCATTTAAAATAATATTTTGGCAGTGTTTATAAATAATAATAATAATTGTCTTACCGGAATCATTTAGGAAGCTACGTTCTTTCTCATTTGGTGCCACGTGATAACGAATGGTGCGGCGAACCCAGTTCCGAAAAACCAGAACATGTGAAATGTCAGCCTAGCTTTATTATTGATGTCGAAGGGCAGGTTCTGAAACGTTATTATTTAAATTATATTCTTTATGAATATGGTTTAAAATACTTATATAAAATACAAATTACAAGAAAGTACTTAAAGTTTAGGTAGATGCTAGTCATTTGTTAATTATTTTTCATTTTAATACCACTGACTTTATTAGATGCAAATAAACTTTTTACATTCAATATTCCACGCGTATTTTCAAACAGGCTGAAAAATTGGGTATCAAAGGAAAACTGCGTTTTACAATTGAAACTTTGTAAGTAGTAAAGAATTTCATTTATCTTCTAATCTTTATACCGGGTAATATTTAGGTAATATCCATTGAAATATTGGGCCTATAGTTTACAGTTACAACGTTACGTAACTTTATAAGTTTTTGTTACTTACCTCTCCAGGAATACCTCCGTGGGAGCCGTTCCTAACACTCATTTTCATTACATTTTGCCCCAAACGGTTGGAAATTCTTGCTACTGGTCCCAACATTTTGATTTTTAGGAATATTCGTGTAGTGAATCTTGTACGCAACTGCAAGGTAGGAAGATAAGATAACGTATTGACTGGATATTCGATTTTTTAAGTGTCCGACTGATAAGTGGACCTGATATTGGTTATTACACCTCTGTGTGTAATGCGTACGTATTTGCTTGGCTTTACATAGAATTCACAGCCTATTTGTCGTATGTGCTCTATAGGCGATACGTATGAAGTATAAACATTTTAGTAGGAGTGGAAAAAAATTGAGAAATGGGCAATAACTTTAATTTAAGATTTATTAATTGGTACATTTGGAATCATAGGGTAGTTAAACCAAAAATAATACAATTATTTATAAATCTCTCATTTAAAATAATAAGGTTCCAAATCAAATGCCCCAAAATATTTGTATTAGTCTTTAACATTAGGTATGTTGTTAAATACCAGTGCCCAGATTGTTTGGGATGAATGATCTACGTAGGTGATTTTTGATTAATTGAGAGATAAAGTTTCAAACTATTTTAATTGTAAATCGTAAAGACAATAGCATAAAGTCAAATACATATCTTTATCGTTATTGTAGTATAAACATCTGTTGTGAAAATATTTATTTATATTGTAATTAAACACGTCTTTTAAATAAGCATTACTTTATTAGTAAATGAATATTGATTTAAAAAATCTTATTGGTATGATTTATTGGTTTCAGCTATGGCAATAAATTCACCGTCTGACGAAGTAAATTAAGTGTGGTAACATTCGATCTGCCATTTTAAAAAAAAGAAACAGTCGGCCACGCTTGCCAAAGCAGTCGTCTCACATTTAGGGGTCTATTTTCCCCTTTTGTTTCGTTCTAATATTGCTGTAATTACCATATTAACCTAACAGCGCCAATAAATCTTTATACAAAATTGAAAATGGCCGATTTGGACGATTTCTTCGCTAAGAAAGATCGTAAAAAGTCGAAAGTGAAAAAGTTCGCGACAGCAGATGAGTTAGCTAAAAAGTTGGAGGATACCAAACAGAAAACTGAAACTCGGCCGAAAAAGGAGCGGCCGGTTCAGGAAGGCGATGAGGCGGGTAGAGCTGGGGCAAGTATTTCATTTTAAATCAACAATAGTCAGCTACCCCCTGGTAGTAATATTCGCGTGCCGAACGAACAAGTTTCTGTTACTTTAGTGAAATTTTTTCGTTAATGCAGTGACTAACGCAGAGTCAACGCATTCACGATCTGTTTGACCTGGTTTTGATTGTGTTTAGCAGTGAATTTTTGTGACAGATCGACAATCTACTTCCAACATATTTCAATTGCGTGTAATGCGTTACCATTACTTTTTATTACCAATACACCCATAATAATTAACGTATCATATATTCATTTAGCGCTCACACTTAAGTATAGATTGGATATTTCACGAGAAGAAAGAAACTGTTTAGCCACATGTGTCATTGAACAACTGCTTTTCGTGTGTTTACCAAAGAAGCTTCAACTACGTTTTAGTGATAAAATGGACTACAACAAAGTTAATCAATTAAAACAACTGTCTTTAAGATACAAATGTTCATACAGACTTGAATGAAAATATTCATAACCTATTCTCTTTAACACTTACAATATCATTTATTAATGATCATTATGCATACATAATGTAACAATAGTATTATGTTATCTGAATTCACATAGTTACTGTGGCATTCATATTGCTAAAAAATAGTATAACTTATAGAAATATTTACATCTAAGGTTAAATTATATGAACAGAAATGCACAACCTGATGTTTTGCGTAGGCATTAACAAAAAGAATGGCATTATTTTGGACTTCTTAATATCTCATTTTAGCCTCATAATGAGCACTGAATGTGTAAAAAAATATAAAAAGGTAACTTTTGTATACAATGATTTTCTGAGTAAAAAAAAGCACCTTTTATAAGAACAAGGGTTCCTATTAGGTCCATAGACAACAGTAATTATTTAATAAAATATACTTTTATGATTATAATTATAAATTATTAATAATTATTGAACATCTTAATATATACAGATATTATGTTTTTTCTTGATGTTGTATTCTTGGGTGACATGAAATTATATGAATACATGAAGAGTTTTTAGACATGGAATGGTTAGGTATAAAAAGCAAGCTCTATCAAGCTAATTACTGATATTAACTGTTTTGATTGAAGAATCTTTAGAAATACACATAGATGTTGCTATGTTAATGTCCATTTCCTATTTTTCATACCCTTATTTTTTTTAAATATTTTTATTTTAAAACTAAACTGATGTAAAAACACAGAATCAAAACTTGTACTTGCTCTTTACAATAACTGGCAATAAAAACATGTTCAATGTAAAATATTTCATGCTATCCAGATATTTTCTGTAGTAGTTTTGACAAGCTATGTCTAGTTAAACAATATATATTATTATCAAGTGGCTTGGTGTAACAATAACAAAGCAGAGTGATTTTGTTTGATGAGTCAGTTGTATCATAACAATATTTTAAGAAGTGTGATAGGAGTTGTGAGTATTCTTTGTTGAATGTTTAGTATAATGAGCAAGTAAAATACTTAATTAAATTAAAAGGTGTGAAGGACATATAAGTGTTATTTAAAAAAAGTTGTAGATGGAAAAATGTGTTTACCAATAGCAATTTATCAGATATCAAGTAGACATTGTTACAGGGGGGAAGATTATGGAAGTAATTATAGTAAGAAATAATTACAGTGCATATATATGTCTGTTAATAGTTTAGTATATGGTTTTCACAATGTGCATCATTGCATTGGCTTCTTATCATAGTATTGTCCAAAGTGTGGGTGATACAAAGCAGACATTGAACAGAAAGAGAGAGAGAGGAGTAGATAAAAATATATTTCATAAAATATTTGTACTATTATTTTGCAATAAGAAACAAAGAATATTCCATCTTTATATCCTGATAACATATTGATAAGAGGCTTAGAAGTCTTGATAGACCTCTTTCAAATTACTTATTAAAAATAAATTCTGCCATGATGAAATACATGTGCTATGCTACTTTGAATATTAGATATACTTAATTGTATAAGAATTTTGTAACTACATTCAAGTCTGCTAGAATAATATCTAACTTATTGGAAATGTTATCCTTAACATTAACAGTCAATGTTGAACAAACAATGCAGTTTTTGACTAAGTTATCTAAGAAATGAAATCTTTGTAATGTTATTATCCTTTACACTCGAAATCTGGTTAATTGTAATTAATTTTGCAGAATAATTATTTAACAGGGTTTTCAATGAGTTATATTTATTATGGCCCATAATTATAAGCATTTTGGATATGCTAATTAGACTAATGATTCCATAGACAACTGTAGTAGTATTGATACCTGGGGATTGTAACTTGTTTTGTTATAATGGAAAACATTTTTGAACCCCTTGTATAAATGTCCTTATGACGGAACATTATTATTTAAACAAATATTTTCCTTGACGGTTGTTTATAGATACTGCATACAATATACTTAGGCGAACAATTATTCATAGAATTCATTATTCGGTGTACTCACTTATGTTTGTAACAATGAAAAGAATCCCTAAAATTGTAAATGAATCATCAACGTAAATTATGTAGTAAAAGCTAGTCTGATACAAACATTGTGAAGCTTATTAACAATTATTAAAGTAAAGAGTAGAAACAGTAAGAAAGAAACAAATACTTATAGACACCTAAAAAAACTTGCTGGCTTAAAAAAATGCATTTGTTTATAGTTGGATTCTGTTTATTCACATTTATTCTTATTCTGTTATTCTTTTCAATAGTAAAAATTGGATAAGTGTGAGTTTATCATCATCTAATCATCATCCTTAATATAATGTTCTGAATGTTATTACAGGAAGAAGAGGAATGGAAAGAATATCAGGAGCCAGTGAAGGACTACACTGGGTTGAAAATCCAGGTGTTGCAGGGCGGTAATGGCGCTCCTGATACAGGTCGCGATTCCTCCTCCGAGGATACTGCTCCCGAAGGTGGAAAGGTCAAGGGACCCTGGAATAAACCTGTAAGTAAATGCACTCTACCAATATTTATTGTAATGAACAAAATAATTGACCAATATATTACACAGACATATTTTCAGAATCAAAATATGCTCTTATAAAGTAGTTAGTAATAATTTACAACGCATATGCATGTGATTATCATCAAGTGGCATCATTATAATCATCATAGCGTATTTAATGTGGTATGTTGGACCTGGTATTCTTATAAGAAACTACAGAGTAGAAGACACTGTAGTTTCTTATAATCTAATGAAATGATATTTTGATTGTTAGTAATAGACGGAGATCCTAGAGCCGCCAGACCTTACTTATTTTCTGATTCACGAAAAGTGGACTATTGGGTAGTGTTAGTATGTACTACCATCGTATGCATACTCGCTAACTTGGTCGAACGGCTAATTTACAGATATCAGCTGGTCAGGTTAGCGAGTTAGCGAGTATGGAGACGATGGTAGCACATACTAACACTACCCAATGGTCCACATATCGTCCAACAGAAAACAAGTAAGGTCTGGCGGCTCTGGGATCACGTTCTTACGGGTAAACAATGTAATAAAACCTATGTTGCCATTTGAATGATTTATGGTATACAATGCAAATGGAACCTTGGGTAAATGCATTGGTTTTTACCCCATTCTCGTTATAGCCTTAACTCTAGGGTCAACCAGCTAATCGAATGATATTGAAGATATTTGTCGTTTCCCCAGCAGGTGGAGGTGGAGCAGTCGGCCCCGCCGCCGCCGCCGGTGGAGGAGAAGCCGCACGAGACGAAGCCGGCCGCGTACGTGCCGCCCGCCTCCCGCGTGCGCGCCACAGACACCGCGCAGAGGCGCAACCAGGTCAGCGTAAGTATCACCAACCATTTTATTATACACTTTTATATTAAAATATATATAATCATTATTTGACTTAACGTCATGAAACAAGTGATAAATAAAGTAATTAAAGTGGCAAAAAATTAATAATACTGTTTACACAATTTTTGTTAACCACATAGTTCTTACTTTTCATTACAACACTTGCGTTATTGGTTGTGCATATGGCAAATTTGCTAACTGTCAGATAATTAAATGCTGGCTGTATATTTGTTTTAGTTTGTGAAAAGTTCAGTTTTTTGGAGCACCTTGTCAAGTTTAATTTTATTGGGTAGAAAATTTATCATGAGAAATAGTTATTCTGGATCCTATACCATAATATTTTTCTCCTATCACAAGATGGCGCCATATTGAAAAACAGTATTGTTATGTAATAGACTACGAAACCATTGATTCGTCTGATGTTAAACGATGATACTGCCTATAATAAAGATTGCTTACCTAGAAGGGACCTATCCACAATTTTTATCATCATCATCAATAGTCTTTATTTCGTCCATTGTTGGAGATAGGCCTCTCCTATGACACACCACTGGGCTCGATCTTCGGCTCTCCTCATCCAACCGCTGCCAGCCACTTTGAGGATGTCCACAAACGTATTGATCATCATCACAACCATTATCACCACCAATACCACTATCCCCACCACTACCACCAACATCTACAGCTCTTTTACATCACCGCTGGGCATACCCCTCTCTTCTGGCATCCAAAATTGATATATCATATTTGTATATTGCAGAAGCATGCGCCAGACATCCACAACGACGACTACTTCCCTGTGCTGGGCGCGACGGGCAAGCGCGGCGGCGGCTGGAGCACGGCGGGCGGCGGCGCGCCCCCCAGCCGCCCCACCGGCGCGCGGCAGACGCTCGCGCTCGGCAACCGCTTCACCTCGCTGCAGGACGACAGCTAGCCAGGTCCACACGCACTACCTCTTACTTATACACACACATACACAGGTATTATATAATATAATGTTTACATTAGGCCTGCATTGACTCTTGGTCCACTTGTAATATATAGTAAAAAATAAATTAGGAATTTCTATTGGATAGTGGAGATAACTAATAACAGAAGCAAGATTATAATAGACTAAGACTAAAGCAACTCTGATGGTGCTTGAATCTTAGTCTATTATTTTAATGGGACATAAGACTTGATATTTTGATTTAGAGCTTATATAAAGTTAAATTTTGATATCAAGGAAAATTATGTAATATGAAAACATGATCCATTTCGGCAAAGTTTAATTTATATATTTCAACATTGGATTTATTGCTTAAATTAAGCATGTTAACCAATTTTAAGAATGGGTATGGCTCTATTTCTTATTCTAGTCGTCAGTATATACCGTGTCTATAAAGTCGCACATATGTGTCTATACTTTACACACAAAAGATGTAACTAAGTCATAATAGCATCTTCTATAAAATGCGATGAATGTTACAGGTACCATTCAGCAGCACCGCGGAACTCACCAGTAAAGTGAAGTGTTGATAAGGACTTAGCTAAGCCTGGCGCGTACATACATAAACATACATAAATTCTACATATAAATACAAACAATATGGTGAACTCTCACTCAACTGCCGTACGATCCATGCGAATGGCGGAATCCAGACAGTTGCTATTATAAAAAAATAGAAATTTAAGACATTCTCTAAGTGCTACGTATGTGTGGTTAGAAACATGTTTCCGGCCAGTAAAATGTCGATTTAATTTTAGACGTGCAGTCTAAAAGTTTAAGGACAATAAAGTAATGCCTAAATCGATTTTTGACGTGGAGTGTTTAATAATTCTATTACTAAATGTTTTTGTACCTGGCAACATTGACACGAAATTTTCGTCAATGTCAACAGCTGAGGTGTCAGCTTTTCGCTCGTACCATGTCGAACATTTTGCAAGTGTGGCTGAATATAAGTCTTAACAGTAGATATTAATTTAAAAAAATGGCAACAACAACAAATATGGCAACTGTCTTGAACTAAAAAGTGTAAAATCATAGAAAATGAATGTGTGAGTTTTATTTTTTATGTTTTATATTGAAAAAAACGGTGTTATGTATGAGTGGAATGGACTTTAGGGACAAATCGGTGAAATTATAATTATTTATAAAAAAGAAAAATAAAACAGTTATGTATTATATGCCAAGCGCGGTATGTTAGACATATATATTTGATTTCAAATAGCGGATTTATCTATGTACACTTCGTTGTAACTGTAAGAAATTCTGTATCAGCGAGAATCATTCAAAAACCTGTTGTACCATACTAATAAATTATGTATTTAAAACCCCTTTACGATTTTATTTTAGTATAAACAACCTGTTTCATTTAGCTTAGAATCAGTATTGTCGTTTCTTACGTGTCTCATACTAAATAAATTACATATTAGAATATTGAATCTTAAAGATCAAATCACGAAACATCATTACTTTATGGGGAATATTGTGTGCTTCCTATTTGACCATGAGAGATATTGTTAGTGAAATTTACGTGGGAATAAAACACCTGCAGCCGTTATTGGGGCACGATTCCAGACACCATGTTATTACTAAGAGCATCTACAATACGAAACAAATATTGGTTATCAGCCCATATACGGGCCTCCTCTACCATTGAGAGTGGTTAGACCTTAGTCCGCTGGCCTAGTGCGGGTTGGCGGACTACACACCTAAGAAATTCCTAAGAACTTTTAGGTGTACAGGTTTCCGCACGATGTTCTCCTTCACCGTTAAAGCAAGTGATAATTCATTGTGTAAAATATGTTTTTGAAAGATGTTTAAAGCATTAATCGACAACTCGCAGTGAATCTCAAAGAATAAGGTTAAGTAATAGGAACCTATGCATTACAGTACTAGTTTCTATTTTGTGTTGAATAATAAGACATTTCCAGGGCTTACAAAAGGGGTGGAACCTTTTATGAAAGAGTTAAATGATACTTGAAGGTTACTCTATAATCGACTTTCGCCGAAGCTAATTGTTAGCTAGACGGCAAGGTGCATTAAATTCAGAAACGTAGGTCATTTCCAATAACTACCTAAATAAATAAATTTTGAAATACCTAAAGTTTTGTCATGATGAAAATTCATAGATTTTATTTCCCTAACGAGTGATTACGCGGTTCTATTCCATAGCAGGGTACGGAGACTGGAAAATAGTAACTGCTATGCGATATTTTGTCTTATTTTAAGAAGACCTAGGCGTTAAAGGTGTCAATCTGACAGCTAATAATTCTGGGTAAGTACTAATTGAGACGATTAATAGCAATCCTTAGAAGTTTAAAGCACTTAAAGGAATTTAAATGGCCGTAATAAATTGCCTGCGTTGGACTGCTGTGATTATTCGATTCAGCTGTTCAGGTTGTCAAGACAATTGCTTTAATAGAACGGTAGGAATTTCAATGCTTCTTCGAATAAGATTTTCAAAAGAAATCATTGCAACCCGTCGCGTTTTTTACCGCCTTCAAATATAGAAGGAGTTTCTAAATTCAAGAGTATTTTTTTTACGTTTTGTAATATGCGATCTAGAGGTACCAAATAGGATTCTCGGGTAAGACTGTGTTATTAGGTTTTTCCATTAGGATACTCTCAGTAACTGCCCTGAGTCTAAGTCTAGTAAATGTACGCGAAAAGCGGCAAAAGGCTCCCTCACTATTACGTAATGGCGAAATGTGGGTGCAGAAATGTACCCCTCCCTACACCTTCGAGGAATACTTACAGACGTGAGGTTATGAATTTAAGTTAGATAAAAAAAAAAATCAGTAATCGCTAAGGTCAGTAATACTTTTATTAGCACGATTTTTACATAAATAGATGATAGTAACATTTTAAATACTAAAATTTTCTTCCAGTCTTCGCAAGTGATCTATATTTGATTCCTGTGGTGGTGTACTGTGGCTTAAAATATTGTTTTTATAAGTATCAATACTTTTTTGGGCCGTCGCCATATTATTGTAAACTTCCCGCGTCACTAGTCGATTTTGCGCGGGAATTTTAACGTTACCAGGCAAAAATCGGTCATTTGGAAAAGTAGTTGGAGGAGGGATTAAAAATGGTGACATATCTGGCTTTGGTAAACTTCTAAACGCGTTTCGTTCTAAAATATGGTTTTGTGTGACTGATTTGATCCATTGCTGTTGTTGCGTTGGCGGTAATCTGTTGGGATAGTTGAAGACCCACAGTCTGTCGCCCACAAACATAGGCCTAGGAGCGACAATCCCAAGACTACTGTAGTATTGCTGTGCTAATAATTCTATGTCGTTCGTATATTTGCGTTTCCATTTGGTTCGTCGGTTTTGAAACCATATTTTTATCTGAAAAAGGATTTATTCATTTAGTGCTAAGATTTTCAGAATACCCTAATGTGTGAGAATCTAAGTAATAAAGCAGGTTGAAACTTTTTGATGTTATTTTTTTAAATACTTTTGGTTGACGTATTTGATTCCATTTTTCCGGTATTAAAGAAAGAATAAAAGAAAGACAGCGTCTGAGATGGGAGAGTTAAATTCAATAAATACCCGATGATTCTCCAAGCAGAAAACACTCACGAAGAGGAAGATTGGCAAGCTCTAATCGACTACTTACACTTTTTTTTGGAAGGCTGTTTAAAAAAGGGTTTCTATTATAATAGATATGTATTTGATTATACAGGTATTATTTTTTACTATACCTGCGTTTCAGTGAGACGGAGTTGCCTCGCTAGTCTTCCTCTAGCGGCCACAGACAAATATCTGTTTTTCTCAAACTCCGCCTCCAGACTTTTGATTTGCTGCGCGCTGAATGCCGTACGAGCGCGTTTGCCGCGTGACGAACATGCTCCTGTTCGACAAAATTTGATTTTATTAATTATTACACTAAAACAAGTTCATATATATTTATGTGGTAACATGGGGATGTTATCTCAATTGTAGAAACGAAAAAAAAAGACTAAGCACCTGAAATTTCATGAAAATAGTCATCAAACAAATAGAACAGGTAACTGCAGAAGCTGCTTTGAGGTCATAGGGCGGTTTTTTGCCAATGTTGTTTTAAGGGATACGAAATCTGTATTAAACATCTGGTAGATCGAAGCGTTTCCAGAAGGTACCTATATAGCCACTTATATGACATAATAATAGTGTCTCGAAAGCAAGGTTTTCTTTTGTTTTCTTTAAATTCTAATATAGTACATGCGGTAATAAAAAGAATACCAAAAATATATTGGCTTGAAACTGGAAACCTTTTTGACGTCAATTACGATAAGTTATTTAATAATTTAAATAAAATTATATTTAGATAAATAAAAAAGTGTGCTGGTAATATTCGTAGCGATTGCAAAATAAATTATGTTTAAGCGCCGGATATCCATTTTTTCTCCGTCGTTAAAACATTTTCAAGACATTTAAAGATGACACTTACTGCAGTTAAATCATTAAAAAGAAGACGACACTGAACATCGTTCCCCGTGTAATTTCTTCAACCATAATAAATGGCTGAAACGTTCATTTTGTACGACAAAATATATTTTCGGTAGAGAAAATGAATAGGCGGGGATTATGATCCTTGTTCCATTGTTATAATGTCGTTACGGTTCAACACTTTATTGATGTTTATGTTGGTTTTGACAAGTGCGGTACGGATATAGAAATTCGATAAAGTTTGTCTAATTTCAACACAAAGTTTTTCATTAACTTTAAAATAATATAAATATCTTCTGTGTGTTAATCCTTTGACAATTACGTAAGCGATTTACAAATATATATTAATGGCGGTCGCGGGTTCGAATCCCAGGCTCACTGCTATAATTTTTCGAACTTTTATGTGTATTCTTACCGCGAATACCTGTTTTTTGAAGCATTTATTAGGTAACCTTGTCCAAATGTTTAAGTAATTTAATGAAGATTGATAAAACTTGGGACTGGGCTGCTTATTCTTTAGACTATATTATAGCTAATTGAGGCATCGGTCAACTTCCTTACGTTTAACGTTATAGTGAATATAAAACTTATCGATATAAACAATAAAAAAGTTTATTCCCAACCCTATCCTAATTAGTGCGTGCTTCAATAGGTGGTGTTGGTGTCGACCGATATCTAAGATGGCGGTCGCGTCGGAACAATGACATGTTGATATATCGCCACTAATTACTCACGGCGGGGAGGTGTTTATTGAAAATAGCTGTTAGGTGACGATGCGTCGTGTCCGCCGCAATTTTCTACCGCATGACTTCCGTACGCCGTGGATGTGTTGTTAGATAGTGATTGGAAGTAATTTTGAAGCCGTATGCATTTGTATCCCGAATTAGATGTTGCAGCGACAGATATTGTTCTTGGCTCGTTGGAACAATTTAGGTCAAATTTCTTTAATGCAAAAGTAAATAAAGTCTGAATGCAACAAATGATTGATTGTTTTTTGCTTGATACTTGCTTGTATAGGGTAGTTCTAAAGTTCTTGAACTAATTTTTAAAAAGGGCTCACGCTTATAAAGATTACGAATTAAGCACATATATAAAAGCCTTGTGCCATCCTGAAACATATTCCGGTATTTGTTCTAGCTTCTCCTTAATGGTTGACTTAGTTTGCATAGGTATATATAACATCCAACTTTTTCACCACGTTCTTGAAATCAGCTGTTGTCTATAAGATGACATAATTAGCTTGAAGATACTGAATATAATGGTAGTTTTCCAATAGTGAAATTACTTTGAATAAATGAAGAAAATAATGCTGTCACGTGTGATTTAACAAATTTTTTTTTAAAGCCGCATAAATGGGGAAAATTAACAATGTTTCTTTTTTCAGTCCACAGTTAGAAAATTAAACAAAACGGTTTTTGGTGGGTTTTATTTAAAAAATCTGATGCCAAATCGATTTTTTGAATTAGAAATGATAGCCAGTTATGAGCGCGGCACAATCACATCACTATCAAAGTGCAAATAAGAAACAATAGAGATGAAAATAACTTTGGAACAAACGATCGATCAAATCGTCCGCAATCATGTACCAGATAAATTAATTACTGGCTAAAATTATCCTAACGTGGATGAATGGAAAATGAATGACAAAACAGCAGATCGTTGAACGCGTTTTCAATTTGCATGAATGATTTCGTATTTGGGTATTAATCTGAGTAGAAAAGATCGAAACTTTCAAATAGTGTTATGATTCCATGCAATTTTAAATACATTTGCTAATAACAATCACTCGGAAATTTAATTCTGCTGCTGTCTGCTGGTGCCATCAATAATACTGACCGGATTTGTTTTCTGAATTATTTTCCCTAATGCGAACATACAGGATTCCTCATGATGTTTCAATTCGAAATCTAAGCTAGGTCCTAACATGTATCCATAGGTGTATTTATACACACATACTTCACTAGGTATGTATCGTCATCAGCCTATGAACAATGCTGGGCATGGGCCTCCTCTACCATTGAGAGGGTTTTAGGCCTTAGTCCACCGCGCTGGCTTAGTGCGGGTTGGCGAACTACACACCAAAGAAATTCTTAAGAACATTTCAGGTGTGCAGGTTTCATCACGATGTTTCCTTTCAACGTTAAAGTAAGTGATAATTCATTTTGAATACACACGTAACTTCGGAGTCAGAGGTGCGTGGCTGGGGTTTGAACCCGCGACAGCCGAGATTCTCGACCGTGCGCCTAAACTTCGAGAACCTCACTACTTCTATGTATCTTAAGATATGTATCAATCCCATGTAATATTGTTACCGTTTCAGGCAAAATTCCAGTTAAAAATAATAAAAAAAATTCATGAAAAAAACAATTAATTTAGAGTAATTGGGCCCACACACGCATAACTTTAAAGTTTAAACAGTTCAAAAAGTGGGATTTAATACCGCGACAAAAAAGATGCCTCGACAACGGAACCATTCCTCACGCAATCAGAGACAAAAGGCTAGAATATATAAAAATAAGTGAAGTAATATTATCACAAAATAAATAAATCGTATTCGAACCCGTTAGTTTATTTGAATAAATCCACGGCGCCTTGCTGTTTCACTCATAAACTCATTAGTTGCACATTCTTATTCACGAAAATATCGTTCTAACTACTAAACTGGCTTACTTAAAGGTAATACGCCCTTGTAGGTATGTTTTATAAATATGCCATCAAAGAACTGTTTTGCAATTAGGGGGATTTTGCATTGACTTCAATCACAATTAATGAAAATAATTTTTGTGAAAATTGTGTTAAGATAATTATTTTATTTTTATAATAGGAGTAAAATATTTTATAATAAAATCTTCAAATTGTTTTTAAAGCTACGTCTATGCTAGGAGATATGTATTACACAATATTTTTTCCTTCCCCAATTACTAAGTTATTTTAAATATCTAATAATTCGTTGTAACGAGCTATTGGCGCGGGAAAAATAATCATAAAACGTTTATTTATTTATGAGCTGGCAATGATAAAGCAACTCGAAATGTTTCTGTGTTGCCGCCATTCGGGATTCAAATTAGCCGTTTGAATTGCTCTCGGGACGATCCTCGCGCGCATACTAATAAAACTGTTTAGATTTACGCGCTCAAACAGTCTTAGGGATGGCAGTTTTGTAAACAAGTATTTAGGAAAAAAATACGACCGACGCTATGAAAAATAAAGTATATAATACATCGTTAAAATTATTTTCGGCTTTATTTTCGTATAAACTGTCAAATTGTATTGAACAGTCGCAACATCAGAAATTTAAAATACCAGTCATAGTCATACTACAAGAGGTAGAATATCCGATCTGATAGTTGCTATTCTAAAATTTAGACAAAGCTAATCAATTAAAAATCTTTTTCAAATTATCAGCAAGAAAAAAGAGTAAAAAAGAAAGCTGAGTTAGCTGCAATTTATTCACTGAAGGGCGCGGGATGAAGAAGTGGGAACCTTAAGGGAATAATAAATGCTTATTGTAATTGTAATTTGGATAACTTTTTGTTGTATCTTGAAAGAAAATAAAATTAATTTTTCAAGCATAATGAAAGTAAGAATCATGAGTTCTAGCGCCGATTGACACGGTTGAAAATATAGTAAAGGTTATAATTGATTACATTATGTCCACAAAACGGCGTAACTAATAAATAACGGGCAACCCTTCCCATCTCGCTTAAACCGCGCCGTGATGTCTCATTTTCTAAATTTGTTACGAAAAGACAAATGCACACGCGTCCCGGGCACTCGTTAGCTAAATCACTCGGCCCGCAATCATTCACCGTGGTGCGACGAAAAAAATAAATAAACATGAAAGAAATGTCTGCCGGCTGAAATTTAGTAAGTGCCCGTGCCTCATTAAAAAGCTGTAAAGTTCTATTAACGAGGGAAGAGGCGCGTGCGTCACTAAATCGCGGCGCCCATATTGGATTTTCGAAATAACGTAATTGTTCAACAACTGTTAATTAAATTGAATGGGTTTAAGCTACACATTCCATTTTGTGCGCAAGGTCTTAAAGAAAACAAACAGCGGTGTCCAATAGTAGGACGTATGGAAATAGAGAGATATACCAATATTATAGAGAATTTACTATTATATTACTATACTTGTAAGCTGCCATGCGATCTAAAGGTACTAGGTTCAATCCTCAGGGCCGGAAATCATTTTTGGGTTTTTGGGTTTTATTTAGTAAATCTCAGTAGTAGAAGGGAATCTGAATTGTGCTCGAAAAACGGTAATACTCGGCCTCTATTACGTGAGACTCTTACGAGTACGACTCTGTATTCTTCGTGTGCAGAAAACCCATCACTATATAAATTACTTGCAATTATTCAGTTTCTTAAAACTAACTTATGTTAAGATTAGATAATGTAGCAAAGTCCATTAAATTATCATCAAAATATATATATGAAATTGGGCATTAGTAGAAGTCCATAGGCTCTTCTTCTATAATGTAGCACTTATGCATACTTGGCGAAATGTGACTACAGAAAAAATAATATAACCTATTATTAATTTTGTAACACTTTTGGGCATCTATAGAAGTACCGTTACTGATCCTGGCTTCGTATGGGTAGTACTTACATGCTATTATGTACAGGTTTCTTCGTAATTCAGAGACCTACTACTACTTTTACGTGAATTTTTCGGTCTACTGGTCCAAAGTCTTTTTTAAGTTAGGAATTCAACATTGGAAATGACCTTTCATCCGGCGAAGATGTTGACATTACATCTTGCAGCGCCTACAGAACGCAGCCTAAGAATTAGCACTCATTAGTATAGGCTCAGTGAGTGTCTATAGTCTTAGTGTATAGCTTTTATTTATTTCATAAAAATACAATTCAAAGAGAGATTAAACTAATTTAGAGAACTAACAATTAAAAAAAGAAATCAAATATTTTTTAAAACCTGTTCTAATACTGAATTATTATGTACATATTTCTAAATTATCGGATATTAGGTATAACTGACAGACTTGATAGGCAGACATAGTTTGGAACGTTCTGCAGCACGAAGGTCCGACGACTTGAGAAATGAGGGTTACTCAAGACCGGGATGGATGGCGCTGTTTTGGGGAGACCTACGTTCAGGAGTGGACATCGATAGGCTGAGTTATACACTCAGATATAACTGATTTACTGGTGGTTCAATGTGAAAAAGGAATTTTTCTAATTAAAATTGCCGCAAAGTAAGATTATTCGACATTAATGTTGCGCTGTTCGTATTTAACGTTATATTCGACTAGAGATTACAGTTGCAAACTACATATGTATGTCATCAAAGATATTTCGCACTCCTAGTTATGTGTAGAATTTTAGCATATAATTATTATTTTCAAAATTGTGAGTAAGTGGCTAAGGTACCTACATCCGTAGTGTGGTCAAAATAGACAGGCTATAATCATCCTTCACCACCTAAAAAAAATGATTGTCCTTAAGCAAGCAGATGTTTGACTGATTGATGACATGATTTGTCATGTAGTAAACGGTGGTCCTAGCGGACACGAACACACCACAACCGACAAGATAGGCTTCCGGCAATGTCATTAACTGAACAAAAGCGGTATTGCTTCACGTCAATTTCCTGTTAGTCAGAAGCACCATCCTAGTCAAGTCGGCTCAATCATTTAAGCAGTTTATGACGGTTGTTGTTGTATAAATATTCGTTTAAATACACCCAACAATCACATACATAGTTCTCATAGTACAAAGTTCTATCTCCGCACTAGGTTACAAGACTTGTGTCGTGGGTGTCAGAGACTACGAACGAAAAAAACTAAACAAGACAGTATATCTGCAAGGCTTATAGGATTTGGCGCACGGTCGAGACAAGTCACGGCGGACGAAGAACAAATCTTAGAGATCTGTGACTTTTTGAAGTGATGTGTTCTCAAAATAAATTACCCATGTATTACCCATATCTAAATGTTCTCAATTAGAAATTTATTGCGTGCGTACACCATCAATTCACAATAATCCAAGGTGATGGAGTAAGTTCGAACCTTCCTTTACTGTACAGGAGACCCGTGCCTTGCGTGGAACGTATATGAAGAGATAAATATAGGAAAGAAAGAGAAATACCTACTGTTGCCGCAATGCAGATGGATATGTGTTTTTATTATATTATGTCACGATGGCGCTAACACCTTTTTAAAGATGAGATAGGGTAAGTTGTAATTTATAAGAAACTTTCTCTTACCGATAATCGGGACAAACAATTAGTATCTCTTCCAATTGATTTCGGTCATGGGGACCACTTCTGTTTCGTTAAATTCATCGTCTTGCTGCTTGCATGTGCTCTAGCATGACTTACATAGCCGATTTTGTTGACATATGTATATGCGCTCACTCTGCGGGCACGTTAGAGCACCATTTCTATAGTGGTAGGTGATAGCGACTATATTTATTTACTTGAATGGCCTTTGAATATCATTTAGTCTATTTTAACGCAACTAAGAGCCTTTTGACCAACAGTAATATGGTAGTTTACTAAGGTTATTTTCTAAAGATTACGGTAACACACCCAAATTGGACCAGTGACCCGGTCCGTTAGGTTGTTGTCTTTTAGACTTTTCATTTTACTAAAGTTAAAATCAAATAAAAATGTAAATAAACCAAACTTTGGTATAATCTTTATCATCATCATTAGTTCTTACACGTTTCACTGCAGGGCACGGGCCTCGTCTACAGCCACATTGGCCTAGTGCGGATAGAAGAACAGGCCACTTAAAATGTTCTTATGAATTCTTTAGCCGTTTTTACCGAGATTTTCTTTTCCCATTTTTCTTGTACGTAGTAAGTTATTATTGATATATTATACTTAAGATAATTTAAGGGTGGTCTTTACACTCCACCGTTTACTATACCTAAATATGTCTAGCCTCTAGGAACATTAGATAAAAAAAAATAATTGCTACGTTTCAGACGTGAGATCACTGTAATATGAGGTGGATCTAAATAATTTCAAAAACCACTTATGGACTGAACACACTAAAGACAAGCGATTACGTTTTGTATTATTCTATCGAATTCCAGTCACAATTGTTCGATCTCAACTTAAAATGAGCTCGTACCTTTTAAAATAGCCTTCCGGAATTGGCATAATATTTAAATACATAATGTTGTAGGTAAACATAATTGAGAGCCACCAATCATTTTTTCTTTTCATCCGATAAGACGAAAACATAATGAGTGAAATGAGGGTTCAGAAACGTACCTTTGACTATCTCTTTAGAATAATACCCGTGAGGTACCTATGTACGTATATATCATATATTATGTAACATACCGAGCCCTTACCACCGTTTTAGCGCAACAGACAAAAATAAAAATTTATAGGAGAAGGTTTTTGTTTTAATATAGAAATGTGCCAGTAAATTAAAATTTTACATACATTAATAATTTTTATACATTTACATATATAATTAAAAAAAAAACACATCGGCAGGGATAGGTTTGTAGTTTCGATATAAAACGCATTTTCGACAAAAGTGTCGCTTACGATAATTTGGCGGTAATGGTTCGACATGTATGATGTGTATCATACATGTCGAGCCATACACCGTACACGTAAGTTAATAATCCGGCTAAACACAATTCGGCGGTAAATCATTGCCCCCAGAGAGCGTGCAGCGGTTATTAACCTTCTAGTTAGAGTAAACCGCAAACGACCTAAATATTGGCTAGTGCACCAAAGAATAGACGGAAAGAAGTTTATTCCGTTCAATTTTATTTAATTTCTCGGCATATTAAATATATTCTAGTGAAGTTAATCTAAACTGTAATTATCAGGTAAAAAACAGAAATATTTTTAGCGAAAATCAGTAAACACATAGGTTTTGTAAATAATATATTATTACAGTTTATTTAATTTATATATTATTACAGTTCGCCGAACGGAAATGCAGGCTTTGTTATACTTATTTTCTGCATACTTAGGTACATATATTTTTATGTTTGTGCAACATTTCAAATTATGAAAAAAATGATGATAATGACATTACCAATAGCCAATTAAGTACGTCACATTATCACATACTTTAGGAATTCTACGTTGGCCTAATGCTGATTCATTGATTTCATTTATAAGCGAGTAATCTAATCTAGTGCCTCATGGTCTCGCGGTACAAGTATGTGCCGTGCGATCTAGAGGTCCTGGGTTCGATTCCCGGGTCGGGGAAGGTGTTATTGGGTTTTTTCTTTAGGAAATTCTCAGTAGCAGCAAAGAGTCTGGCAATGTGCCCAAAAAACGGTAATAGGCTCGCCCCCTATTACGTGGGACTGATACATACCTGGCGAAATGTGGGTGCAGAAATGCATCTCTGCCTACCTCTTCGGGGAATATAGGCGTGAGGTATGTAATCTAATTGCTACATTTGTAATTTTCATAGCTATCGCTATGAAATTGTTGTCGTTTCTAAGTTCTGAAAAAAAAACTACTGAAAATAATCGCAACAGAAATGATAATTAAATAGGTATAATATGAAAAATTTGCTCATTTGGTAAGAATGTGTCTGTTGACAGCAAAGAGTTTTGGATTACTTCTTAGTTCTTATGTTTTTAACATGGTAGTATTTCTGAATCTCGCTGCCTTTCTTTATATTTAGTAAAGCGTTTTACGAATTAATTCTTATAATTTCATACACCTGAACTTCTACAAGATTTGGCGGATTTTATCCAGTCAAAGACCAGAAAAGTTTTTCTTTGCACTGAATGTAAAAAACAGAGCCAGATCTATCATATAGCTTGATGGGCTTCAGCCCAGGGCCCTGTGGATTCCAGGGGCCCCCAGTTTTGACCATAAATATTGATTTAACTAAGAATCTAGAAAGTGAGGAGCAAATTAAAGAATTCGTCAAGGGAAACTGTAGAGTGCTTGTTTTATCATTTATGAATTTATTTCTCATTTTACTTTACAAACACTGAGGTATTTTTTGTTTTTTCCTATGCTTTGTGTAATTAGGTGGGCTCCCAAGCAGTAATAGCCCAGGGCCCCAAAAACTTACGGTCCGTCCCTGATGAAAAAAGTTCAGAATACTGTTTGTTGTAATTATTTGTGCGAGAGTGATAGATAAGGTCTAACGGTATATTATTCAGTTAAAGTAAGTATAATATACATGCTAAATAAAGTATTACACGTATCCAAATAATAAAATTATCGTCACCTTCCATCGGCTGAAATTATATTAAAGTTAAATGTAATATCTAACAAAACTAATTTCTTATTTCTTTGTTTCCTTTCTTATTAAGTTTTTTTATCTTATTAAATATAAACCAATACATTTCTTTTTCATCAGCCCATATACGTCCCACTGCTGGGCACGGGCCTCCTACTCCATTAAAAGGGGTTTAGGCCTCCACCAAGCTGGCCTAGTGCGGGTTGGCGAATTACACAGTTCCTAAGAACTTTTAGGTGTGCCAGTTTCTTCACGATGTTTTCTTTCACCGCTAAAGTAAGTGATAATTCATTGTGGTCAATACATGAATAAAAAAAAACGTTACATTAGTGACTAATGATAGTTTAAATACTAAGACCAACGGACAGCAATAAAAAATATAGTTGACAATGTAAATAATTGGATAATTAAATATGTAAAGCAAAATACGAAGAGGAATACCTATATATATGCACTACAAATTGCAATCGAGATTGCTACAAGTTAGTAATGCGTCTTTTATCTTCCTGGGACTAAAAAGTTACAATACGTTTTTGTAATTTTTTTTTTCAAATTGTCACGTGTCGTACCTACTGTTACTAAATGTTAATTGGTGTCAAAAATAAACGGCACTCGGTGTGCATGCCGTGGCGTCAAATGGCGCGTAAAGGCGTCAAGTGTACGAAGTTTTTTACCATTTTTACAATAATAACTCACTCTCACGTTACTTCGAGATCCGCTTTCGTTGATTTATCGCTTTAAATGTTTCAACGCCGCGTGGATGAGGTGAATATGATATCTATTCACATCCTCAATAAGAAAAATTAAAAAACTCATCCTTTCGCCATCTTGTCGTACCGGATGCGTTAACTAGTTTACGTACCCACCTACCTAATATACAATTTTACAAGTTATTGTTCTGATAGAACTAAAATCTTTATCAGGTTGATACCTTAAGATCAGGAGATACTTATAGCACCTGCTCCAAATATTATTAAATTGGAACATTCATTTACTATAATATTGAAGGTATCATGATCATTAGCAGCCCTTCATACGTCTATTGCTGGACACAGGCCTCTCCTGGGGCACGCTACTGGACTCGATCTTCGCCCCTCCTCATCCAACCGCTGCCTATCAGCTTGCGAATATCGTCACCCCACCTAGCTAGAGGGCGTCTTAAATTATTTTTACGATCGTGGTCTCTACTCCAGAACTCGTTACCCCCAACAATTGTCTGTTGTTGTTGCAGAAGCAACAGCTGTGAATTTTCCACTGCCACTTCAGCATGCTTCTGCATCTTTCGGGCTCCGTCGATAACTTTGGTTCTCTGACGGATGGCATCATCATCTTTTCCTATCTTTCAGAGAAACTCCTAACATAGCCCTCTCCTTAGCTTTCTGAGCGACCTTAAATTGCTTGCTTAATCGCATCACATACTGTAGGTATGTCACTGGCAAATTATATTTACTTCGTTATCGTCATCAGCTATTTTTCTTAATTTTGCAGGATATCGGCCTTTCTTATGGCACGCACAGAGACGTGGACTCAAAATTCCGTCGTCTTACTCTTAACCTAATAAGTTTATTATTATTAGTCAACTAAATAATAGAAAAGTTTCAGCAGAATTATGTGATATGGACCAATTCCTGGTTCAATTCGTTAATTAACAGAGGAATAATAAATTATTATATTTTGGAGTTAATCTCTATTCAACATAACAAGCGTTATTCCACGATTTAAAAGCCATTATTTAGATTTTGTCAATTATATTAATGTTAACACACACAATCTGACGCCTGTATTCCCTAAAAAGGTGTATAAAGGTGCATTTCTGCACCAACATGTCACCAGGTATGTATCCGTCCCTCATAATAGGGGGCAAGCCTATTGCCGTTTTTCAAGCACATTTCTAGGCTCCATGTTGGACCCGAACTCGAAATTAAGCCTGGGATTTCTGGATCTCACGACACATCATTATACCGCAAAACCGCAAGTACGAGGTAATTAAAATTAAATCGGGGAATAAAAGTACCCTGTAACAGTTTTCACGATCATATTTTATTGTAACGTAAGTAGGTACTTCAATTCCTTAAAACCAATTCAGCAGTTATGGCATCAGAACGTTTGCTACATATAGATTTATAAGTAGTTATTGATATTATGTGAAAAGGATATTCAGGAAACCAGATGAAGTTCCAATTTCGTATAATTTTACACGCGTTCTATAATAGACAATTAAAATTACATAATATGTACGTACAAATTTTACTTTAAACGAGCGGCGAAAGACTGGACTAGTAATCTAAAATACAATAACACAGGTATAATATACAAAATCCCTTTACTTTGAAATTAATGCTTTATTTATTGTGATAACTGATAGAATTATATTGATAAGTTTTATTATTAACAAAGACGCCATAGTAATTAAACAAATTTCGAATAATTCAAAACATAAATTGAACCTACGCCAGGTTCTTACTTGATTAACGCATATAAAACTCGCAAGTTATATAAAATAGCTTGGAAAAAAATACCCGACGGAAGATAATACACTATAGATCAATTACAAAAAATGAACTAAGAATTAGCTATTACAGTTATTATCTGTTGCAAATTGCAGAATACGACTTTACTGTATGGCAGAAACAAGTTTATTCAATAATTTGTCAAACATCTGCAAATTACGGGAGAATTATATTTAATTTTGAATATTAAAAGTACATATTTACCCAAATTGCAAAAACATAATTTTTCCGTTTACTTGACTGGAAAATAGACTTTCGACCTGACGTCAAACTTGGTATGCGATATTGATTTTAATACGCTTAATTAAAGTACAAAAAATAAGATTAAAATACCTGATTGATATTCATTTGTCTTCATATCCACAAACTCTGGCGCGTCACCTGCGTTTGAACTTTCGACGTCAACATTTTCCGAACTACCGTTACTAATTTCATCGTCCGAATTGCCTAATTCACTTGCGTTGAAATCTTTGAAATAACTACTACCAACACTTGTCGATGGCTGCACTTCACTGTGTGTAATCTTGTCTGTATTATTAATTTTATCTGCGAGCAAATTTTCAATCGAAAAGGGTAATTTAGCATCAGTCTTAACAATTTTCGGATCGTTTTCTTCCACGTCCATAGCACAATCAGTTTCCACCGTGGAACTCATGTCACTGTGTATCTCAACTGAATTTTAGGAGTTCAACACATCTCTATCAACGGTGTAAGTCAAACGGTACGATTTAAACTAATAAACTAAAGCTAACGATGCGTTTTTGTCAATTGGACCGCTGAAATGATTTCGAGTCGGGAATTTTAACAGATTTCAATGTGAAACATCTTTTGAGGAGCCTAATCGTAATAAGATTACAGTCTCTATGGCTTCGTCTTTAGAGATGATTGTAGCATGTGTTCAACCACAAAATCATTTGCCAGTGATCTGTCTGTCCAGAATGAAGATGGAAAGCTTCAGCTAATGGGCGTCTTTGAAAATGACATTTCAGTTTATGGCCTAACACTACAATTTCAACTTTAACTTGTCTACTTAAAGTTGAACTTGATTTCAGCAGATTTAAAAGATGCAAATAGCTCATGAAGATCTGTATCCAGGATATAATTAGGCGTTCGCCAATGGGAGAGCAGTGGGCGGGGATACTGACGGATGCGCGTGCGTCGTTCCCGCGTTCAAATTGGAATAAATTTGAAGGGATGTCGTTGATATATGTTCGTTCTCATTAATCGTGATAATTATTTAGTTAGCGTTGGTAATTGGAAGCGTCACGTGACCGGCTCCTATGTTGCATGATGTATTCATTTGTTTTGTACAGTGATTTAGATGATTCGTTGTAATTATAAGCACATTGCTCTTTAAAATGGGCATTGTAAATGGTTTCCGCGATTTTAAAGTATTTATACGCTTTGCAAGGGACTGAAATATAACAATATTATGTAATTTTTAAACACAGTTTAGAACATGCATGTTTTAAGTCCGGATATTGTAGTAATGGATTACTAATAAAAACTCAGTGTCCAAACGGACCTATATCTTAATCTGATCTTATCTGCTTCTTGATCTGATCTTAATTTTACAATATTCCAATAATATACATTATATTATAATAGGTAATCGTTACAAGCTTGTTAAAGGTGATATCTAAACAATATTTTGATAAGAATATGCAATGTTTCTAATGTGGTGGTCAAATATGTTTGATTCTTTTAACGTAAATCGATCATAATCATAAACGACCGTAATTCTTCATAAATAATAAGATTTTTTTTGACCTGTTCAAACGTAGGTAAAATGTTCTAAGATGTAATAAAAACGTGTCGTTATATATCGATCGGTAATTGTACTTATAAGTATCTTAATTATTAAAATTTAATTATACCTACACGTTTTGTTTACAGATTAATGAAACTTTAATAATGTTGTTTCATAGTAAGTATTGATAATATGTAGATACCTATTTAAACTAGGCTGAGATCTAGAGTGAAGTCCAGTATATACCTAGATACATATTACATTAAAATGTTAAAAATGTGAAACTTATTTCCCATATCACAGCATCTTCTATTAATTCTTAAATAACAAAAACTTTCAATTGGCACACGTCCGTTCAAATTATCTCGTGTCTTTAACAGTTTCAACGTTAGCTAAAATAAATGTTCTTAGTAATAAAATCAATAAATTAATCGTACAAAAACAGCGAAAGCCGTCTTTTTGTTCAGCCGACATATTTTGTCATAATTAGGGGATCGGTGGCGCTTGTTTTTTCCACACATGTTTTTTTTCTAACGTGATGGATGCAGTCGGTAGTTAGTGAGAAATTGGTTGTGAGAAATACAATTATTGTCTAGGTTCCGTAGGTTTATTAAAGTTTATATAAACGTTCTTCTTTGCCTACCCACAGCTTTATGTTATCTGCACTTTATTTTGATGCATATTTCAGACGTATTAGGTACTTTATAGTCTTAATAACATTAAAGGCATTTACTTATTTAAATATTCTATTCTTTCTTGAATTCTATTCTAATTATATATTGATACATCGTTTATGCGGTATGTCAATAGTTGATAACCTGAAAGAGAACTGGAAATATATGGCTCATTCAAGGAGGTAGGAATGTAACATAAAGCGCTATCTTTAGGTACCTACTTACTGTCACTAAGTATGTGCATAAATGCACCTTTGCCGACCTTTCTAGCATTTAGTAGTACCTAAGTGTGTGTCATACAAACAACCATTATTCTAATTTTGATGACTAAAAGATATGTCTGTTATATTACACATAATTGCAATATAATTTGCTATTTAATTTTACGGACGACACATAATTTTACCAATAAATATTAAAAGTCTCCGAAGGAACACCAAAAAGGAAATGTAATGTTTGACATGTCGGCGTTGCGCGGTTTCCGCATATTTTACTCTGGTATGCCGAACTCACGACCTCTCGACCTGAACGCTTTCAAATTGCTTCGGTATGCCGCGCCGAACTATTAATAATTAACACATGTAGCGCACTGGGTAGCTTTATTGTGCCTTAACCCATTTGTGGCCAAGCAGAAACTACAAGAACAAATTCAGAAATTTCTTTATTTAATCATAGTTGGGGATACAAATAAGTATAAAAATGAAAAAAAAAATAAAAATTATTTATAATTTTGAAATTATAGGGGTGTGCCCAAATTGGCACAATGGCCACTTAAGGGTAAAATAGTGTGCAAGTCTATCGGATCCTATTATAACGGATAAGTCCACCAAAACGCTTTGGAAACTTTATCTTTAACATATTCGCTGCCGTCCAGTTGTAACCATTCGATGACAATGATATCTGACGAGTAACACGATGATGAGGTGATTGTCCAAGACAAAATGTAGCTATACTTCAGCGAAAATATAACTGATCCATTACATCTTCTTTAGACGTAGCTGTAATGGTCACGCATTTGGTAATGCCACCATCTATCATGTGTTTGAAGGGAACCCACCTCCATTTGTTTGCCATGGACTTCAACTCCATACAACGATATTGATTGGGCCATTTTCAGCGAACCTAAAGTATCTCATTATTTGTATCAAATTTATACTCGATCTCTGTTCTTTCAACGTTTCTTTCATACTACTCTCGTTTAGTAATTGGTCAATCGATGATGGATAAGTCTAAGGATAAGAAGGAGCCAAGGAGGAACAATCAGCCTGCCCTGAGGTAAAGGGGGCCTTGAATCCCAGCACGGTATCCCCTGCATGTCGTAAAAGGCGACTCAATTGTTCCCTTGGGGTCGCTGGATGTGCTGCGGGGGCAGGGCGTCCTCAAGTGACTCCAAGAGAGGTGGCGGCACTTTGGCCTCTGTACATCGCGGGGCCCCCACCCACAACCGGGGCGCCCGAAACAAGGTAGAGGTTGCTTAACTGCGTTCCCTTTGACTCCGAGGCGGCCGAGACAAGTACGTCTCGGAGGCGCACCGGGCGCCTGTGGACAACGGTGGCCGCCTCTCGCTCACGTACCATGGTTGCCCAACTCGGCACGAAGATGGCCACCGGGGGGTTTTAGCCGGTATGCCGGTTTAAAGACTGTATTAAGGACTCAGCCCGTCACTAACAACTGCGCAAATATGACGTCGCCGCGCGCCGGGCTGGAAGGCCTGTGACCCTGATATACGCTTCCCGCCCCCCACTGCGCCCGGGCTGGCGGGAAGTAGAGCCGTAAACAGCTTTCCCCTCGAGAACAAAAAAAAAGGAGGCACAATCAGCACTGACCAATTTCGTCCAATCGCAAGTACATCAGGTGCACTAGCGGTGGTTTAATATTTGCGGTCTTATGTTCGTTTCCATTGGCAGTTCACTATCACTGCTATCCTCATACTCAGAAAGAGTATCTACATTATGAACACCTAAATACCTCGATTTCTCCTAGAACATAAATTGGTAATATTGAAGACATTTGTTCATTATCAAAACCATCTCCTTCGTCAGTATCAATAAAAAGTTCCAATGGAATTATAGCCAAATCATAGCCAAATAATATCCAAGCCGTCGTCACAATCTTCGAGGATTGTATTTACCTCTTCCTCTTATCCACGGCAATTGTTACTGACATTATAACGTCGTTAGCAGTTTCTCCTTATGATATGCAAAAATAACACTTGTGGCCAGTGTACCCAAATTGGCACAGCAATGTTTAAGATGCTTTAAAATGGTAAAAAATGATTCATTATTTTTTAAATTCTGTTTATAAGATAGACAATTTATCTTATTTGAATAATAATAACTATTTACGATGATAAACTTAATATACAAAATATAATAATTGTAAACAGTCAAGTACCTCGACAGGTCCTTCAAAAGCAAAATTCGACCAATTATTGTAATAAATCTATAATATATAACTAAATTGTTTAATATTATATGTAATCACCACACTTTCAACTATCCAATAATGTGAGAATTTATTAACTTACATAAATACTTTTTTCATGTACCCTCAAAAAGTAAGTGTTCCCAAATTGGCACGGCGGTCAAGAATGGGTTAATACGGCCTAAGACTGAGACGCACTTTCTACAGTTATAGCAAGTTTTAGATATTTCAGTCAGTAAGTTTTAGCTAGTTAAGCCAATCAAGAAAATAGCTTTAAAGTGCATCCTTACCACTCAATACACTAGTATGATTGTAAACGCGAAAGCCTATGTGTTATGTCTAATTTGAATCAATTGTGGTTTGGAGATAGGTAAATGAACTCGTGGCATCATTATAAACGCACGAGTGAATTTTGTTACATGTAACGCCTAAACCTGTGAGTTAAATTTAAAGCAAACAGTTGCAAATAATATTATTAAAAAAAACTTACAAAAAAAATATATCTCAGTTGAATTTTGCAGTTGGTATAAATTCGAAAATTTGCCTATGGGATATGGGTTTAATTTCTGGATGGTGTAATTTTTTTTTTTGAGAAAATATTAACTAAACGTTATTAGATTCGCCTCCTGTTACAGGGAACTTCCTACGTTCGTATATAGATCGCAAAACATGATAAGAAATTAATTTCTGGCTATTCCAAAAGATTTTTCTTTTGTAGATATAGAGTAGCGAAAGTTGGAATCAGTCGCCACTTGATGCTCTATAGTCTATATGGACAGCATGCTTACTATTAAACACGGCTAAGCTTGTCGTGCTCCTATGAAAAAAAGGGATTGGAGTGTTCTTTGCCTGACGTAACAAATAATGTGATCCCTGTACCCGAGGTTAACGTCTATGCCATACTATGCGCTCTGCATCCGAATTTTGAACCCTTCGAGAGGGGAAAAGAGAAGAAAACCAGAAAATTATTTTATTGTCGGATATATTATATAAGTACCAATGACAAAATACTCTCTCACTCCATTTAGCGAATGGAATGCTGGAATTCCGTTTCTACGATAGCTTTTGCAGCGCTGGTTTTCATTGCAGGGACCAAATGAAAATAAAAAAATATCAAATTTATGGATTTTAAAATTAGGATATCAATAACTTTTAGTACTTAATATAAGTGAGTTTAAATCGTATTTATATCCGGTACTAAAATACCTCCTTTCCGAACTTTGCTAATTTTATGATAATTTGCTAAATTATGTGATTTAAAATATTTTTTTTAGCGAGTCTTATTGAAATTCTTGTTGCTTATACTTTAATAAATAAAACAAACTTTGCAAACAAAATTATTTATAATATGTTTTACCTTCCCGCCGAAAAGTCCCGATTAGTGTGACATGTGACGTGATCATAGATAAAGACACAAAATGTTAATAAATTGCTGCCTGATAATGTTCTATAGTCAATTTTATTTTTTTCAGTTTAAATATTTTAGGACTGAAATAGATGTAAGTAGTTATCAGATACGAATTGTCAAAAAACCCTGCCATTGTTAAATTCTTAAACTTCACCACTGGTCACACTTCGCATCGGCCGTCATTTGTTATTTGACGTGTCCATCTGTGCAAGGAGTGTTTGTTGTGATTTGTCCTCTATTAAAAAATATTTTTATTGCCAATATTCTAATTAAACTATTAATTTCATGATAATTATACTAAAGAAAAAATATGATTTTTCTATTATTTACAATTAAAAGCGAGATTTGGAGTTCTTTTCTGTGATTTATTTATCGCTTAGTTTAAAGTTGATACTGATTTCGTTTGAGATGATAATTTTACGAAATAAACTGTTCTCTTTCGCGTGTTGGGATCCCTAATTTATGTGGTGTTGTTATAAAAGTTATACGTGTTAAGTAACCGGCAATAAACAATTATAAACAAAAAAATGCGCGTGAATTTAAGAAAATTACTCTTTGCCGGTGGCGTTTGTATTTTACTGTGGTTCCTCGTTTCCTATTCCTCTATAATAGACGTACCGAGGTCGGCGATGACCAAGAACAATGTTATAGAAATGGAGAATAGGATTAACAGACTTCAGAAGAAGTTGGATGAGCAGGTTGAAGATAGCAATATGCTATTGGAAGAAGTTCGAAGTCATTTAAAGAAGACTGAACATGCCAAAGAAGAGGATGCAGAGAATGTGGAAGATGTTAAAGGTACCAGACTCAGTATTTATTTCTAAGCACAAATATTTTTTCTTATATTATTGGGACAATTTTCTATTGGTCTATGTTTCTTTATACTTTTATTTTGTTAAAAAAATCCTAAAACAGTGTTCTGATGATACTATCAAAGGAATGCCATATACTTTGTCAATAACTTTATTGAAAACAATCTCCATACACAATAATTAGGCTTTTCCATCACAAACAAACACATTTTTCATCTTTTAAAAGAAACAACTATCAAATTTTTATATTCCTTTACAAAAAAAATTTAACACAAAAACAAATAGTTAAGTTGGGTTCATTGGGATAATCAGGAAAAACCTAAAAAGATGCAGTAGTACTCTATTTATTAAAAAAAAAAAAACAATTCATGAAAACGGAAGAGGTGTAATACTTATAGCATTCAGCAGATAATAGTAATAATTACAGTTATTCAAGTGTGTAATGAGAAAATGATGTTAATTAACAAAAGATCTAAATTATGAGTGTTATATTACTAGGTAAACAATAAAGTGTGTTGCACTCACATACATGTTAAACCAGTGTTTCTCAAAATGTTTGGTGTCACTCATTTTATAGTGATAAAGTTATATAATATGGTAATTTTTGATTTACTTAAAGTACCTTTGTTGAAATTTAATTAGGTCCTTTTCAAGCTTTTGAGTCTAGCTTATTATCCTGTCATGGTCAACCCATATACATCCCACTGCTGGGCATGGGTCTCCTCTACCATTGAGTGGGTTTAGGCCATAGTCCACCATGCTGGCCTAGTGCGGGTTGGCGGACTAGCTTATTGTACTTTAGAGAAGATATATTTTCTTTTGTTTTTGTTTTCACTTTCATTGCTGCTCTATCTTACTGGTATAACTTTGATGACATCTCCTTCCTCTACAAATTAATTGTTAAACACTTGTCAATTTCAAACCACATTAGAAACTATTAGATTAGCACATTCAATTAATCAAAGAAACTCTTCAGCTTCTTATATAAGTATTATGATTATATTGATGTTCTACACCTGTGGCGGTACTTCCAGAGAAGCTCAAAAGCCCAGCATATCTCCCAAAAAAGTTTAAAGCTTAACGGTTGTGATTACGAATTGTGTTAGGCAAGCTAGACTTTTGGACTTCTGTGGAAGTATCGCCACTGTTCAATGAATTAGTAAAATTCAATTAAAAATTAAAACTTCGAACAAACATTATTTCTAATAATATTAGGTACAGGTATGAAAAAGACTAATAAAAAAATTTTTAATTTCATCATGTTATCAGTTTATATAATTAATACTTCCTTTTAACATTGATATATTAAAAAATATCCTAAGGATTAATTGTAACTTCATATCTAAATAATTTTTCATGGCTATTATCTTTCATCTATCATAAATGGGAATGATATTATATATGTGTTGATAATTCAGTAGGCTGTTCAATAGATAGTATAATTTTATTTAAAAAATATTTAATTGATGAAATATCACTAGCTGCATATATATCTGAGTACCTTTATTCATTAAACTATTTTTCGATAATTATTTTGATATTATATAGCGTTTATTAAATAAGTTTTAAAGCTTAGGTAAAGTATTTAATGAGGGTTTCTCAAAAGGAAATTATCAGTACAAACAGAACAGAGTTGTATCTCAAAGTCGGCGATAGGCTTGTTCAGTATTATGCGGCATCTAAAACGTAATTTGGGTGCAGAAATGCACTTCTGCCTATCCTACGAGAATACGGACGTAAGTGTGTATGTATGTATAGCTTAACATGTGGAAAACAAAATTTTTCCATGCATTACCATTCAGAGATGGACATTTGATTTGGGCACGCAAATATTTTTTACGTAGACAATATATTGTCACCATACTTCCATTACCCAAAAAGAAACGAAGTTGTCTTAAATAATGCGCTAAGTATTTAGTTTTTATCTACATCAACAAATAACATAAAACTAAATTAAGAGTCTAAAACGGCAACCACAAAGTTTGAGAATGTTTGGTATAAATTGCCATCTGTGTCAATATACGTATCTTGGCTATATAAATGTATTCGGAAATCAGTTTCCACTAAATTCAATTCATCGTCCCAGTTTTTACATTGAATATTATAATCAAATGCATATACTTTGTACTTCTCTATTTATGCAGCTGTTTTTCCAACGAAATAAATTGCGATTAAGTTTTTAGTCTACTTTATTTAAAAAAGTAAGTATATGTTTTTAATGATGCCATTAAACACTTTTTTAGAGTAGTTCAAAAAGCCGTTCTACACACAAATGGCATTTCTAGGCTGGAAATAAGTAACAGAAAGATCAAAGTTAAGAGGGTTTATACATATTTCGGCAAAAACAGTACTTTTCGAAGCCCTAAATATTGATGAAAGACCCATCGTACAAATACCTTAATTACCAATTCTTATAGGGAATATAGTCATCTAAAAAGTTAGTTAAGAACATTTTAAGATTTTTGCGTAAATTTTAATAAATAACAAGATAACTGAGCTAAGATTGTCATAAATTCACTTTTAGAGTCATTTTCGACGCTCAAAATTCGAATTAATTCATAATATATTTAATCATAATAAAATTTTATTGAATTGTATATATCCCTAAGCAAATAGTTAGTTAAAAACATTTTAAGATTTGGATTGCATATTCAAGTAAAAAAAAAATTAAGGCATTCAAAATATTGGGAAATTACTGTTACTATAGCATTTTTTTTACCCCTGTACAATACTCAATTTAACAAAATAAAAACTTTCCTTAATAAAAGAACGTGTACTTGAAAACGTACAATTTTTGTTTTGAAGAAATTTTATTTCTTTATTTTTTTATGAATATTTTAAAATGTGCTATAAAACGCCGGGCCCAAGCCAGTGCAAATCACACCGCCGCAAGGCCTTCCAAGGAGAGGACGTATCGCTCTGCGCTACGCCATCGAAATTTGCGTCGTAAATATTTTTGCTATTATCTCTGCTTTCTGAACATGTGATCATTTAAACTTTAAAAGGAATTAATCTAAGTGATGTATTTGACACTATACATATTCAATAATTATGATTTCATTTCATTTTATTTGATATTATGAGTAATAAGTATGAACCGGCGCGCGCGCTCGTCGCTGTATCGATACTTGTCGCATTTACCTAAACTCGGCGAGCCGCGCGGTGTTTATACGCTCTTAAACAAGTTGCGAAAATAAAATCGGGATTTCCATCGGTGCATGATGACAGTTCTATTTCTCGGAGTCATTGTCCTGCGGCATAATTTAACGATATTTTTTCACCATGACATTCTAAAAAATTGCACAATTGATTTAAATCGGTCTCTGCTCTCTATTAGTGATTGTTCTAAAGGTAGCGCCAAAGCTTTTTGAGAAATTTGATGGTATAGTTGAGATGCAAAATAACCGCCTCCTTTTTTAAAGTCGGTTAATTACTATTATTATTTACTGGGTTCGGGGCCGTTCAAGTATTACGTAAGCACTATAAGGGGGCGGGGGGGTTATTGCTTTGCTTATTTTGGATGACATGGGGGGCAGGGGAGTCTAGATGATGATTACGTCATCGGTAGTAATTTTTTTTTTACCGAATGGCAACCCTACATTGTCTTTGCTTGAAATCAAAACGCATTTTCGGGAATTCCCGCAAATAATGCATACGGCTAGGCACTCGCTTTAGAACCGAGTAGGGGAATTACCGCGCGCTATTCACTTGCCTAAATTTCCTCTATCAGTGTATTGTTTCGTTTGGATCCTATAGCGAGTAGACGTATTGTAAGCATAGCAAAACAAGTTAACATTTGTGTTACTGTTGATTCCATTAGCTAAAGTTTAATGTTTAAATAAGATGTCGTTTCAAATAGACAAATCCAAGTTATACCAAAAATTGTTTGAAAGTTTTAAGAAATCTCATACAAGTACGAAAGTACAAAATGTACAAAAATTAGTTAACGAAGTGTGGCGCAATTATAAATTACAAGCAAAGTCCGACAAGGAACTAGATATTATTGTATCTAAGAGAATTGAAGAAGAATTGCAAGCGGCGACTAGGAATAAATCCAATCTACTACATTTTTTTTCTAAGGTGAGTGACGAAATAATTTTACGTACCTTTGAGTACTAGAAATATTAAAAGTCGCCAAGAAGTTTCTTTTTACATTTTGTAACAATAATTTAGACGTTTTTATGATTACAAAATATTATGGCCTATCTCGAAGTATAGAGGTAATGTTCATTATATAGATTTACTAGCTTTTGCCCGCGACTCCGTCCGCGTAGACTCTAGGGTTAAGTGCAGAGAGATTTTCCCATTTATAACATGTTTATCCCACGGGAATACATTTTCCAGGATAATATTATTCCATGTTAATTCTGTGAGCCCTATCAACCTCTATACCAAAAATCATTCAATTCGCTTTGGTAGTTCACGAAATACCCATTCCCACGGGAATACTACATTTTCCGGGATAAAAAGTATCCTATGTCCTTTCCTGATGTATAAGCTATATTATTGTAAAGTTTCATTAAAATCCATTTAGTAGTTTTTACGTGAAAGCGTAACAGACAGACAGACAGACAGACAGAGTTACTTTCGCATTTATAATATTAGTATGGATTTTTTATGATTGATTCCGTCAATTGGTCACAAAATACAGGTGTTAATTTTCTGTATGTGATGGGTTCGATTCGATTAGATTAGATTATTTAAAGCCTTTAAATAATAATTATTTTTAGCCTTTAAATAATAAATTTAAGGTCTTTAAATAATATTTAAATGCTGTTTTTATTTCATACTTTGTATTTATGCAGCTTAATAAGAAAATAATTAATAGAAAGTTTTTATTTTTAGGCAACGACTACCTATAAACCTGCAGAAAAAACACAAATTATACAGCCAGCTTCAAATATTAAAAAACAGGAAGAAGATAAAATAAAACCCGGTAATGAATCGCAACAGCAATGCGAAAATAATGAAAATGCAGATAAACAGAGAGCAAAACCTTCTCAGGAAGCTATGAAAAATAAGATTGCTCTACTCGAAAAAAATCTGAATGCTTTGTATTCTGCCAGAGATACTATGCCAAGCCGTGCTGAAGTTGATAAACAGATCATTAAGTTGCGCGACGAAATAAAAACAGCAAAACAGTCTTTAAACAGAAAGGTTCAAAACGCAGTTGCCCAGAAGAAACACAGGGATGGTATAAAAAGAAAGTTAGAAGATATTTGTCATGAAAATCCAGAAATAAAAAAAAGACTATCTCTGAGGGATTCAGTGGGACGTCCTAATCTTGAAAGCAATCAACCATTACTATTGAAAACAATTGCGGATATAGCTTTATTTGGGAGTGCAGCAGATGATAGAAGACGAACGGAATCTATTCGCAGCGTAAAAACTCTTGATGAACTCACACAAGAATTACGTAAAATAGGATTTGATATTAGTCGCAGTGGGACATATCTTCGTTTGATTCCCAGAAAATCTAATTCTGTAGAGGGACGAAGACATGTATCGACAGTCCCTGTTAAGCTCATCCGGGCTCAAACTGATCTTCACAAGAGCCACTTAGATAGCAAGTTCGCTGAAACATCAATTAATTATTTAGAGAACATAGCATCCATACTTGGACCAGATCAAGTATTTTTCATATCTCAAGATGATAAAGCTCGAGTCCCTATTGGCGTAACTGCGGCAAATAAGCAAGCACCTCTTCTAATGCACATGGAATATAGAGTCAAATTGCCTGATCACGATTGGGTAATCGCTGAGCGTCATAAATTAATACCATCTGTTTATGCTGGTATCAAAATCACTTCCAGTATGCTAGGACAACCGCAAGCCGTTGGATATTCTGGACCAACATATATCGCTATTCGAAGTGGAAAGCATAGTTCATCTACTGCTAATACTCATGCTCAGGATTTCGAGACGCTTCTCGAACTTGAAGAGTTTCGACCATTAGCTAAAACTGACAATGGACTAGTAAAACCAGTGGTAATCATGACGGTTGATGGAGGGCCAGATGAAAATCCGCGTTATCAAAAAGTCATAGGGTTTGCTATACAACACTTTAAGCGACATAATCTCGATGCATTGTTTTTAGCTACCAATGCTCCTGGAAGAAGTGCGTATAACAGAGTAGAGCGCAGAATGGCTCCTCTTAGTCGCGAACTGGCTGGTTTAATTTTGCCTCATGACCATTTTGGGTCTCATTTGGATGAACGTGGCGTTACAATTGATAAACATTTAGAAAGATCTAATTTCGAATTCGCAGGAACTGTATTAGCTGAAATATGGAGTTCAATGGTAATTGATGGCTATAATGTTACTGCAAAATATGTTGAGGCAGGTGATCAAGATCTTCCTGATTTTCCAGACATTAAATGGTATTCAGAACATGTACGTGAAAGCCAATACTTGCTTCAAATTGTAAAATGTAAAAATACAGAATGCTGTCGTCCAAGAAGTGGCCTATTTAGATTACTAGACAACAGGTTTCTTCCACCACCTGTAAAAGTAAAACAAACAGTTAATGACTTGGTTTTGGATGAAGGAGGACAATTTCTTAATCTTCCAGTCAATTTAGCTCTACGCTTAAGTGCTTCACTCAAAGATTTCCTGCAAATGCCCTACGATTATTTTTGTCCAACGGTAAAATTGAGGCTATCAAGTCGAACATGCAAAACGTGTGGTCTTTATCATGCTTCCGTCAAGTCACTAAATCGTCACATCGAGAAGATCCATAAAAAAGTAAACACGCACACTGATAGGAAAATTAGACCTGTAAGAGTCGCTGCTCGTCGTGCTAATGAACTGATGTGCATTATTCAAAATTTAGAGCACCATGATGTTGAATGGCTCGATGAGAACGACGTAGACATTCCAAAATCGGAAGAAAGTGAGCAGACTTACAACACTGAGCAGCAATCCAAGCAATCCAATGTCATCGAAAACTTAGAATCATGGATTCGGGTTTCATGGACTGAAGACTGTTAATTTGAATTTAATATGTGTACCAAAAATTTAAAACAAGTTTGTTATGTTTGTAAGATTATAATATTTTTGTTACTCTATGTTGAATACCATATCAGTAAAATCTCTCCATCCTAAATCTATTTTCTTATTTTTAAAATTATAATTATAACCTTATAATTACAATATTTAAAAAAACAATACATTAATTGAAAAATGTTTACGTAAGCATGGGGGTAGGGGGTAAGAGCTTTGCTTACTTTTGCTGACAAGGGGGATGGGGGGGGTAAATAATTGTAATAAATCTGCTTACGTAATACTTGAACGGTCCCTTCCTTGTTCAGATTTTTGAAGCATGAATTTCTTGTCTGTAAATTTCGTAATGATCGGTTAAACACAAACTCACATTTGCTTTTACAGTAATAAAATGATTACTACTATAACAATCATTATGGCAATAGCAACCTATCTTTATGTGTATACTCTTATAATTAACGCCGTATCACTTATTCGTGCCACATGGCCTAGCGATCGCGTTATACTCTTATCAAGTGTCATAAAATGTGGGCATTTTAATTGTAGCATTTACCTCTATTACAGTTAGGTACGATGTAAGCAGACTTTAGTATTGTTGTTTGATGCGTTATGATTTTCCTCGATGTCTGACTAGTCAACTAAGTAAGAGACGCAGAAATGTAATTTGTCATATTTAGCGCATATTTTTAACTAGAGAAATCTAATTTCGCCTGAACTACGAGGCGTGTTTGTTTGTCGGCTTTTACTCGGAATCTCCTTGTTTACGACTTGGGTGGGTTCGGAATGAGCTCGTAGTTATGCCCTGAAGTCTACATGAATACAAAAGCATAATTTTGGATGGCATGATTTACAAAAAAATTGAACTTGGAAATAATCTCGATCAAAAAGCATTAGGAAGACTAAATGTGGGTACAATTTTTTACCCGTCGTTTAGGTTTATAAATAATTCAGTCGAATTAGAACATAAAACTAAAGCATTAACCCATTAGGTACCAACTTTTTTCTGTATTGTTTGACATATTTTTCAAAGAGTATAAATAATAAGGAGCACATAAAAAAATTATATAAAAAAAATAACAAAATAAATTTTTAGTCCATCAGTCCAATGTTCCCATTTGGGAACATATTTAAATAAAGAAATTCAATAAGTACTGCCATCCATTGAATCAAATTACTAGTTACAAGCTATTATTTAGATACTATTTGATATTATTTTACAATAATTATAAAATACTTACATCGAATTACAGAATAATCAAAATGGAAACAATTGAAAATTTCGAAACTCGTAAAAACTACGTTCTTTGATCAACAACACATAAATGACAATAATTTCAAGTGAATAATTGGCTTGATATTTAGCACCACACAGTGTAGAAACTAATGACATGAATAATTATTAAAACATTGCAGGTAGTTATGAATGAATCGACAAAAAGTGAGATGTCCCAAATGGGAACATTGGTACCTAATGGGTTAAGTATGTAATATACCTATATACACCGTACACTTAGTGCGTAAATTAAAAACGATAAGAGGCTATTGCTTATTTAATCAACGAAATGTGCATATAGGTACTACTACACTCACATTGGTTAAAAACAACAATATTTAGTTTACACATTATGATTAAACCAATGGATATGATATTAATCAAACAAAACTTTTTTTAACCTGCATAATTCCGATTTCGTAATAAATATAAGTATTAGTATCGTAACAGAAAATTAATTTGTAATCCCAGACATATCTCCCTACATCAGCCCATAACTCTTGAACACCGGCTCTGCATATTACGTATTACTACAAGGATTACCCTAATGGCTAAAAGGATTATATTATGTAAATACTTTGTAAAGCCAATAAAATTATAATTCATGCAAAGAATTGTGTCTTACATATTTGTCATAATAGCTATGACATAATAAATATGCAAGATGATTAGACTATGCTGTTGGTTTAAGGCCTTAGCCCTCTAACTTGTTGTGGAGACCGGAACCCACGGATTGATATAGATAGATTTCTTTCCTATGTGATAATATGTTGTAATGGTTTAAATGGATACATTATTTATTTGCAGTTAAAGGTGAACCAATTTTACCGGTTTTGGTAATAGCCTGCGACAGAGTTACAGTCAAGAGGTGTTTGGACAACTTGGTGCAATTTAGACCTAACAGAGACACATTCCCAATTATTGTGAGCCAAGTGAGTATACTTTCAAATGATATGCATTGACTTATTTTCTTTACTGCCAAGAAAGAAAAACTTCCCTCAAGCCATACAAAGATCTATTTATTGTTCAATGTTAAACTGAGCTCGCGTTATCGCTCGCTAATAAAATGCTATATCGCAGTTGTAAAATAAGTGCTTTACGGATGAAAGGGTTTTCATTATATCACTTTTGTATTATTTTTTGGATTATATAGAAAATATTTTTTGTAATATACATATTTGGTATTTGCCGTAATATTTTCTTCCGTCTGTGTGGTATTTTTTTGGGAACCGTTTGTATACCTATCATATAGCCTTCTGCCTTCGTCGATAAATAGGCTTTATAACACTGAAAGAATTTAAAAATCTGCTCTGTAGATTTAGTGATGTTGTTGTCCCTACAACAACGCAAACACAACAACACATACTTATCCGAATTCTTCATCGTTATTAATCCAATGACACCACCCACAGCTTCATTACTTTCGACTTTCGCAGCGGCACTTTACTCATTAATTTATTAATTAATAATTTATCACAAACTGAACAAAAAAATGAAATACAGTTATTCACTTGAGTAACAAAAAGATAATAAATCATTGGCAAGTTCGAGCTGAATAAAACGATTGTATAATAACAACAAAAAAATTACCTCGTGAATGAATACTAAGACATGACAGCTGATAGAGATAAGTAGAAGGATAAAACATACGCGTCGACCCCATGTAAAAATAGGGAACAGGGCAAGAAGCTGATGACGGTAAATGGAAACTATCTATACTGGGACTACTTCCATATTCAACCAATAGATGGAGCCACTGCATTTCTACATCGCGGTGTCAAGATTCTCCGGCGTTTATAGACTACCCAAGCGCTCTGTAGCGAAATCATACTTACCTGGCGTAGGGGACACCGTGATCAAGTAGATGGTTCCCCCAGGGCGAGGCCCCTCCATTGCACTGCGGTTGGGTTGACCCTTGCGATTACCCCTAATGTGGGTAACTCGGACGCGTAATTTTTGGTAGTGGGGACTGCGTACGCGCCGTCCCCCCATCATAACCTTAACAAATTCTCTCGTATAAGAGGTACGACGTCGAATATCTACAATCTCGACTCTCTTTGCATCAATTGCAATGTTCTTTCAAAATAGGCAAAGGTAAAATATTATTATTTCGACCCATGCGCAGAATAAAGTTATATGTGATTTTGCACAACTTCTCTTTCTCAGCGATTTAAACTTAATTGGGCACAAAATTATCTGCAACTTTTTATGTTTTTCAAACAACAACAAAATTTATGATTATTATTACATCACTTGTGCAATATATAAACAAATTTTAAGTTTATTATAGACATAAAAAGTACTATAGTCATAAGTAGAGATGGGCCGAGTACTCGGTTGATACTCGGTACTCGGCGTACTCGGCGGGTTTTTTGATACTCGTACTCGGCCGAATAACTCGGTTTGAATGCCGAGTATACTCTGTTTAAGAAATGCAATATATTTCGGTAGATATAATTTAAACAACAGTCATCATCATCATCAACAGCCAATATTCGTCCGCTGCTGGACTTAGGCCTCCCCCAATAACTTCCACCGGGTTTGGTCGGAAGCCTCCTGCAGCCAGCGACGTCTCGCGACCTTGACAAGGTCGTGAAAAGGGTGGTAAAATTTGAAATGACTGAATTTAAGCGATGTATTAAACATTTTATAGATTCAATAAATATTATTTTATTTCATTTCGTAAACAATTGTGTTAATCAAAATTATTTAGTAATTTAGGAAATCTTTGAAAATCTCAATTAATAAAATCAAAATTATAGTATATAATAAAAATAATAAATATTTAAAATTGGATAAAGCTAAGTTATGATGCAGTGATGGCCTCGAGGTTTGGGCGCGCGGTCGAAAATCTCGACGGTCGCGGGTTCGAACCCCAGGCACACACCTCTGACTTTTCGAAGTTATGTGTGTATTCACATTTAATTATCACTTGCTTTAACGGTGACGGAAAATATCGTGATGAAACCTGCACACCTTAGAGTTCTTAGGAATTTCTTAGGTGTGTAGTCCGTCAACTCGCACTAGGCCAGCGTGGTGGACTATGGCCTAAACCCTCTCAATGGGAGAGGAGACCCGTGCTCAGCAGTGGGCGTATATGGGTTGATGATGAAGTTATGATGCAGGAATTCGAGCCTCGCTGCACGTTCTGGTAACAGCCTATTCCTCTATTCTTCGTAGACGTTACCGGCCTCCGAAAACAGGCTATTTAAATTCTAATGTACCATGCGCGAATTGGAAATTTAATTGAGCCGAGTTACTCGGCCGAGTACTCGGTTGAAAAAAAATTGAACCGAGTAAAACTCGGTACTCGTTACTCGGCAAAAGTGTAACTCGGCGCATCTCTAGTCATAAGTAACCTTATTCTATGCATAGGTTGATTTTATGTATTACCACTTCTAATTCTTCTAGTTCCTTATAGTCTAATTCCAATTATAATCCATATGCGTCCTCCTTTTAACGACTATGATGCACTTAAAGTTATAGATTAATCAAAATGATTAAAAAATATAGGAATCTTCTGATGCACACCATTATATTTTAGGACTGCGGCCACAACGCCACGTACCATGTAATAAAAAGCTTCACGGACGCGGACTCGTCTATCGCGGTAGTCCGTCAGCCTGACCTCTCGGAGATACCCCTGGCAAGGGCGGAGGTCAAGTACAGGGGGTACTACAAGATAGCACGCCACTATAAGTTCGCGCTAAATTACGTGTTTAAAACGCTGGGCCATGAGGCGGTCATCATAGTCGAAGGTAAGTGGTGGTTTTAAAGTTATTTTTTTAGACAAATAAAAAGAGATTTTCAGATGTTAAACTTCAATTTTTTTGTCATGGATTAACTTAAAAATGTAATATCTCTTTTTGGGATATACGCAAGAGGCAGTGTTGGGCATCAATCAATTAACTTTTAATTAAACTAATCAATTGACTAAAAAATTAATTGCAATTGAATCAATTGCAATTTAATTGTGTGTTACAATTATTTTTTTTAATTGTTTGATGAAATAATTAAAACTAACAATTAACTTTTTTGCAAATTTTGTTCAAAAGGGTGGTCCGGTTCTACAACCGGATACATATACCCTTGACATATTCAAGTATTAGTAAAAATACTAGGTAAAAAAATTAATTGTTAATTGTTATTTTTTTTTTCGTAAAATAACTAACTATTGATCAATTGTTAATCGTATAAAACCATGATTAATAATTAATAATAGTTAATTGCTGTCACTGCAGTTAACAACTAATTAATTGTTAATTTTTAATTGTTACTTTAATTAAAATTTGCCCAACACTGGCAAGAGGCTTACCTACACTAATATCATATAACCCTGAATTCGTTATTAAAAAAAACTAACATAATTGTTGTTTAAAAATAAATGAAGGTATTTCAGTTATATTTTACGTTTTGTTTGCAGATGACCTTGACATATCACCGGACTTTTTCGAATATTTCCTCGGGACATATCCGCTTTTACACAAGGATCCAAGTTTATGGTATGTTTCATGTTCATGTCATCAAGTTCCCTTTGGTCATAGGCCTTGGTCCTTATAACATATAGCTTGTACTTATGTTACTAGTCAAGCGAGCCTAACCCTTAATAAACCAACTCGCTTAAGATACCAGTTACCCCGTTGCAACGAGAAGGAATTCATGCATCTAAAACTTAGTATCATAGAAATTAAATTTGGTGTTAGTGCTTAGAACCATATATTTTTACTAACCTTTATTGAAGGGGTTTTAGAAAGAACGTAATCTTTTTTTGAAAGTCCAATAAACTAACTACACGTGATAAAGTTGTATTAAATAAATAAATACACCCAACAGTCACATACATAGCTCTGACCCCACACTAGGTTACAAGACCTGTGTCGTGGGTATCATACACTACGAGAGACTTTTTCGATCTCACAAACACCCAGACCCGAAACAAATACTTGTGGTTCATACAAACATTTGTCTCGGTGCGGGGATCGAACCCGCGGCCTCTCGTGCCTAGCCAACTGCGCCACGGGGGCTGTCACATATACAATTATACAATAGGTACTAACTAGGATTATTAGTAAATTGTTTAGTATCAATTCAAATAATTGGTGTTCTTCATCAACCCAAATACGCCCACTGCTGAGCACGGGTCTCTTCTACCATTGAGAGTGTTTAGGCCATAGTCCACCACGCTGGCCTAGTGCGGGTTGGCGGACTACACACCTGAGAAATTCCTAAGAACTTTTAGGTGTGCAGGTTTAATCACGATGTTTTCCTTCAATTTCAATTGGTGTTACTATTTGACAAATATATTTAATATTTGCAGGTGTATATCGGCGTGGAACGACAACGGCAAGAAGGATGTGATAGACATGTCGCGGCCCGAGCTGCTGTACAGAACTGACTTCTTCCCGGGCCTGGGCTGGGTACTCAGGCAGGAAACCTGGCTACAGCTTGAGCCTAAATGGCCTAAAGCGTAAGTACTGTTACTTCATTGCTAAGAGAGATTAAAAAAATCATAACAAGTGAATAAAAAAAATACAAATGCATTGACAGTAATGGTAGGATATTAATTTTTATTAATTAGACTTTAATTTTGGTAAATTATAAGATTCTAAATCACCATACAATATGTAGGTGAGCTACTATAAATTAATTTATTTTCTTTTTATAGGTTCTTTGACGACTGGTTGAGGAACCCAGAGAATACACAAGGAAAGGCGTGCATTCGGCCTGAGATATCACGAACGTATTCCTTTGGGAAGGTCAGTTCTTTTACTTACAAAACAGATTGCACTGTATGATTTAGTTATAATTCCAAAAATTTAAGATCCATACATAATACATAATGTGTATGTTGTAGGTGGGAGTCAGCAAAGGGCTGTTCTTCGACATGCACCTCCGCAACATACAGCTGAACACGGAGTTCGTAGAGTTCACCAAACTAAATCTCACTTATTTGCTCAAGGTATGATAATATTACTTGTTGTTTAGCGGTGTATGATAAAATGTATTCTAATCTGATAGCTGAAAACTAACTATGTTCTTTAGTCGCTTGTAGTGGTGTAGTGCTTTCAAATTAAGTTACAGGTGTTTCAAAAATAAAACGACATGTCCAAATTGTTGCATGAGCATAAACTATAATAACAAAGCGCTTTAAAGTTCTCACAGCTTAACATTTTAAGAATATTGAACATACTATTTCGTTTTGAAAATATAGTGGAAAAAAGTTTTCTTAGTTTTCAACAATGCCTCATAGATGTCGCTACTAGTTACTGGTGTCGCGAGTGTTTGGTAAAAGACCAACAGATGGAGCCACTGCATTTCTACATCGCGGTGTCAAGATTCTCTGGCGTTTATAGACTACCCAAGCGCTCTGTAGCGAAATCATACTTACCTGGCGTAGGGGACACCGTGATCAAGTAGGCGGTTCCCCCAGGGCGAGGCCCCTCCATTGCACTGCGGTTGGGTTGACCCTTGCGATTACCCCTAATGTGGGTAACTCGGACGCGTAATTTTTGGTAGTGGGGACTGCGTACGCGCCGTCCCCCATATTATTCCCTATATTAATGCAATTAGCAAGGATATTATGGTAATGTCATTACTTCATTAGTTCTCGATGGTATTTACGTTTCGTCATGGTTTTAATAAAAACCAATTAATATAATAGAATTTAAGACCATTCACCCTAAACTCGACAATTTTTTTAAGTTTTCCTCTTAGTCAAAACAAACTACCTATTTCAGTATCCTGAAAAATGTACAACCTTTATAATGGACATTTTCTGAATAATTCTTGTTATTATGACGGAAAAGTATAATGCACGGTGTGTAATTAAGGATTGGTTCGAATGTTGATCGTCGCTCTTAGTCGCGGATAATAGTAAGTAATACACGTGTTAAGTAAATACCTCACAAAAATCCACTAGAGGCTAATTATCCCTACATAAATAAGTGCATAATAATCTTGGTTTACAATGATATTATATTTATTCCAGGATTTCTACGACGACTCGCTTACGTCGATCGTGTACTCTCTGCCCGAGATGAGCGCAGAGGACGTGGCGGCAGGCGTGGGCCCGTCGAGCACGGCTGTGCGGGTGTCCTACTCCAACGCCAAGACTTACCAACGGGCTGCCAAGAAGCTCGGACTCATGGACGATTTCAGGGTAAGCGATTGGGAATGTATTAAGACAAAAAAAAATACGAGTAGCTAAAAAAAAGTCATTTTGTTTTAAAATATTGTAGATTTTGTTACAACTTTACGTGAGTAATATTTTTGAGTCCTTTGTTAAAAACGGTAAAAATCTGTCAACACAAGAAATTTGCACTCTGCGATCTAGTAATTTCTTGTATGACTCACCATTATGTCTCTTGTAGTATCCAGTGCTCGTAATGTTACATATAATATGAGTATTGTATTATGAGGAATATTTTATATATTTACACCCCCTATATGAAATTTATTTCTTAATAGAATTAAAAATCTTTTTCACTCAGATTTTTCGATTATTGCATTTTTCTTGTCAAAAATTTGGATTAGAACTGGGAAAGAAGTACCAGGGCTTGATGAAACTAAAGGAGTTTGTTGTGGTCAGAGCGGCGTACCCCGCACGGCGTACCGCGGCATCATCACGTGCTTCGTGCGCGGCCGCCGCGTGTACCTCGCGCCGGACTACCAGTGGAGCAAGTACGACCCCGCCTGGGGCTAGCGAACGCACCCACTCCGCGCAGGAGGAACACACTAGGCTAAGGCTCACGCGATGTAATGCCACGCGGATTTAACATAACCTCATTTTGTAAATAGAATTCCATTTTTAAAAAGACGACGGCGTAAGTCTATGACTGATATTTGGCTTAAATTATCTTAATAAAAGTAAATTCGCGTGGCATTAAGTTTAAAAAAAAAATCATCCGATGTCTTTTACGTGTATTGGCGTATTGAATGTTAAGTATGTTTCTCTTGTGATAAAGTCATTTCGAAATCGGTCTAATACAAGACAAAAGGTTTTATTATAACAATGAACACGAAAACAAGACTTTGAACAGCAAAGTCTAAGTTACCCGTAGTTTCATAAAACTTCTGTCTTTAATCTAAAATTCTAACCAAGTTGATATCCTAATATGATCAGGGATGTACTCGCACATATGATAGGGGGTCAAAAACACATGTGCGATGAATAAGATTTTATAAAATTTTATTTAGGTAACAACACAGCACATAAAAACAATGTTACTCCTGGTTTCGGAAAGATTAGTCAGCGTAAACAATAACTCCTACTAATAAATTGTTTATTGAGTGGTGCCAATAACTTTACGTTCATTAATCTATGAAACTAGGCGCAAACGTGTAAATTAACTCAATGTTAATTGATTTTGTCTTCTTGTTATATTTAATTATGACTTAGATTGGTTTATGAAAATATGTTCTCGGAAATCATATGAGTTTGACTTTGTTAAGATGCGTTATTAAACACTAAAATGTAAATGAAATTTACGTCACAAACTTAATATATTCACAATTCACTTCCGAAATTTTTGACTCACTAATATTAATTTGATAGCTAGTAAAATATTTTACCCTAATGCTTCCTTTGTTATTGAATGTAGAGTATCAGGATGTCATAAATGAATGAGATTAAAATCTCCGTCGTTGTTTTAGGATTTCATCTTTAGTTTCTATGTTTATACGTCCCACTATTGGACATGAGCTTTTTTCATATTACTGAATTCACAATATTGCTCCATTGGAATGATTGTAAGAAAAATGGGCATTTTAGTCTAGCGGCCAGTGTAGGTCTTCGATTTAGCAAATGTTTTAGATTTATTATATGTTTAGCTAATTCATTATTTATAATAAAGCCATGTGAGACAAGACCAACAGAAACTGTCGAATTTAAAATTGTAGATGTGCAAAGCTATGACTAGATATTTCACGCTTGCGTCCGTCGTGTTCTAAAGTCCTTATAAGGGCATTTCACATATATCGGCGATTTACATTTTAATTTAATTATATAGAAACCTCGACGCTGCCATGGTTGTTCAAGAGTTGGGTAAAATTAGGTGCAACAAGATTTAAAAAATACTCTAGTATTTACTTATTTATGTATAATAATAATAGATAGACATTTTATGTGACAAAATGTCCATCATGACATGACAGTGTAAAATAATGAAGATTCCGTAACGATACGAATAAGTAAAAAAGCATCAAACTGCTTAGTTTGGATCAATGTTATCTAAATATTTGCAGTTTTTTGTTCACGGTGAAATCCCAATATTATCAATAACAGTTTCATTTTTCAAAACTAACTTACTTCAAACTCTGGACTCTAAAGTAAAAAAAGTCTAATTTTCGCCTTCTATTTAGTTACACAATAATCCTCATAATTTTTACTCAACTCTGTCCTTACATTTCTGACTGATGCCGTACGGCTGTTAATATAATGTTCCGTGATATGTTTAATTTATTTAATTTGTATAATGTAATGGTATATTATTAAATGTAATTATATTATATAATTCTAGTTTAATAGTAACTCATATAATGTACTTTTTATAAAGTATTGGATAGCCTGTTGAAAATTCAAATCTGTGAAGTCCTGAAAGAATGTTATTTGTTGATTGAAGCCTTTTATTCAATATTTGGATGTAACGACTTTGTTAACATCTAGATTTATTTGTCAACCCTTTCCATCCTGCTCTTTAAGATGCATTCCTTCTTTCATAACTATTTGTGTCCTTTAGTTAAGAGCTTATTTTTATTATTCTATAAAAAAATTCTGTGGAATGACGCAAAAATAGTTTTAATTCAAATAATTTTCCATTCAATTAATAATATTGTGTTTATCCTGATTGAAGTTATTATAAGCAATTTTATTCCAAAAAATTTTCCAAGTATAAAAATCTTTTTTTTTTTCACATGGCTCGCTACAAAGTTGCAGTTATTGTCAGTACTGATTCTTAAAATGTCACATTCATAGACATATTCAATTCTTTTAGCGAAATATTAGTTCAAAATATTAGTCATAATTATCTATATAATTTTTTAATTATATTATTGTAATAATATATGATAATATGTGCTATTGTAAGTAATTGTCAAGTATGGTTTCATTGTAAATTTCTGTAAACGCAGGTGCGGGTTCAGCGACGTAATTAAATTATAGTATATTCAAATTTGATTTTCGATGTCTTTTGCAATTTAATGTTAGTAACGTTCTTATTTCATCTGCAATTGATAATATGGGTTAATGTCCCTCGTCACTTTTCTGAATCCGCTCCTGCCCAATATTATAACTGAAGTTGTACACAAAAGCCGTTTAACACTGTGATGCATTGTATATATTTCCTATATGAATATGTGCATTGTAATATAGCCTATGTAATGTTTAATATATAATTGGTTTTGTTATATGCTGTTTTATATCAAACACCCTATTTTAAAGTTAAATAATACCAGCTGCTGGCTTATATTATGTTAATATCATACTATTGTACCAGGCAGGTATAGTGGCAAGCCGCTTAGTGCAAATGGGCTGAGTTATGATAGAATTTCTTTACCCACTTTATGTCGCATATTAGGACAAGTGCACTTACTTACAAGTGTACTTAATATACTTATAGCCTATATAAATAACATTTATCAATAAACGCTATTTTGTAAATAATTTCACATTGGTTTAAACGTAATTTATGTGAATGCAAACGGGTTCAAACCCCAGGCGAACACATCTGACTTTTGAAGATTATCTGTGTATTCATCATGAAATATTACTTACTCTCACAATAAAGGAAAATATAGAAATGAAAGCTACACACCTACGTGTTCATAAGAATTTGTTAGATGTGTAGTCCAGTAGTAAAGTACGCACCACGCTGGGTGGACTAACGCCTAAACCCTCTCAATGGTACAAGAGGACCGTGCCCAGCCGTGAGACGTATATGTGATGATGATGGTCATGTTGCAATCTAAACTGCTAAATTGTATGCAATGTGAACAATGAATGAAATCGTGTAAACTTGAACATTTATTTTTCTCTACAACTAAATGTTTAAAGTTGCGACATGCTTGCACTAAGAATACAGCTGCGTAATTAATACCTAATCTATAACACCTTGATACATATTCATCATGACAGAATTACTTGACAAATATAATCGAAAGATAATAAGTTAGTCATATCTGTATTATCTTTGTGTGGTTATAGCAGTCCTCGGATTGATACGAAATTATGTCACAAAGTAAATTATATGCATTGTGTACTACATTTCACGTAATATTTTTAACAATTCTGACTTCTAATCGTGATTTTTCGTAGTCTCTTACGAAGAAAAAGTTAGAAATATTTATTTTGCTCTTATTTTCGTGAAGTCTAAAATCAGTGGCACACGTGATAAAACATACAAACAAACATGTCCCGATTTTACATTTGATAATATTTAGCCAGTCACGCGTGACTCAGTTCTACGTTATAAGGAAAATAAATTATTATCGAACAAGTTTCAGTGTAGAACGCGCGCCATTATGGCTCTGGAAGTTAGTACTGCAAATGTTGCGCCGTTCTTTAAAGGAAAGGCGCCAAAAGCATTAATATATGAAGATGAACATGTAAGTAAATACCCTATCTTTTTTATTACTAGGTTTTAACCCCAGATTTTATTTTAAAAATCTCTGACAAACTGATTTTTCATTACAGATCATAAAATAAGCAAAATTACCTTTAATATAATTTAGCAGTTGATCAACATTCAGTGACTCGGCCAGAATATTTTTTCATGAACTGAATATAGTAATAATGAAATTTGTGCACATATTGATCATCCATAAAGAATTATAATAACAAAGCAGCAGCGTCAAATGTTTACGTTACATGCAAGGTCACCTTACTTTCAAACATGATCCACACCAACCACATGTTAATTTAAGACTTAAAGAAAAAAGCAAAATCAATACCTTTACACTAATTACGTAAGTCGCTGCCGGAGGACTCGAAAAAAAACGAAATTAATCTATAACTAATTTATTATATATAAAATTACAATTAAGACTTAAGCCTAGTGACCCGATCGATGGTAGATCAAAAAGTGGACGTTTCGGCGATCACGTAGTTTGGAGCTCGTGGCTGATGGTGCGAAGTCAGCATTGCATCATTGATTGGAAATTGGTTCGTTGTCCATGCGTTGCCTGCGTGATCCGGTGTCAGCACTTTTGGTATAGGGCAGATGTGTAACACCTCCCCCCTTAGATCAGCGACTATTTTTGTCGTTTAGAGAAAATATCGCTGGGAAACTGCAGATTCTGATGCGGCTGCTGGCGAGATGTTTCTGGTTTTGCATAGACATTTTGATTTTCAGGTGTAATGTCTACGCCCTTGGATCGATGGAAGTATACTCGATACATGACGGCACTAACAAGTGCAAGCGTACCAATTATAAGGCAGTATAGTGGGATTGTGGTGTGATAAATGGTTTCAGTTTGCCTTATTTGCGCTGGCTCTTGTAGATTTATCTTGTCCTGTATACTATGCAGTTTTTCTAAGTTGATGGAGTTGATTTTCAAGGGTGGATATGATGGACTGGATTTCACTTCTGTTCCCGATGAGAGGTTTGCTATTCTTATTGGCTGTCCTTTTATCTGGTTGTTAGTATTAACTATGGTGAATTCATCTGTCCGTAATATACAGTTCTGTGGTATGATGGCCAAGTAACTTCCAGTTAGCTTCATGAAGTCGTCACGATCGCAGGTAAGCCGTACTTGAGTTGGTCTAGGAAATACTACAGCGTAGTGGTGGTCGTCTAGTTTCTCGGTGGCTGGTCTGGTCAGGCCGATGATGGTTCTGTTGCAACTTTCATCCGTCGTCCGTCCTTTTATTATATCACAAATGCAGTCCGGGTGACGTTTCAGTTGATGGTTAAACGTTTCTTCACAAAGATACACGCTGTCTACCTTCGGGCATTCTGCCTCAATGTACACATGAATAAATTCAGTGATTGCGAGGAAAGGTACAGGAGGGATAATGGCTTGCTTATGTCTATTGGGTACTATTACTAATTTATATAGTGAAAAGCTAAGTGGTGAAACTATTGGAAATTTATATAAAAATACTATCCTATCTTCGCTAAAATATGACGCAGGTTTGATGACGTCATAGTATTCTCTATATTGTAAATCTAATAATTCATCCTTATTATATACTGATCTTAACGTAACTAGCATACTATTCATAACTTTTAGGCTTAACATAGAATGGTGAGTACGTGACTGACCACAAAATGCTAACGCGTTTTCTAGCCTATTCATTTCGTTTGCTAAGCTATCTATGTTGTCGCTAACGATAGCTAAAATTTGTGCAAATTTCGCAAACTTTAATAGTGTGTATTGAGCGAATGCTTCGGTGTCAAGTAAAATATGCATTGTTTCATTTAATTGGATTTGATTCTCTACAAGTTTCGAAATTATTTTTGTTTGTTCGTTCATCAATTCCTGACTAATACTAATATGCTGGTTTTGCTCGTTAATTATTTTATCTTGGTTATCTTTTAAAATATTTAGTGCATTATTATATTTGACAGCATCCGAATAATCTAAATTTCCGGTTATACTCTTAATCACGGATCCGAGACCGTCTATAAGACCTCTTTTGAAACGATTCGGTTCTAGAGATTTTAATTGAGATGAAACTTTGTCTAATTTACTAGTTAAGTGATCTACCTGGAATTCATACAATGAATATGTATAATTATCTAGTTTGGATTTAACTTGCGTTAATTGCTCTGCTACAAGTTTAATATTGTCGTCAATATCCGACAATTGTATGTACTGTAAAAATGTATGGTGAGTAGTCGTTAGCTTCATAGCTCCTAAATTAAACGGTAAGATCCCTGGTCCATCTTCAAGGGATTCCAGTTTTATCTCGGTCGCCCGTGTGAGCCCGAGAAACAGCATCAGCAGTGTTCTGCAACAACTTTGCTGTATTAGGGACACGTTTTAACCTAGATTTGGCAATAGGGCCTTTTTTCTTAGATGTATATATATGAATAGGTAAGTCTGCTAACACGGTGTCCTGAGTATATCTTGGAGCTAATTTCGACCGACTGGCACAAGGGTTACTAATAAATATCTGTTGTTCGGGTTGGTATTCTTGTTCTGGTTCACGAGTTTTATTCCGGTTGTCTATTAGAGCAGTTCTATTTTCGAGAGATGTTTCGTTAATCAAGCTATAAACCTTTTTCATGCGGTCTCTATGCGTTTCGGTGTACTGTTGCAAAAGATGTTGCGTGAGGTCTATGTCAGTTGGATCGCGAGGGTCAATATGTCCTAGAATGAGATCATATGGTCTACATTTTGTAAAGCTATGCACTGAGCTGTTATAAGCAATTATGGCATATGACATGAGGTTAGTAACCGGTTCGTCTCGATGTTTTAATTTAAGAATCCGGAGGTGTTCTAGTAATGTCGAGTGAAACCTCTCAATATTACCATTCGCGTTCGGTGAATGTGCTAGGGTTTGATGATGCATAATTTTGTGGATTTTACAAAACTCAGAAAATAACTGATTGGTGAATTCAGTACCCTGATCTGTAATAATGGTAAGTGGTAACCCATGATGCGTGCTGAATGTTAGTAAAGCTTGGATTACGCTTACAGCGGTGCCATCTCTAAGGAGGTATGCTTGTCCGTACTTAGAAAATACATCTATGAAAGTAACGTATTTTTCATTTTGGGCAGTGAAGCTGTCCATGTGGACAATTTCAAATGGTCGCGTGGCTGGTGGTACAATATTAAATTTTGGCCTAATAGGGTTGCGATCATACTTTGCTTGGCCACATATAGTGCATTCATTAATGAACTTACTTATATGTTCCTTCATTTTTGGCCAAAAATATCTGTTAAATAACGCAAGATAACATTCGTTAATTCCACGGTGGTTTGTTTTACCTTCATGGTAATGACGGATGATATCTTGTTGTCTTAAATATTCCTTAACATTTTCAATTTCTTTTTTCGCAAGGACTAAGTTCATAGATGAGCTTCTAAATTTGTTCTGAATTATTGGTATAATTTGGTACATAGCAAGAGGAGGAGTAATTAAAAGAGCAGTTTTAATCTTTGGGTTTACGTATTCCTTAATAGCTGAGATGAGATCTTCTTCTAAGTTAGATTGGGATAGTTGGACAGATGTACGTACATGCGTGTCGAAGGGCTTAGTAGCTGTGGTTCTTTTCTTAATGTCTCCTACAACGGTTAAACAAAGCTGACGATGAAATTTATTTAAAGGGTCATCAGTAATCGGGATATCAAGTATGGGGTTCTCGTTAGATGTGTGTGCGGTTAGAGTATCTGAGTTGTTCGCGGAGAGTGGCATCTCTGACGCATTTGCAATCATAGAGCACGTGTCCTCGTTATAAATTTCTATACGAGAGAGGGCATCGGCATTCGTGTTACTTTTACCCTTTTTATAAACTATTGTAAAATCGTACTCACTTAGCTTCAGACGCCATCTCGTAAGACGTGAGTTTGGGTCTTTAAGACTCATGACCCACTGAAGGGGCTTATGGTCAGTTAAGATTTTAAATTTACGGCCAAAAAGGTAAGGGCGGAAGTATTTTGTTGCCCACACGATTGCCAAAAGTTCCTTTTCAATCGTGCTATAATTAACTTCGCTATCGTTTAGTGTGCGCGAAGCATAGGCTATTGGCTTGTCTGAGCCTATGGGGCCTTGCGATAGTATCGCTCCGATTGCAAAATTAGACGCGTCTGTGGTTAAAATGAATTCTTTTTCAAAATCCGGATATTTTAAAATGGGGTCGTTAGTTAAAAGGGTTTTGCATTTTGCAAAAGAGTCAATATATTCTGAGTCAAAGGAAATTTTCTTTCCTTTCTTAAGACAATTTGTAAGAGGCTTGGTTACTCGCGCAAAATCAGGTATGAATTTACGATAGTACCCAAGTAATCCTAAAAATTGCTTTATCTCTTTTGGGGTCTTAGGCATGGGGTAATTTTTTATGGCTGATATTTTATCGGGGTTGGGCTTTATGCCATCTCTGGTAATGACATGACCGAGATAAGCAGTCTCTAGCTTTAAAAACTCAGATTTATCCATCTGAATCTTAAAGTTAGACTCTCGCAACCTTTGGAAAACTTTTTCGAGATTAATCATGTGTTCCTGAAGGGATGTACTGAACACTATGATATCATCGAGGTAAACCAAGCATATTTCGTTCTGAAGACCTCTCAAGACGTTGTCCATAACTCGTTGGAACGTGGACGGCGAGTTCTTTAGACCCATAGGCATTCTAAGAAATTCAAAATGCCCATGTTCGACATTAAATGCAGTTTTCTCAATGTCTTGAGGGTCCATCTCGACTTGGTAAAACCCACTTGCCAAGTCGAGTGTCGTGAAATATTGGCATTTTCCAAGCTTATCGAGCACGTCTGTAATGTTAGGGATGGGGTATCTGTCATCTAGTGTCTTTTCGTTGACCTTACGAAAATCAACTACGATGCGCCATTTCTGTTTTCCGGAGGCATCTACCTTTTTCGGCACTACCCAAATAGGAGAGCTCCAAGCGGAAGCAGATGGACGTATTATACCCTGCTCTAACATTTTTTCGATTTGATCTCTAACTTCCTGGCGGTGCACAAACGGGTATCGATAACTCTTAGTGTGCACTGGCACTTCATCGGTTGTTCTAATCCGATGTTTGATCTTATTGGTGAAAGTTAGAGATTCGCCTTCGATATAAAACACATCCGAATAACGAGAGCAAAGAGCAATAAGGTTGGCCTTTTCCTCTTCGTTTAAATGATCTACTCGTAATCGTGTAATTATATCTTTGGCGCGTGCCGATGTTTGTGGCGTACGGTTGCACTCGATATTGGATACGATCGCTCGCGTGGCGCGGTCTAATGACAAAATAATATCATTTTTCGTTGGGTTTGCGACTTCCACTATCCCACGGTTATTTTTAACTATGGTGAGGCATTCCAAAATCACACAATTACATATGGTTTGTTCGGGGATTAAGACTTCGCCATCTAGGGAATTAATGGGTAGTCTAATTAATTTTGAACTATTAGCCGGTATTATTTCTTCGTATAAATTTAGATTTCGCGAGTTATAAATTTGGATAGGATTTACAGCAAATTTAGTCGTAAGGGTAAGCGCTTTAAGATCTAATTTCGCTTCCCATTCGGTAAGTAAGTCCATACCTATCAATCCGTCGAAGTGGTCATGAAATTTATACACAAAAAGTTTTATAATTTTTGAATCATTAAATTCATTAAAGCATGGTAAATTGATGGAATAGTTGTTGCGGGTGGTAGCATGCACGTTAGTAACCTCAAAAGGATCATAGTTTAATGGGGTATGTGAAAAAAAATTCTGTACTGCGTCTGGACTAATAAATGATTGATTAGCGCCTGTGTCAATTAGAAAATTCAATGGGGGGTTAGAAATATGTATATACGGTAATTGTCGTTGACTATGCAGATTTAACTCTATCCTAATTTTTCTGATTTGGGATCCTTTGGAAAATCCTCGGCTACAGGCTGTGCCATTTTATCGTCGGGTAATTGTCTAGGGATCAATTCGGTATCACCTGTTGTATCAAAGCTATGAGGCATGTCATATGATCCGTTATAATTATTATAGTCTACATCGTAATACTCGTCGCGATAATAAGGCTCGTAATACGAGTACACGTAGTCCGGATGGTTATAACTATCATCGTAATTTGAACACTCATTAATATTAACATCACGTGTTTTAAAATAATTCGAGGGCGGTGGGTTTCCCTGCTTCGCCCAGTTCCAAGGAGTTGATGATATTTGTCTCGGCACAAAATGGCTCACACCGCTCATAGGCTTAGGGCCATGATCTACCGGTCGCGGCGGTATTTTAAATACTGCGCTACGCTGATTATATCCCGGTGGTGGTGCGGCAAACATTTGCTGAGTGCGCGTTGGCATGCGCGGTTGGGACTGTCTAACTTCGTGTTGGGGACGACTAGGACCGGGCATGGCAAAATTAAATTGCTTAGGTGATGGTGGTTGTTGCATATGTATGGGTGTAGGGTTAGTCATTTTAAAGCTAGGGATTAATTGATTGGTAGGTGCGGGTCTCCTATCTGGGAGATGATCATTCCTACTTTGCAAATATATTGTATTCATCTCTTCATGCACAAATTCTAATGCCTTCTCTATAGTCTCTGGTCGCATACACCTAATCCTAGATCCGAGAGGATCTTTAAGCCCGCGCAGAAATGCTTGTAAGGTTAATTTTTTGTACAGATCTCTCTTTGAATCTACGGTAGTTTGCAAGCTGTCGTGCAATGAAACGTATGTCATGATCGTACTAAATAGGTTTTGACAACGTTCATAAAACTCTTGTGGAGTACCAGAACCTTGAGTTAATAGCGCCAAGTCATTGTATAGTGCGGTTTCGTCTCTCTGATCAGCGAAGTTATTAATGAGAGCATTACGGATACCTAACCAATCGTTGGGGATACCGTTAGCATTTATTAAGCGAGCTGCAGGCCCAATGACTTTATTTAATATACCATTTTGTAATGCTAATTGGCCTAGCTCGTCAGCACTTTGTCCGTATCTTACAACTAATTGGTCGCAAAGCTTAATGAATCTAGGTAATATGTTAGGATTCCCGTCGAATTCTGGGAGTAGACGGAGGGCTTTATAAATGTTATCTAGGTCTGCCATTTCCTCAATAGGACTATCTAAGTTACGTCTAAAGTCTAAAAATAATTGTCTACGATTATCTAACCTAGGTTTCCTAGATTTCGATTTTGGAAAAATCTTTGAAAACTGATTAGGACTTAGGATAAAAGGAAAGGTAAGCAACCACTAAATGATTCAGTGTACTTACATGCACATGACGATTTTCTTTGAGCGGTATCGAAGTTCAGATCTCCGGCGCGGCCACGTGGTTCAGGACTCCCGGTGCAACGTTGAAAGTTTATCGGAGCGCGACGACAGGATGCGATTTTAGCGATGCGCGACCCGACCCGAGAATCCTACCGACTGCGCCAATTACGTAAGTCGCTGCCGGAGGACTCGAAAAAAAACGAAATTAATCTATAACTAATTTATTATATATAAAATTACAATTAAGACTTAAGCCTAGTGACCCGATCGATGGTAGATCAAAAAGTGGACGTTTCGGCGATCACGTAGTTTGGAGCTCGTGGCTGATGGTGCGAAGTCAGCATTGCATCATTGATTGGAAATTGGTTCGTTGTCCATGCGTTGCCTGCGTGATCCGGTGTCAGCACTTTTGGTATAGGGCAGATGTGTAACACACTACTACTTATATTGTTATTGTAAAATAAAAAAATATATACAAAAACATTCCATTTCATAACGTATGCACGTGTGGCGCAGTTCGATAGATACTGGTTTGTGATACGAGCCTCCGCGGGTTTGATCCCTATACCTAGAAAACTCATTAGACCCATAAATACTTCTGCCCTATGGCAAGGGGGCGTTAGAATCCCACCACGGTATCCCCTGCCTGTCGTAAAAGGCGACTTTAGGCCCTTGGGGTCGCTGGACGTGCTGTGGGGGCAGCGCGTCCTCACTGAAAGTGACCCCGAGAGGGGCGGCGGCACTGTGGCCTGTGTACGTCGCGGGCGCCCATCCACAACCGAGGCGCCCGAACCAAGAAGTGGGGGTGCAACTGCGCCCCCTAATACTCCGAGACGGCCGAGACAATTACGTTTCGGAGGCGCACCGGGCGGCAGTGGTTAACGGTGTGCGCCTCTCGCTCACGTACCATGGTCGCCCAACCTGGCGCGGAGATGGCTACCGGAGGGTTTTGGTCGGTATGCCGGTTTAGGGATTTTGTTAGGGACCCAGCCCGGCACTAATACCTGCGCGGATATGACGTCACCGTGCGCCGGGCTGGAAGACCGGTGACCCCGACATACGCTTTCCGCCCCCCTCCCCCGGGCTGGCGGGAAGTAGAGACATCAACAGCTTTCCCCTCGAGAACAAAAAAAAAGACCAATAAATACTTGTTTCAAAGTGTCTTCGTAATACCGAACAACTTCTAATTTATTATAGCCACGACCCTAGTATCTTGGTTTTAATTTAAAACGATCAAGATCCCTGATTGGTGTATTTATTTATTTTTTTGGGACATACTAAATACTAAAGCATAATAATAATATACTTACTAAAGCAAGTCAAGACTCTTCATCTGTATAACTTTTGTATTTTTCAGTGCGTAGCCTTCAATGAAGAGGAGGACATACAGGCCCCTATACATTTTTTAGTTGTACCAAAAAAGGTTATACCAAGGCTATCAGAAGCATCAGTTGAAGATGAAAAATTACTCGGTACGTATCTAGCTAATGCAAATTAATAGAAGCTCCGTGCTGGTAGTTTCATACTGATAATCCTTTCGCTTTGTGAATCCTCTTTTATATCATGCCAGTAGACACTCTTAAATAAATGTGCGCGAACCATCTGCTATTCTTTACCCTGTTTATGTCTGGGAGTATGATTGATCACTAAGCCAATAATTTTATTTAAAAACATAAAAGATTTTGAATCCTGATATGTTCACTATAAAATGTTGCTACATTATTTATTTATGTAATAACTTAAGACAGAAGGTTTTCTTGTAAAACGTTTTGTTTTTGATGGCATAAGGTCTACAGACTACATGCTATAACAGTAACCTACATCAAGTAAAATTAGCTAAACTTCTCTATTTCTATGCCCAAGCACTATTTGACATTAATTTGAATGAATGCTATGAATTTGCTTTAAGTAGTGATAAATAGTATTAAAAAATGCAGTTTCGAAAATAGAGGTCATTCGCTGATCGTAGCACGCCGAGTCGCAAAAGATATTGGTATAGCTAAAAATGGCTTCCGCGTGGTGATGAATGAGGGGAAGCACTCATGTCAGAAAATTCCACAATTTTACGTTCAAGTGCTTGGTGGAAGGCAAATGTGGTCGCGGTTTTCATAGAATACTCTGTTTGAATAAATTTACAATACTCGTGGAAATAAGATCAAAATAATATCAAATAATATTATATACAGATAATATTATTTTTCGATAAATAAATAGCATTTTATATCTCTGCAGTTTTCTTGTAACGTTTAACATAAATAAGTGTAGGTATCAGCTGATGGTTAATCAGGAGTGTAATTATATTTGTACTATAGTATTACAAAGACAAAAGGTTCGTATTCTCGACCTACAAAAACAATTAGAATTTTTTTTACTTATTTTCTTCCTGCGTCCAAAACTGAAGTCTACGCGGATGAAGTTGCAGGCAAAAGCTAGTCACAACTCACAAATAAATACTAAAAACCGACATTTCGTAATAATTTTGTCCTCACACCATTTACATCTAAGAAAAACATTCATAATAGTATTAGTTGCTGTACCTACAGGCAATAGTTAAACTAAAATATCAACCTTTTTAACATCGTAAAAAGTTTATTGTTGTTGCAGGACATCTACTACTCGTAGTAAAGAACATTGCAATACAAAAGGGTCTGCCTAAACATGGTTATCATGTGGTTGTAGACGAAAACCATCGAGCAGTTACACTAAACTCATTGCATGTTTTTGGAAGAGCGTTACATCATATGTTGTGGCCGATGGGACCTGGAGCGAGACTTTGAATCAATTAATATTTAAGACTTACTTTATATTATTATAATTTGTAAATAATAAATATATTCTACATCTTTACTATGAGTGTACATTACTTATGCCCAGTTTAAAGTTTAAACAAGCTTTGTCATTAATTAAAAAATATTATAAAGTTAAGAAAATGCGTGGAAATTTGACACTATTTTTTTTATTTTGTCGAAACGACTATGTTTTTCTTGTTTAAATATATTATATTAATTTTATGCCATTAATGTGGCACTGCAAACCACTTCTTTTAAGCAGTTTATTTTCATTCGGTAAGTAGTGCTGTCAATGATTTCGTTACCAAAGAAGCACTGTGTGCTAAGTAGTGATTTTGGTTTCTTGCGCGCAATGCTCGTCTGGTGGCTGATATGATAAGCTAAGTACAATAAAAAGTTTTTAAATTAACTAGTAACAGTATGTTGATGATAATACATAATATTTGTAAAATTTTAGGCCACTGTAAGTAGTCCTCGTAGTAAATGAAGCATGATACGAATGTGCAATAACTAAACGCTTTTTATGAAATGTCACTGCTCGGAAATATTTTTACAAACATGGCCGGCGGCGAGGTAGAACTAGCGCAATCCGCCGCTCCTGGCGGTGATACGATATTTGGAAAGATATTACGTAAAGAAATACCTGCTAAATTCGTCTATGAAGACGATCAAGTAAGTTAAAACTGAAAGTATAATGAATAAAAATCTATTTACATTACGATTTCCAATCAGCTGTTTTCAATTTGGTTATGTATTTATTGCATCTCTTTGTATATATTTAAATAAAATCATATATTTTCCTAAATACCGTGTCCTATATTAATATTTTTAAAAACTTCTATATCTATAAAGTATAAATCATCAGTAAAAAAAAATATCTTTCCCGTACGTCATAGATACTTCACTTCGACGTACATAAGTACTACTTATATTTATTGTTTCAAATGCACCGGTACTTATAACCCGTATGCATTAATTAAAATTGTAAATGACTTGTTAATATTTAAAAAATGTAGTTCAAGCTTCTATTAAGATTAAATATATCATTAATTTCCAGTGTGTGGCATTTCATGATGTGAATCCTCAAGCCCCAACTCACATCCTGGTGATTCCGAGAAAACCAATCTCGCAGTTATCCAAAGCTGAGGATGCTGATGAGCAACTACTTGGTATGAAAAATAACCAATTCATATAAATTATTTATTTAATTTTACTGTCCTGGTACCCTTTTTTTTCACACTACACATTTTTCTATTGTAAAATGCTTGTGATAAGAATTTTAAATACCTAGCTCATTTAACTTCTTATTGGAATATTGGTAAAATCCATATTATGTTAGATTACTGTAACTGTTTTAAATTCCTTATGACAGTGTTGGTATAAAAAAAAGAAAGTTGGTATTTTTGACAACAGACTAGTAAAAGATAAATTATGTTAAGATTTTTACACATTCTTTTTAAGGTCACCTCCTAATTGCTGCTCGCAAGGTTGCTGTGCAAGAAGGACTTGATAAGTCTGGCTTTAGACTTGTGATCAATGATGGAAAAAATGGTGCTCAGAGTGTTTACCACCTTCATATTCACATTTTGGGGGGTCGCCAGATGCATTGGCCACCTGGTTAATTATATGCATTTACTGTGAGATGTTAATGATAACCAAAAAATAAATGTTTTTTTTCATAAATTTGCAGTTTGTTTTCTGTAACAGTTCTACAATTAAGAAAGCCAAATAAAGCATAGAACAGCTAACAGTCAATATTGAATCTGGAAGTGGTTGTATTTATTTTTTATTATTATTATAGTCCCAGAATTTTCACACATTTTATATGGACTAAAGAATATAAAAGTATTATTTCTAATACTGTCAAAATGTATGAATAAGCTAAATAAAATATTGAATGTTTAATGCCATTATAACCGCACCCATACACCTTCAATAATATTGTACAATATTATTGAACGTGTAGGGATAGTATTAAAGCATTGCGCCGTGATTGAACAAAAGATTGAGGGAGCTTAATTTTTATTGAACAATATTTTTTATTGCGCTGTGTAGGGTTAATATTGCGCAATATATTTCTTTTTTTTTCTTTTCAACAAAATCACCAGCGTAGCTGCCGCCAAAACTTCGTCGTCAGACATGTTGCTCGCACGAAAATATTGATCAGAGTGGTTTATCAATTTTATTGACAGAATTTATTGAACGTCTGGAATCAAAGGTGGTGTTCAATATTATCTATACTAATATTATAAAGCTGAAGAGTTTGTTTGTTTGTTTGTTTGTTTGTTTGTTTGTTTGTTTGAACGCTAGGATCTCAGGAACTACTGGTCCGATTCGAAAAATTATTTCACTGTTAGATAGCACATTTATCGAGGAAGGCTATAGGCTATATAACATCACGCTACGACGAATAGGAACGGAGCAGCAATAAAGAATGTTTCAAAATCGGGGACATTGTTTCCTTTTTGTGAGCTTCCGCTGCGTGCGCTGCGAAAACGGTTAAAGTTTCGCTAAAATAATGTTTGAGAGAAATGTTCCTCTTTAAAAGTTCTAAAAAAAAGTCCGCGACGGCATATGTCTACTTTTTAAGGTTGACTCACTATAACGTTTTTTATCCTAACTAAATTTATTTTAAAATAAAGTTTTATTTGTGAAGGTGTTTTTATAAATATGATATTAATCCTTATCCAAATAAATACGTTATTCATTACAAGTATTCAATTTTAAATAAAATTGCCCTTTACATCATTTGATTTCACTGAGTAACTTAGAAGATATTGCAGTTTTAAAATATTGATCAAGCGCGCAGTAATGATGCACAAGGCGCCGATCGACGCGTTACGGTTTCACGTTTGAACAATTTGACCGAATTGTATGAATTTTGGTATGGACATAAATAGGACTCTGAGAAGTAAAATAGACTACAACTTATTTTCCTTCTCATCTCAACCCTGTAGTCTACGCGGACGGAGTCGCGAGCAAAAGCTAGTTGAACAATAAAAAGATTGTTCAATATTATTGTAGGTGTATGGGGCCCCTTATGCTGATTAAAACAAAAGACTGCATTGTTTCATTTTTGCCAATTTATAGAATCTTACATAATAAAAGCCAAGACTAATGGCGTTTTTCGGACTTATTTCCGGACTATGTGCTGCAATTGCATACCATGTAAAAGCCGACTTCTCGATCTACCGCGCCAATTTAGTTTACTGAATTGGAAGCAAACAAGATGCAAATTTATTTTGACATTCCACCATTCAATTTTTATTTTATTTTTAACATAAGTATTCAGAAGACAAAAATATCTTTTGCCTTCAATTCCGTCCGCACCTATCTTCACATAAGTCCGACTAATCAGCATCTAAGTAGGTACCACAGATATTATGACAACTAGTGAAATAAGTTCCAGTAATGGCACCTATCATCCCTTAATATATACACTAATTACAGCTATCGCCACCTTATTTCATTAAAGGTATTTAAATTTTAAAAGAACTTTCTCTTTAAATTACAAATATTAGTAGGTATATGTTGGCTTTTGTAAGAGCAGCTTTCTACTTTTAAATCAATCAACTCCGTGTTTTAAACTCCTGTGGCAAACATAAGTGTAGGAGAGTGAAAAATAAAGAATTTAGATTATTATAAATATAAAAATGGTTGTAAAATTCAGATATAATAGATATTTTTTTTTTACAACAAAGTTTGTGTGACACGGCTGACGGCACCGAACACGTAAGTTGGTAGGTACCATTAAAATTAAAACTAGTCTGTGGTAGCCGGTGGGGATACTTTTGACATATGTTGATTTGTTGATTTAAAATATCAACAAAAATAAATAAAAATGTCTGAAAACCTTAGAATTAACCAGATATTCTCTGATTTTCAAAAGAATATTGACGAAGATCAAGAACTGAGAGAGGTATTTTTCATTTCATTGTATTACAGATATACAACGTGGGCAATTTGAAAATATTGGAAACTTTATATTGCAGGTTATTCGGGCAATATGTAAAGAAGTGGATCAGATATCCAGGGAAGCAACAACTGTGCTGCAAGTTATTCATCACAGTGAAGCTGGTAGTAAGTTAAAGATATATTAATATTAAGCAGAATGTTTCGAAAATGTATTTTTACACGCGGTGAATTTTGTCACTTCGAGTATAATCGGCTCATAAATCGTCAGGTAAGACTCGAATAATTTGAAATTTCGCAATTATCGCGAAATATATTGATAGCTAAATAGTTATGGGCTTTTCTGACATTTTGCAATGAATATGTCATTGTTCTCAGTTATGCCAGCATGTCAAAAAGTTCGCGAGTTATTTGAAAAGGCTCGAGAAGGCTATGGGAGACTGAAAGAGGCTGTACCTGCCAAAGATTATTATAAGTAAGTATTCTATCACAGTCTTACTTGTGTGTTACTACATAAGTATTTATTATTTATTTACTGCCTTTACTTAAGTCTCTGTTTTACTTTTTCTTTAACTTAAGTCTTTAAATTCCATTCATAATATATTAAATAATACCTATATTCTATTGTTCTTTTGTTTTATCTTAAGGTATCAAGATAGATGGCGAATAATGACTCAGCGGTATTGTTTCTTGATATCTCTCACAATATGGTTAGAACAAGGCATCCTGGCAACACATGAAACTGTTGCAGAGATTCTTGGGAGTAAGTAAAATATCCAATTTCAAATTGCAGTAATGTCAAAATAGTTAATAAAGTTAATGTAGATGAATTAAGTAAGTTTTTAGTTATTTGCATTTATTTATTTTAATATCAATTAACAATAAAAAAAATATGAAAGTTTAAAGCTATTGAAAAATTAAATATAAAACAACTTTTCTATTATTTATTTATTTATTTACTCTTTATACATTACATGTAAAGGTGGACATAATGCCTAAGGCATTCTCTTACCGTCGAACCTTGGGTGGTGCAGAGATAAAATATATCCCATATTATACATTATACATTTATATATCCCAATAACTAATAATAGAAGTATATATTATAAACATGACTCCCAATTTATTACAGTTAGTGCAACAGAGGAAAAAGAAGGATTCCATTTAGATATAGAAGACTATTTGCTAGGAGTATTACTAATGTGTCCAGAACTGGTAAGTCTTATTTTACATAACAATACTGATGTCTGATCTATATTCATTTAATTTCTTAATTAGAAGATATAAGTTATATGAACTTTAAAATTTTCAAATAACTTACCATCACTTTCTTTGCAGTCAAGATTAGCAGTAAATGCTGTGACTCGGGGTGATTACAACAAGCCTTTGCAAATCTCCAAATTTGTCATGGAACTCAATGCAGGATTCAGGTATAAAAATGTATTGATTTAATAATCATATAGATTTGTGACAAATCTATACTAATATTATAAAGCTGAAGAGTTTGTTTGTTTATTTGTTTGAACGCTAGGATCTCAGGAACTACTGGTCCGATTTGAAAAAAATTTTCACTGTTAGATAGCACATTTATCGAGGAAGGTTATAGGCTATATATCATCACGCTACGACCAATAGGAGCGGAGCAGCAATAGAGAATGTTTCAAAATCGGGGACTTTTTTCCTTTTTGTGAGCTTCCGCTGCGTACGCTGCAGAAACGGTTAAAGTTTCGCTAAAATAATGTATGACAGAATTGTTCCCCTTTAAAAATTCTAAATAAAAGTCCGCGACAGCATATGTCTATCTTTTAAGGTTGGCTCACTATAACGTTTTTTATTCTAACCAAATTTATTTTAAATAAAGCATTATTTGTGAAGGTGTTTTTACAAACATGATGTTAATCCTTATCCAAATAAATACGTTATTCATTACAAGTATTTAATACAAAATAAATTTGTCCTTTACATCATTTGATTTCAATAAGTATCTTGGAAGATATCGCAGTTTCAAAATAATGATCAAGCGCGCAATAATGATACTCAAGGCGTCGACCGGCGCGTTACGGTTTCACGTTGAAACAATTTGACCGATTGTTTGATTTTTGTATATTTAAGTAAATGGGGCTCTGCGGAGTAAAACACTACAACTTATTTTCTTTCTGAACCCAACCCTGTAGTCTACGCAGACGGAGTTGCGCGCAAAAGCTAGTTTCTACATAAAGCATTATGCTCTCAGTAAATAAAACAATCATTGTAAAATATTTATAAAATAATTAATTTAAAAATATATTTATTGAAGATCAAATATAGACATATTATATAGATTCATGCCCAGTCATGGGATGCATAAAGTGTAAACCCTCTCAATGGAAGCCGAACCATGTTCTGATAGTATTTTGTTTGATAATTTTATTTTTATTACATTTAGCTCAAGTACCAATTTCATAATATGCTGCCTTATATTACAGGTTGCTGAATCTCAAGAATGACTTTTTGCGTAAAAGGTTTGACGGATTGAAGTATGAAGTTAAGAAAATAGAAGAAGTGGTTTACGACTTGAGTATTAGAGGCCTCCTGCCCCGTACTGAACCAGAAGGGGAAGTGCCAGTTCAAGCTTAACAAATCTGACTTCTAGGGCTATGGTATCTAAATTTGGATCATTTTGCCTTATTCTTTAGCTAGATCTTTTTATCTGAGTCTTACTCTGTCAGAGTCAGATAAAACTGGATGCTGTAGCAGATAGGTTGAGACCAGATTAGCTTAGATAGCTCCAAATAAGTTAGAGAGACACTTAAATATGTTTAAGGAATGCAACTCAACAAACTTTTTTATAGCAAATGAAGCAATTCTCTTTTTCTAATAAAGTCAATTTGTTATCACATACTGAAGTTTTTATTTTACATTATGTTCTAACATCTTTATTCTGATGGGGTAGACAGTTATTGTTTTACACCTTGGTTTAGATGCCAAATAAGATATCCTATTTAAAAAAAAAACGAAATGTGAATGCAGTAATAGTAAATGGTGTAAGACAACATTGTGATGAAACCTACACATCTAAAGTTCTTAGGAAAGAATCCAATTCCAACAACTCTCCACACTTGATACCAAACCCAGCGTATTGCGTATGACAAACTCAGCTTTTTGATCTACATAAAAAAAAATAACTTTTATTTTATCAACTGGCTAATTAAAAACATAATGCAGTACCACTTCTATGTTAAAGTTCTGAATATTGACGAACCAACAATTTATAAAACACAACCATAAATTACACTGGACAACAGCATTTCTGATGATTGGGTTATGATATATTAGCCTAAGAGCCAGTGAACGGATACCTGTATGTATTTGACCAGACCTGGGTTTTTGTACATTGGGGCCCCTATACCTACCGTACATGAGATGGGGACTCACTAAACCCAAAGTGGTGGACGCGGTGAGTGCGCAGGTAAGACAGGTATCGATTTTTGGCTATTTATAAATGCATTTGACCACGTCTGCCATTTTGATATTTAAAAATATATTATTATTATTAATGGAAAACAACAATGGCAGACCATTATCACGCGTTTAACATTGTGGCAGACAATTTTGAACATGTTAAAAAAAAATTTTTTTTGAAATTAATTGACCAGATCTGCCACTAATATATTTTATTTGATATAGTATTAAAAACTTATTTTGATAACGGCAGACGTATTTATTGCGTATAAACATCAGCAGATAAAAAAATCTGAGATACTACCCGGTTAGATGTTTATATATTACGATAGCAGTTTTACATTAATATAATTTATTTTATTACTGTATTTAATGAAATTAATATTTTATATGTAGTCTATATACTAAACTTTTAAAGTTAAACGATAAAGAAGGAGATACATTACAAAAAAATCTTAAATATTAAAGTATACTACTAAGAAAAAAAAGTAATTTTAATTTGTATTTTATTTTTTACATTTATTTATTGAATACAAAATTTAAAAGTTAGATAAATAAAAAACACTCATGCATGCATCACTAAATCAATATATATTTATATTTATTGATTTTGATCTTCATTCATCATCATTATCATTGAACTCGCCTTCATCATCCATTGAATCGAATTCTGCAAAATTAAACGTTAATTTTAAAATATAAATAATTTGTAAATTGATTCGAACATATTCGATGAAGTAAGATTTTTATCAACTTACCAGGAACATCGGTGATTAAGTCACTCACAAAAGATGGAAGTTGATCTCCTTCGAACCATTTAAAGACTAATTTGTTGTCCTGCTCAATCCAACCATAATCCAATGGGTTTAAAGCAGTAGGTTGCTTTTTGTAAGCATTTTTCCAAATCATAGAAATATAATGAGCTCTCATAAATTGTTGGTAAAGTTCACTCTTACACGGTGGAATTGAGGTTGCGTCAAAATTTTGCACTTTTTTGCTGAAATTTTCATTGATGTCTGAAGCTTTGTAATTGCGGACAAAAAGTTGGAATCTTCCGTCATCGACGTCCTGCGATTTTTTGGCATTGTAGAGTTGGCAAACAAAAAGTTGAATAACATTAAATAGGTCTTGTAGTTGGTCCTTAGTTAAATTTTCTTCACCAAGAGCAGCAAATGCTTCTTGGAATTCTGTATTTTTTTTAGCAATGTAAAAGGTTTTTTCTTCCCTTTATTAAAAAAAGCGGGATTAAAATCACATCCGGTGAACGCATGGAAGCCGATTAAACTTTTAGCTAACAATTCACCAAGCTCTGTGTAAATTTTTGTGATGTTAATATACCTTTCATTATTTCCTGTTCCATTGAGCATCCAAATATTAGATTTAGAATTCTTCAAGGGTGCCATATTACCAATCATTATGATTAAAATATCGGTATCAGAGGCTCTGATAACAATATTCGACTGCTCAGCGATATTGCAAGCATGATAGATTATTTTTGTATCTGCCTCTTCCTGTGCAGTACAACATAAATCTTCAGCAATACTTGACTGTATCTTCTCATCAACAACTTGATATGATTGACAATTTCGAAAATTTTAATGAATCTTTCGATTGCCTAAAAATAATTTCATTTCCTCACTACACCAATGTTTTCCGAAAAAGTCTACAAGAGCCTCCTTAAATTTTGTGTTTTTTAATTCTTTTGCAAAATCTGAAGGTCGCACTTGGTCAGGCCCAGAAATAGTGTAATCAATCAACGATGATTCATGTCGTAGACATCTTTCACTATCTTTTATTGACGGACAAAAATACTGGTCAAAGATTATATCAATTCTTCGGGAGGAATATTTTGATACCATTTGCAAGAATTTCTTCGAAATACTTCCGAACGTTTTGGGAACCTCTTTCATAGAATGTAGGATGAAAAATCCATCAATTAAGAGTACATCTGTACTATGTGGCGGATCTTGATCTAAATTTGGTTCAAGGCATTTTACAAGTACAGACTTATCAGTTTTACAGAAACCACCATCTAGATGACATAAAGCAAGAGGTACTGGAGTTATTGGAAACGATAAAAATACTAAAGGCTAGAATGAGTACAATAGTAATACATTGGAGAAAGAAGAAAGATAGCTATATCCATACATCTGAACGGGTAGTATCTCAGATATTTTTATCTGCTGATGTTTATACGCAATAAATACGTCTGCCGTTATCAAAATAAGTTTTTAAGACTATATCAAATAAAATATATTAGTGGCAGATCTGGTCAATTAATTTAAAAAAAAAATTTTTTTTAACATTTTCAAAATTGTCTGCCACAATGTTAAACGCGTGATAATGGTCTGCCATTGTTGTTTTCCATTAATAATAATAATATATTTTTAAATATCAAAATGGCAGACGTGGTCAAATGCATTTATAAATAGCCAAAAATCGATACCTGTCTTACCTGCGCACTCACCGCGTCCACCACTTTGGGTTTAGTGAGTCCCCATCTCATGTACGGTAGGTATAGGGGCCTCAATGTACAAAAACCCAGGTCTGGTCAAATACATACAGGTATCCGTTCACTGGCTCTTAGGCTATATGAAATTGGTCCAATTTTCAACGACAATTTCAAATCTGTAATTGAAATTGTTGTATGAGGTCTAGTTTAAAAAATATGCCACATGGCTTGTTTTCATATTAAAACGTTATAAATTTTGGGGTTAATCCTTCTTTTTCCAGGTGAAGTCGAAAATACCTTGTGTTTTTTTACTTTTTTTTTTAAACTAAAGGCAGAGAGCTATTCTGAATGCTCCAACAATAGCCAGCCATCATATATGTGTTCCAGGAGCCTTGATAGCGTTCCTCAATCGTACGAATGTCCTGGTGAAGTCGCTCGCTCTGTTTTTCACTTAGATTCCCAAAATTGACAGAAAAATAAGCTTAGATGGTTATGAAAATAGTGTACCTCGATGCTCATATTACTTCCGAGCCTTTAATAGTGACATAATACTTTTTGGACGTCATAAGATACGTCCAAACTTTTCTTATTTCACAAAAAAATCTGTACTAACAAAACTAACGCATTCCATGCGTTTTTCTCACTATCTGTCACAGTCTTCATCAAATTAGCTTAGTGTATTAACGATTTCATCAGTGACCCGTCAAAAATACCCGCTAAATAAATAAATACCAACTTTTATCTTCCCTGCACTCAGTTTTTGAAACTTTTTTAAATTAAAAGTGTCAGTTTTCGCCACAAAATCCATAGATATCTCCAGAGAAGGACCGGACTGAGGTTCAAGTTATATAGTAGGACTCAAAACACGTCTATTAACGAACCGTAAGGATGGATATTCCCATTTAACTCGATTTTGACAGGTAATACTAGTTATGTTTACGTAGCAAAAATTACTGTTTTCGTGATGGTTCACGGCTTCTTTCTACATGATAGCGGTTCAATCTAATCCTTTTCCTATTTGTCCTCAAAGTTAGAGACTCAACACACGTTTTGCAATACTTTTGCCGTATCTAAGACTTGTTGTTTATGTCCAGGGAGTGTCGAAAGTTACTTTTGTAAGCCTCAATTATGAGCTTTGTCACATTCAAAGTCCATTATTTGTACAAATATTCTCCGCAAATGAAAAAAAAAAAAATACTCGAATCATTCACACAAACTCGTCTTTACTATACCATGTAAAATTATATTTAAAAAATAATAATTTTGAATTTATGAGCAATTTAACACGGTAATACTTTAATTGTTTTGTGATAGCTATAACTCGTAAACTAGAGCTGATACAAAAAAACTGAGGCCACATCTAGAATCAGCGATGTCAAATTAGTAAACATCAAGTGATAAAAGTCAATCATCATAGAAAAGTGTCAATTTTGTTGTCCAGTGTTATTAAAGATCTAGCCGTTTATAAATACATAATTAATTATAAAAAAATCCATAGTGACGAATCTAAGTATTATATTGGGTTTTTAATTTAAATATAGAATTTTGCCCTTTTAAAATTCTAGTGTCTTGGTACAAAAGCCAAGGGTATTCCGCCCTTTATATTCTGTACTAAAGCGGTCGTAGAGTCAGTGATAAGGTAACGTCGACTATTGGCTGATGGCACCACGGAGAATTTGCTCAAGATTGTCGCCACACCTGCCAAAGATTCCAAATAGCCTAAGCGAGATCCTGCGGATAAAATTAATTATATAATAATAACTTAGACAGTTAATGACGATTGCTTAGGATTATCACAAAATACATACCAATACAAGTCCTGGGCCCGTCACCAAAAGGCAAAAACACGTATTTTTCTAATAAGGGAGCATTCTCTGGCAAAAAGCGGTCGGGCTTAAACCTTTCCGGGTGTTCAAAATAATTTTCATCATTCTGTATCGCTTGAATTGGTACAAATATCACAACACCAGGGTCAATCGTTAAATCCATATTTGGAAACGTGTATTTTGTTGTGCATTGTCTCGTTACAAAACCTATTGGCGGGTACATCCGCATTGCTTCATCAAAAGCTGCTTTTAAATAGATCATATCTTTTATGGAGTCATAAGTTAATGCACCGTGTTTCAGGATGGCGTGATCTATTTCATCTTGACACTTTTTGAGTTCTGCGGGGTGATAAGCAAGTTGATGTAATAAGAAACTTGTAGCGGCGGATGACGTTTCATACCCCGCAGCAAAAAGAATAAACGCTTGAGCTACGATAAGCGAGTTGTCCACGACTATTTCAGCATTTTCAGGAAGTCCATTGGCATCACGTTGTACTATTGAATGTCCTGTAATCTTTCCTTTTTTCTGTAAATTTACCAGTATGTCTAAAAAATCAATTCTGGATGAACGGGTTACATTTTTAACATTGATAACATCTTTGATAACAATTTCCATCATTTTCTCAATTTCTGGCGCGAAAAAATACCAGTTCTTTGTAAAATTAGGAACCAAAACTTTAGATAAGGCGACAAAAATATCCCGGAGATTAATATTGAATATACGATGCCCAAGTTTACGGAATATTGACGACGAACCTTCATTTAACACGTGGGTATCGATTCCAAAACCACAGGATATTATTACGTCTGTTGTATACCTCGCCATCAATTCCCGAACATTTATTTCGTTGCCAGATTTTGATGCTTCAGAGACGATGTTTTGCATTCTCTGGGCCCTTTCTTGTATTAACGGGTACATTAACTTTAGTTTTCCAGTAGTGAACGCTGCAGTCAGCTTCTGTCTTAACAACTTCCACATATCACCATCAGCTGTGAAGAGATTTTTTAGCAAAGGTTCTGTGTGATGCATGTCCATGCCTTTTGAGTAGAAATAATGAAAATCTGTGACAAGCACTTGTTTTACCAAGGCGGGATCCCGAAGTATTAAAGTTGGAAAGTTGCCTTCGAAAGCACCAACGCATTTTTCTCCCGGAAATTGTCTGTATGTCTCTACTAACAAATCCGTTGGGCTAATCACTTGGAAAATTTTCTTGAAACTATTTCCAAAAAATAACGCAGGCTTTCGATATTTGATGCGTTTTTTCTTCCAATAATCAAAATTCGAGGTACCACAAATATATATTAACACGAGAATCACCACCAATAGAATGAAAAACATAATTGTTTACTTGTAACGTCTAGCACAAATGTATTATTTCAGAACTACATATAATTCACAGAAAATCACAGTAGTCTTATTTATGGCCGTTGAATTATTGTGATGTTTTATTTACTGCATTATTTTAATTATTATTGCACCTATAAACAGTAAAGTGGTCACTGCATAATTAATTTATAGATACGCTAAATTTATGTATTATATAGGGCTGTTGGAGATACCTACATACAAATACATCTGATCATTAACGTGAAGTAACTCTCGGTCTGTTTGTTACGCTTTCATGGCTAAACCTAAGGAATGGGACTTAGTATATTTTTATCCCGGATATAATGCAGTAATAATATCAGTCGTTAGATAGGAAATTTGGGCAAACCAAAATAGCGGCAGTTATTCAAACGTACCTACTAAAGTCAGAGCATTTTAGTTTGATTTTATCGCGTTTTTCTCGATGAAAAAAGCATCACAGACCAGGAATATAATGCACAGAGTGCTACTTAGTTCTATTAAGTATTACACATATGAACAGGACCGTAGTTGCAGTCATTCGACCTGTTGTCAATTTTTGACAGCCCCGTGGCGCAGTTAGCTAGACACCGGCTTGCGAAACGAGCGGCCGCGGGTTCGATTCCCGCACCGAGACAAATGTTTGTGTGATCCACAAATATTTGTTCGGGTCTGGGTGTTTGTGAGACCGAAAAGTCTCTCGTAGTTTCTAAAACCCACGACATAAGACTCGTATCTTAGTGTGGGGTCAGGACTATGTATGTGACTGTCGGGTGTATTTATTTATTAAAGACTATTAAGTAACTTCATTCGCTTTTAAGATAAGATTCACTTAACCTTGTTTGAAAAATGTCAGTAAAATTATGAATGATTAAGTATTTAAATAAGTAACTTAAACATCTTCGATTAATATAATAACTCATATTTTACGTTGAAAGAAACAGGACAGTGGAAGGTGAACCCTAGTGTCAGTTCACGACCTACATTGATATGGATTATCTTGGTGCAAATATTTTACCCTGTCCTACATGCTAGGATGAAAAATCTATAATATTTTGGTCGTCAATTAGTTACGTGAAAAGCTGCGTGATATTTATATGATGGTCAGACGATCTGGTAAATGTCGCAGGCCATCACTGGATGCAGGCTGCCTCGGACAGGTCACTATTTAAAATTTCGGAGCGCAACCTTTAAAATACACATTAATTAATAAAAATTATCAACTCACGTATCGCACACTATAAACTATTAACAAACATAATATCATACGTTTAATAAAAAAATAATTACTTGTTTACTTCAATTTATTGATAGATGAAAAAACGCATTAACGTTGTCATTTTAATGTCTATTTTATTGATTACCGAGTCATGGTCACACTAACTCTGTCCATTTAAAAACCTTCAGAAAATTGTATTTTACGCAACCAAGCTTCAGAATTATTAGCCAACATACGCGGCCCCTCGTTCCTACAGTACTTAGAACTTAGCATATCGTTAAAAAACATGTCAATGGACCCGCATTATAGTGTAAAGTCAGGGGAGATAGACTGAATACTATATGTTAACAGGACCGTAGTTGCAGTCATTCAAAATCATTCAGGTGTGTAGTCCGCCAACCCGCACTAGGCCAGCGTGGTGGACTATGACCTGAACCCTCTCAATGGTAGAGGAGACCCATGGGTTGATGATGAATATTAAGAGAAACATTTTATGATTTCTAAATTGTATATTTTTTGAATACACTACTGTACATCGTATACGCATAAAAATAATAGAAACAACTATGTGACTCATCAGATCATTATCTTAATGTAAATGAGTTACTATTTTGGATATCAGTCATATTACCTATGTTCTTTTCGAAGCAATATTTTTTTATATATTTTTTCATTATATTGTCAAAATTTTTATCTTAAAATATATTGTAATCCAAAGATCTGTAAATAATATTTTTTGTCAAAGTAGGCATTAAAAACCGCCTGTTTCTTAATGTCTTATTTATTTCCTTTCATAAATAAAGAGCATTGGTAATATTCCTGTTGGTATTACGCTGATTAACAATGAATTACGGACACAAGACTTATTCTTAGACATCGATTAAATCACTTAATGTAATCAGTAATGGAATTTTATATAATTAATTTGTGCTAAACAGAAATGAATCCTATTTATTTAGAAGCACAAATAAATACTTCATTGATCGACTAGGGTCAAAATCTGCACAAAACCTTATATGAAATTATTCTCCTATGGCGGGATTCGTAGGCTTCAGAATGACTAACTACAATTGAGCTACAACTGACAGCTTTTGTTGAAAAAGCCTTTGAAAATGATTAATTGCAAACAACACAAACAAAAAACATGCAAACAAAATAGGATTCTTAGATAATACGAGTACCAAATTCAAATTTGGCCTTGACGCTTTAAAAGCACGGTAACATTGTTCAAAAACACCTTTTTAAGCGAAACATTAATAAAACTACTAAGAAAATAGAACAATCACATATTATCACTAGTGTATAAAGTTATACGTTAAAGTTTTTGGAATATTTCCATAGACAATAATGACATCGCATAAATACATTTAATACGTAAAACGACTGAGACCATTTTCAGATTTTATCTACTAATACGATTATGTTAAAAGGTTTATAATAAATATATATTACAAAGAACATTTAAAGTCGACGGATGATCGGGAATAAAGTATCATTTTTAAACGATTAAATGATATTTATATATTTTGTGCTAATAAGAACAATTAAAATAAACCAAAAATTCTTATATAATTTAGCTAATGATGTAATCGTGTACAAATCGGCTTCATACTATTTCGGTTTTGTTCGGAAAAAAAAATAAACAAAATTCTCACTAAAGCCCCATCTAACAATGATTAATCTGAAAATTATTTTTGTAAACTTTATAATAAAATTAATCCTGGGATTGTTGTTTTTTGAAAAGGAACATGTAGTGTTTTATGAAAATGTAGAAGTGTGCAATGTTTAATAAGGTTTATTATAGATCAAAAAGAGTCAACGAAAATACATATTTTTAATCAGTTTAATGAGCTTAACATTAAAATGGTACCCATTTTTTGGTAAAGAACAAAATTTGTATTTAACTGCAGTTTTAACTTGACAAGATCGATGAATTTTTTTGACATAGAAAGTATAAATTAAATATATAATTTTGGAATGTCACATACCGTAAGTAAAGAAAAACAAATAACAATAACGATATTTGACATAACCGTCCTTTTCCAATCATCTATCGACCGATAAATTACAAAACTACAATATCTAATGATATTAATTCCACAAAACATTAAACTGCACTTGGTCTATACCCGCAAACAGTGTGAAATTCGATTCTTTAATATATTTTAAGGACTTTTCGTCCACTTCCACCGTGAATGTAAGAGTGTCGCTACTTTTCTCGACGCTAAGCTCTGTCCACTGCTCCGTCGGCAATCCCTCGTTGTATAATTGCAGCATCTTGAAAAGCTTCGCGCTACTGTATTCTATAAATGAATTCATTTTCAACGACATTTTGTACCTAACTTCGTCGTTCACAGGGATAATTATTCTTACATCATTTGAAACGCAAACGTTTTCCAGCCACTGCAAAGTTTTTTCGCTGTAGCAACTGTAAACTAGAGCGCCATTTTGAACGCCATGACATTTCAGTAATGGCAAGTCTGTGCTGCTCTCGATTTGCATTGAAATCAAAATTTGTATATTTTTGGCGAACTCTGTATTTACTTCCACTCTTGGATAATTTTCTGGGACTAGATAAACACGTTTTAGGTAATTTGGTTTGTCAGTTTTGAATTTTTTTGGTTCTATGGTGTCATTGACAACAGCAGTAGTGACTGGAGTTACAATATTTGCTTCCAAGTTAGTTTTTTCAATATTTGTTAGCTGCTCTGCCTCAATATTAGAGTCTATTTGTTTCACTTTAATGCAATTTGATTGCACTATATTTGATGCAACATCATTATTTAAACTACCTATATCTGTACTCAATACTTCTATAACTTTCTCTTGTGTCTTTTCTTCAGGTAATTTTTCCAAGTCTTTTTCAACAGTCTTTAAGCCCTTACAGTCATCATTCTCGTAGTCAATTATATCACATTCAAGAACACCAAGTTCCATAGTTTTTTCGTTTGATTGTAAATCATTTTCCAAAATATAATCTATGGGGTCTGTTTTCGGAATCTGATCACTAGTTTGCAAAGCATCTGCTGCTGAAGCATTTTCATTAATGACATCCTTATTTTCCTCGTGCTCCATGACATCACACGAGTCAATAATATCAGTTTTCAATTTCTTATCGTCACATTCAAATTCATTTTCGACATCGTGCACTTCAGTTTTCATAATACAATCTGTATTATTACTTAAACCTTCAAAGGCGTGTAAAACTCTAAATCTTCTTTTCTTAGAAATTTTCTCGTCTTGTGATGTATCACATGTCTTGGGTGCACCCAGTACTGTATTTTCTGCTTTATCATTTGTCGTCAATTCCACGTTTTTCTTATCACTAGAAGATGAAATTTCGTCCGGTGTATCTGCCCCCTTGTTAGTATCTTCTTTAGGGACACTGACTGATTCTTCATTGACGTGATTGTTACCAAGGTTTTCGGGTTCTTCATCGTCGTCAATATCCAGGATGTCATCATTGCCCACGTCAGAATCGTCGAAACAGCGAGAGGTATCATTTTTATCAATATCGTCGGTACTGCAAGTCATGGAAGATATGTCACGAGGTAAATTGTCCGAGCGCTTTTTTTCCACTTTATGAAGTATAAATGTTCTGTAACAAAAAAATGCGTTTAAAAACATCTTGCATAATAATTTGAAACATAAAATTTCATCGGTTAGATGATGACGTCAATTGTGAAAATTGTACTTACTTTTGATCATTTAGGAATTCTGAATGCAGCGTGAAGCCGTCGATATTATACTTAATTTCGGTGAGCAGGTCGTGCTCCAGTTTGGATCCACCGCGTTTCCTTCTTATACCAACTTGTACGGCCGTATTCTCTACATAATGACGTTCCGCATCATTCATCAGCCTTTCGAATTCGATTTCGGTTTGTTCGCGGTCGCTCTTGACCAATTCCAATATATGAAGAAGAATTGCCACCCTGAACGATATACCTGTGTTTGCCTTGGTAGTTACCCGCGTGCCAGCAAACGTCGCAATATACGTGTCAGACAAATTGTTTAGGAACTCGTTTGTTATCACCTTTTTGTTGCCCTCAGGTAGTACAGGCATGCTTTGAATAGAAGCTTTCTTTTGCAGTTTCCTCTTCTTCTTTTTCGATATGTATGGCGTTTCGTCCTTCGAGAGAATTAATTTTCTGAAAGGAAATATTTTTAAATATTTATTTAATATACTAAACTATACTTAACTATGAACCCGCTTAACTATATCCCAAAAAATTATAAACATTTGATCAGCGAATGCGCTGTGGAAATGATTACAAGGTTAAATATTTTGAAAATAAAATCTTTATGAATAGCATTAACAAATTATTTTTCCTATCGCTACATTTATTTCAGGCATACATGTCTTTATAATAACAGAACACTTACGTTTTATCATCCCCGACGGTCAACTTGATGTGGAGTTCAGGGTTGCTGGTCATCTCGTCCAAGATCTTGGCCCAGATATTCAGACCACCCTGTTCATTGAGGCCTATATTGTTCCTCTCGTTGGCAGCGCGCATAGCATGATGAAGAAACCCCCTGTCCTTCTTAGTGATGGGGGCACGTAACCTCACTTCCAAAACATTTTCCGCCGAAGTGATCAAATTGAGGATGCACGAGAATATTTCTAAACGAAAGTCCGTGCGGTTTTTTGGGTTGGGCGCTTTTTTGATGACAGCAACATTCTTTGTTTCAATTGGTTGTACCACCTCCGGGATTATTATTACTACCTCCGGTTGTTGCACGTTCTGGGGAATGGGCGCGGGTTGCCTTTTGGGGGAGGACGTGTGTCCCAAACCGGCGCCCGCCTTCTGTAATCGAACGGATTTTAATTGAAATGATTGAACTTAATCGAGTAAGTAACATTGGCAAAGTTATTTTATTTTAATCATTAAATTCACCCAACATTCATAAACATGATTCTAACATTACAATAAAATATATATTATTTCGATGTCAGTTACAACGAGAGATTTCAAGAAATAGAATCGTCTAGTAACCTGTAACCAAGCGGTGATTAGTCAATTTGAAATTGGTAAACAAGTTGAAAAATAGTGTAGTACTCACGATATCGAGCGCGGGTATGATGGGCTCGGTGATGCCGTCCCCGCGGGCGCCCAGCGCGCCGCCGTCCCACCCCATGCCGTACATCATCCTGACAAATACACATTTTGTAAACACTACATCAAGTTATGTGTGCATTCACAATAAATTATCACTTGTTTTCACGGTCAAGGAAAACATCTTAAGGAAACCCGCACATCTAAAAGTTCTTAGGAATTCTAGCAGTGGGACGAATATGGACTGGTAACGTAACATCATCATCATCCGCTCCTATAAGTTCCACAGCTGGGCATGGGCCTTTTCAATTGGGAGGGTTTAGGCCTTAGTCCACCACGCTGGCCTAGTGCGGGTTGGCGGACACCTAATAAATTCCTAAGAAACACTACACTTAATCAAATACTCCAAGTGGTCTGATATATTTTCTGAACCATTTTTTAATTGAGATTTTGGTTACATGTAAACATACGCGTTTGTTGCCGTTTCCAGTGTTCGTAATGAGAATTTCGCAGTAGATTAATTCAATAAGTCTACTCCGGCCAGGTCCTCTAGACTAAATGGCTCAGAAGCAGTGACAATAATACGTAAGATAAACCGTTCATCTAATGACGCAAAAATATCGCATTTTTTTTTAATAGGATATTTCAAATTGACCATTACTAAAAAGCCAAAGTGTTCCAAAGAGTATGCATGTGTGACTAACTTCATGGCCTTGTCGCTCTTGATGGGCACAGACATGGCCTTGAGCAGCGTGCTGGTGCGCTTGTCCATGTTCCAGTCGCGGCGCGACGCCCGCGACGAGTTGCCCACATCGGCCTGCTCGGGGGCGCTCTGGTTGCCCTTCGCTAATTTACCCCTAAGAGAGAAAAAAATACAACAGTCAAATACATTATTCTAAACCCAAAGTTACAATTCTATAATTCTGACACCACACTAGGATACAAGTCCTTTGTCGTGGATATCCGAGAGACTTTTCGGACTTACAAACACCCAGACCCGAAACAAATATTAGTAGATAACAAAAACATTTTGATTTTTGATTGAACCTACACAGTTTCGTCTAGCAAGCTTGTATAAAGCTAACTGCGCCACCTGCATGCTATCATTCAATGGAGAGGTGTGGTGTTCATACAATGTTGAACTTCGATTACCTAAACCTAACCGGCTATAAGACCTTCAGGCTTGTTTTCAACACGACAAAATTAATCTTTTAGATTATTTAGAAGGGTACAACAACCAAGACTTTTATTCAACAAAAGGCTTAATACCTTAATCCCTCAACGCGTTTTCTGTTCTATCGCTGAAACTACGAAATTGTACAATAGTCATCAATTTACTTGCGATTACGTTTCGACATTAAAGGGTTGGGTTTGTCGAACTCCGGCGCGGCACACGCAGCTGCCTCCACCTCTGGCTCCTCGTGGACTCTGATAGTAATAAACAAATAAACAAATAAATACATTTAATAATCACACACATAGTCCTACGAGGCCATACGAGTCTTGTGTCGTGGGTATCACAAACTACGGGAGACTTATCGGTCTCACAAACACCGAAACTATTATTTGATGATCAAAAAAAATTTCTCTCGGTGTGGGGATCGAGTCTGCGATCCGAATGGTCTGCGATCATTACCACTATTTTAGTTTTTAAAAAAAAAAATCATCATAGCTATTTATAATTTGTACCAGGGCCTCTATCAGAGAAAATTAGAACAATTTTTACACTTACAGAAATAAATAACTCAATAAGTATTATAAACGTTACTAGTAGCTTTATAAATAAAAAAATAACTTACGTCCAAAAGAATTTCGATCAATTAAATAAAAAAAATAATATAACACAATAAAAATACGAGGAACAAATGCAACCACGTTCAGCGCGTAACTCGTCTTCAGAAAAAATCATGAGTAGGTACTATAAAATTGCAGATTATATTGAAGATAATAACTTTGGGGGTATGTATATTGTTTAGTTTTTGTTGCTACAGTTCTTATCGTTATGACATTTATGGTGTAAAATTGACATAATGACAATTAAAAAATATGATATTTCGTGTTGCTGAAGGAGTTTCTTTCAGTTTGTTCTCCACAGCGATATCACGTTAATGTTAACATGAAGCGTCAATAGCTTAAAATTGACGATTTAAAAATACTTGTGAATTTCTATTTGGATAAATATTACTTTGAAGACTGCCTCGTGGTCTCGCGGTACAAGTATGTGCCGTGCGATAGAGGTCCTGGATTCGATTCCCGGGTCGGCCAAAGTGTTGTGGTTTTCCATTAGGTAATTCTCATTGCAGCCACTTCCGAAAAACGGCAATAGGCTCGCCCCCTACTACGTTGAGACTGATACATAACTGCCAAAATGTGGGTATAGAAATACATCTCTGCCTACCCCATCAGGGAATACAGGCGTGAGTTTATGGATGTATTTACGTAAAGATTATTTTAACTATGACTCAGTCATAATCATAATAAATGTAGTCAGATTTTACCACTGATAGATTTTCATACAGATGGATGAAGGTCGCTCTAGACCGGGATGGTTGGCGCTTTCTTGGGGAGGCCGCGTTCAGCAGTGGACGGCGATAGGCTGAGTATACAGGGTGTATTCAAACCGTGATCGAAAACTTATTTTTTGTCGGGATTTTTTTAACACCAATGGGTTTATGATCACCTTAGCTATTATCTGTCTTAGTTTCCGATCACAATCTGAATACACCCTGTATAGTATAACAGAGTTGAACTACCCTACCTGCAGCAGTCATCCTCCCGCGGCGTGGCTGGGAACGCATTAAACAGCCTGTTGTTACTCTCCGGCTTGAGACTTTTCAGTCGCGACACTACCTTACCGGCTCTGCCAAACGGAAAAAACATATATGCCAATGTCTTCCTAAATAAAAAATAACAATAAACATCAGCAAATGGTTTGCATATCCAACAGTCTTTTTTACAAAAAAAAACTTTCTCGAGAAACATTGACAAATCCGGAGTAGACTAGAAGACTAATATCACACATTCTCAGTCGCAAAGGACTAAAAAATACCTTAATTTCACCAACTAAGTAATTAAATATTTATGTAATAAAAAAAGCAGTGATAGCCTCGAGGTTTAGACACGCGATGGAGAATCTCGGCGATTCAAACCCCAGGCATACACCACTGACTTTTTCAAGTTATGTGTGTATTCACAATGAATTATCACTTGCGTTGGGGGAGGCCTATGTCCACCAGTGGACCACCAATGGCTGATGGATATCATTTGCTTTAACAGTGAAGGAAAACATCGTGATGAAACCTACGCACCTAAAAAAAAGTTCTTATATAGCCTGATGATGATGATGTGGTACATCGGTCGACGGCACAGAAAGGCCTAACCTTATTCTATTAGAAACCTACCGGTGTTCATCCGAAGTGCGCGACTTGGGCTGTTTGATGTATTTCATGTTCCTGAATCGATTACTAAACAAGAGAAAACATATTTTCAATAATAATTATATACACATATACAATACATTTAGTAATATTTTAACTTAGAAAAGCTAAGTGGCAAACACATATTATATTGTTATTTACATTCCATCGAAGTCTAGATCAGTAGTCGGCAACATTTTGGCAGGCAAGGGCCAGAAGGTGGCAAAATAATATAAGGACAGGCCGCACTTTAACATTTACTCTAAATTCCTAAAAAATATAAACTACGAAGGAACTACTAACAACTCAGCGATTTCATTCAATTTTCTCGTATGTTAGCTATCATATTTGTAGTTGCCATTCCTAGAATGACTACCAAATGCTCATCTGCCAAACGAAAAGCATATACTAGAAATTTTTAACTTACTTTCAAAACAACTGATTGCCTAGCACTGGTCTAGATGAGAATGAGATGATGATGGTGAAGAATAGAGTGAAATGCTATGAATTATAGTAAAGTGGGGGAGGCCTATGTCCAGCAGTGGACCGTAATTGGCTGATGATGATGATGATAGTACAGTGATAAGTACAATTAGCTGCGGAATACAGAGTGATGTAGTTTGAAGTAGTTAAGGGTGAGGTGAAAGCATCTTGGTCTTGAATGAAGTAAAGCTCGATTGCATGATCATAAGTCCCTTTTTGTTAAAACACAGTACATAGGCAACAGTTAAGTTAAGCAAGATTTCTATATCCGTTTTTTCCACGTTTGGAATATTATACGTATGTCTCATACTTACACGGTCCCCTTTTCGCCTTCTATCAGACTCTTGATGTTCTTCGGGATCTTTTCCAGCATCAGCGACCTGTTGGTAACCAAAATATTATGATAATTTATTTTTTAGGATATAACATAAATTAACATACTCATATTTTGCAATGTAATTTAATACTCGTGTATTGACGCGTTTGTACTGCAAGTGAAAAAGAAATAGCTAGAGAATGAATGTATGAATTTTTATGATTTTTATCAGGTGGTGCTGAATTGGTAAAGCAAAATAGCAACGAGAACGACAAATTGTAACCAAGTCAATGAGCAAAGCTTATAACTCATACATATTTTAGCACTTCAGTAATTATCAATATATCTATTCGAACTAAATAACATGTAATGCTACTTCTATACTTCTTTATTTTAAACCAATAACAACTATCCTACATCAATTTCGTTTATGTTCACATATTGAAGAATATCTCATCGACTTGCTAAGTATTACCCACAACAAAGACGTTATCTGATGAACAGTAACAATCGACAAAATATATTTATACTCACATTTTCCCGTTAGGATAAGTGTCAATGTAGGACAACTCGAAGAAATATTTTAAGCCGAAAATCTGCATGACTTCTCTCAGGGGTGTATAGTAAGAGTCTTGCGCCATGTCTTTCTGTTCTTTGCACCTCGTTATCAAAGAGTAGACGAAGGTGGCTTCCATGGGAGACATTTCGGGGTACATGAACTTGTGTTTGGAGTCGTCTTTTATAAACCGCAATGTGGTCTTCAGAAATCGAGTCTTGAATGTCTGCGCAACCTTGTGCGTGTGGTGGTTCGGACATTCATTGTGCAAGTTCTCTGTTATCGACTTGAGGTTTGACGTGGTGCAGCAAGCACTGAGGAAGCAAAATATTTAATACCTAACAGTTTTATTACGACCTTTTCTGTACCTGACTGTTTGGATGTAAAGATTTGATGAGGTGTCATATTTGGAAAGTTTACGCGTAATCGTAACGTATTATTGTTTCTTTTGATAAACATCAATAATTTCCCTGCGATTATTTAATTCATTTACCATGTTTATATTTAGACTGGGCTTATTAGTCACAGTGACAGATTATTATGCAGGTATCCCGTGATGGTTTCCTCTTTTCGTTGAAACGCATCATATGTACGTGTATAGGACTCGAACCCGCATATGCATAGTTGATCTCGTGGTACACTGCTTGTCGAAATCTCAAAACCACCATTACACACTTTTTATTCACATCTATCATACAAAACAATTTTAAATTTTTTGAATTCATACTCAAAATAATTTAACCAAAATGTTTACTTACTCTCCATCACAACAACTTTTCTCATATGTTTTTGGTACATATTGTTTTTTGTAAACCAGGACTCTGCAATCAAAGAAATTATATTTAGACAACATTGTATTGACTTGTTTCATAGAAAAAGCTGCCTTTGTTTAGAATAACAGATTACACATAGACAAAACAACCCAAACATGTTTGTAACTGGGGATATAAAAAGGAAATTTTACTGGCAATTGTTTTTAATTTATTTACTGCATATTACTATTACTGGTTCCACAAAAATGCCAAGTTTGATGCCGAGTTGAGCAAACTGTATGTGGTGGGAGAAAAATTTAGAAGCAGATCAGAGTTGAAAAATGTCAATAGGGTCTCTTTATTAAAAAATTAACATTGCATACTATCAATAATGTGAATAAAATATCAATAAAAAACCATAATAGGCACTCCCTTTGGAGTTGAGAGAGTAAAAATATGAAATTTTACTGTGGGACTGTACCCTTTGTTGGGCTTCTATAAAAGTAAAGAAGTGGATATAATGCATAAGAGGCGATAGCCTCTGTACCAGGCTATGGTTGCCTTGTATTAATTTCAAACATTCTATTGTCAGCTTAAACTCATTCTCAGGCTCAATCAATAAAAGTTAAAAGATGCAAAGGAAAGTGTTTGATAAATATATGAGAAATACAATTATTTTCTTTGCTATATTTTAGTCTAATGGTCGCAAGCTTTCACAAAAAACAAAATTTTATTCTTTATTAGTTTTCATTTATTGGTATTATGATAACATAAAAATGCTTCCCAATATTGGGGATAAATAATTATTTTAAAACTAATTGTAAACCATAATTAAACAAATTCTGATAACTGAGATTGAAATGGTTTAGAGTGCAATGTCCTGATTCTTTTCTACCAAGATCTATCAAGATAGTACTCGAGAGGTACCTGGTACCCAAGCATATTACTAAACCAGGAGAATGATGTTTAAATGATGCAAACTATAATAATAATTACACAGTAAACTTACTTTTTTTCATTAATATTTTCATAAGCACTGAAGCACTTATATACATTCTTATTGTTGCCTAAAACTTTGATTATTTGCATGGCCATATGGGCGCATCTTCTGTTGAAATGTTTGCAGTTTAGGTATTCCAAATTTTTCAAAATATTTATGAGAAATAATTCCACATGAGGTTGTGCATCAGGAAAACGTAATTCAGTCCTATCGCTAAGTAGAAACGACAGCACGTCGTGGAGACATTCTTCCTGGATATTTTCCGACAAGGCTTTAACGATGGAATCGAAACTTGATTTACCATCAATATTCAAATTAATATCTTTATCCATTTGCGCCGATAGCGCTTTATTACAATCGTTACTTGCCATTTCTATTCTATTTACATTTGAAGACATTGATATATTTGGTTCGTTGTCCATGCTCAATAAGAATTACAGAAATAAAACTAAGATCCAAGTATTTCACTACACAGGACTTATAACTAACACATATTAGAAAGTTATTACAAGCGATTCAGATAAAATTCTTTTATCTTTACACTATTACACATTATTTCACATATTGACAAAGATTTATATTTTTAAATAAATTCAAAATCCCCCGACATAGGCGAGCAAACAAAAACTAGCGTTCCATATTAGTATTACTAATTTCGGGCTATCAGATGATATTTCGTTGTAAAAGAGATAGCAATATTGAATTTATGCTAGTAACACGAACTTTTATCTTTCAAAATTGTATGGGGCAAGGGGCAAGGGGATGAAGCTCGTTAACCGATACTACCAGGCCGTAGGCACTCCCTGTGGCAAGGGGGCGTAAGAGTTTAGCACAGTGTCCCCTGCATGCCGTAAGAGCTGGAAAGGAGTTGGAAAAGTTAATATGTTTGAACTGTAGTGGTAAGGACAGATAGTTATGCTGTTCCTTAGTTACTTTTATCATATTATCTGAGCTTTAAAAGCATTTTTTTGAGCGCTTGTTAATTTCGCGCCATAAATTAACCTTTGCCATCGGCACTTGCTAAGTCAATCACTAGTCATAACATAATAAAATAGCTCTCATACGCTACATACAGAAATATGAAACTTTGAAAGTTATAAGTCGTGGGTTTGTTTCCAACCCCATCACATTCCCAGCACGACCATTCTCACTGTGGGTTATTATCGTATCTAAAAGATCTTCATGAACTTTTTTAACACCTTCGCAAGATAAATATCGATGAGCCCCTATCAATAAAGACAGATGAAAATCTTGAATTTGTTTAGTATTCTCACTGCAGATCACATAATTCGGAAAAAAATGGTTAAAATAGGGGACTAATCGAAACTGTGTGGTATAAAACTCAGAAATTTTATCGGGGAACAACAGACATCATTTGTTAGTATAACGTGCTCCCGCTAAATTTGAACAAATTCAATTTGATAAAATGGCATTAAAATTAAATGAGATATTGTTAGTGTTTGCTCTTATTTGCTTGTATGTTCAAGTTGAAAGTTCGTTTATCAAACCAAATAACGTTCCACGTGTAGGAAGAAGCAATGAAGCTATTAGTCCTTTCGATCAGGGAATGATGGGATACGTTTTTAAAGGAAGTAACAAAAACATACCTCGCATGGGGAGAAGAAATTATGATTCGGTAAGTACATGGCATTCGGTATTCAAAAGCATATATTATACATATTACCTATGTATATGATTGACTTACTGTTACTATTATTTTCACAGGAAAATCGCTTTGATATTCCAAAACTTTACCCATGGCGAATCGGAAACAATGAACTGTATGAAGGTAATAAACTTATTAATACAAATATCAGTGTTTTCAAACTTAATTCGCATGTAATGTGCAATAGTTGCAATGCAAATGATTCTTTTATTTAATTAATCGTTGAAGCTTCTTCTCTATAAAAGAAACATTTGGATAACGGCGCCGACTTATTATGTCCACAAGCTTTCACTGCGTAGTCAGTAAAACTTAAAATACTTTTTTTAGATGACTCTCAAGCAACAAGCGCTGAAGAAGGCAATACTTTCTATGGAAAACAACCCGACAGCATGAAAAGATAATTCAAGTTTCTTAATATTAATTGACTTTGGCTCGCGTTTCTTCATCTGATGTAATATTGCTAGTCATTTAAGGTGATCAATAAAAAATTATGCATGCATTTTATGTTTTTTTTTTCAATCATATTTTGTAATACAACAATAATATTATAATTACATATGCCTTAAAGTATAAATGTCTTACACTAAGTTGCCGTAGGCAAAATAAAACACAAATATGTCAATGTCAAAAAACAGTCCTACTAAATTAAATAAACATCTGGATTATGTCTATCTCTATCTATTTGTATGTAATAGAAAGAGACTTTGGATACAGATAGAAATGAGTTAGGCTCGACAATTTTGCTGTCTTACTTTGTCAAATTTCTTCCACGGACTTTGTGGAAGGAATTTAATATTTATTTTGGACAAATTTTAAAAATTATCAGTGAAAATTGAAAGACCATAAACATGGTGGTGACCAGCGATGTCATCCTACCCGAAGAGTCGGAATTGACGGTGCCTGAAGTGAATCTGACTGGTTCTACTTTAATCGCCAGTTCTTTCCACTTGGGAAAATATTGTGAACAAGCTAACAATGTAAGTTAATATTTTATTATTTAACTTAAATGTTGTATTTTACCCACAACTAACTTAAGATATGTTTATGAGCTTTAAATTAGTATAAAACTGATTGCATAATCGTTATATAGTAACAGAGGTTATGTTTTGGTTTCAAACTATATATTTTTTTAGGACACCAATATATCATACGCTTAGTTATAATTCTCAAAAAAATATATATTTGTCAACGATTTCATGGCATAATCAAGTTTTACTGCAGGATTTTAAAATGAGGAACTAACTCTGTTTCTTTTAATTTTTTTATATTGTTTACCTTATTTGAATTTTGAACAAGTCCTGATCTGGAAATCTTATCGGCTTAAGTTATCCCTCCATTATGATTTGTTTTTACATAGTAAGAGGTAGGTATCTTGATGGTGTTATTTTTTTAATTCAAAGTAGTCAAGTACATTCAATATGTATACACATGTAAATTTTGCAAACTGTAATACACAAATAGTTAACAGCTACTAAACTATATGCTTCAATATGGTAATCAGTATGTTATGAGATGTTTATTTTGCTGTACTATTTTTCTGCTTTTTAATATCTGTATATAAAAATTATATATAGCTTAAAAATATTATGATTTACAGAAGATTGTTTATAATAATGTTGTATATAATAATGATGATTTTTATAGGAGTTTATGCTATGCCGTATTGAGGAGAACGACCCAAGGAAGTGCCTTGCAGAGGGTCGTGCGGTGACTGCCTGCACTATGGAATTTTTCCGAAAAGTGAAGCAGACATGCTTGCAGGAATTCAACCAGTACTCCAACTGTGTTGACAAGAGTTCTGGGGACTATAGCCTCCAATTGTAAGTTATTCCCCATGAAACTTCTGTACATTTAAATATTCACAAATGGGTACCACTAACAGTTAGTTTTATTTAACAATCTTATGCTGACAATTTATCTTTTTAAAAGGCTGATTTTAATTTTGTTTATTGGTATCTAAAGTTGTTGCTATTTTTTGTTTCTTTTTTACTTTTCATTATATGATTTTTTTCATTGCACTTAAAGTATTGGTACACACAATGGTGTTTGTTTGTGTATCTCCATGGTTTTTGAGAACCATGAAGTACTTGCGGAGGCTAAAACCTAAAAATCATCAGATTGTGTTTTTGTTTTCCCCACATTCAACTCACCAGATTGTCTGTAGCAAGTCAGTATGCTGATGAAACCAACTAAAAGAAAATATGTTTTCCTATGTGTCAATTCTAAGAGAGTTTAGTCTACTATTCTATACTATAAGTTACAGTTAACAAAAAAGAAAGACTAAACTGACTTAGGATTTCACGTGGGCGCCTAAAATGTCAGCCCGCGTTATACCGCCCTACATACCTATTACATTGTTCCGAGTTTTATACAAAGCAAAAGCTGCTTAAATCAATTTTCCGTCCCCCTGAACTCGTCGCCTGCGGGCGATGGCCTGTTTGGAATTACAAACAGTTCACTGTTCGGCCCTTGGTTCAAGGCGCAGTCGAAATTCTCAGCGATCGCAGGTTCGAACTCCGAGTGCCAAAAGTGGGTCATACATATATTTTGTTTACTTGTATAGATTTCCAAAATGAACATGCTGTTATTGCAATTTGTTTCAGTTGCCGCAAGACTCAGGGTGTCTTCGACAAGTGTATGTTGGACAAGCTTAATATCGAGCGTCCTGCGTTTGGATACTTTACTGAAGCTCGTGTTCACGACACTAAGAGGTAGTCATTGCAACAGATTTTTTAAAGTTTTAGTAACCTGTACTTAAGTCATTACAGTGTTGGCCTCGTAGCTGAGGCGCATGGTCGAGAATCTCGGCGATCGCGGGTTCGAACCCCAGTCACACACCTCTGACTTTTCGAAGTTATTTGTGTATTCATAATGAATTATTACTTGCTTTAACAGTAAAGGAAACCTGCACACCAAAACATTCTTAGGAATTTCTTAGATGTTAGTCCGCCAACCCGCACTAGGCCATGGCATGGTGGACTAAGGCATTAACTCTCTCAATGGTAGAGAAGGCCCGTGCCCAGCAGTGGGACTTATATGAGCTGATGAGATGACTTAAGTCGTAAGGGAACCCTCCTCATATATTATATTCAAGTATTTTTCCTTGATTACCGTGGCACTATTTCATACGAAAATTACCATGATTTGACGTTTTGTTTACAGGGTTTTATATTACCGTCAAGGTGAAAAATATCCTTTGCATAAGAGTCCTTTACTGAATTATTATTGTTGTTTCAGACCCAAACCACAGCCAGAACCAATACCTCATTACCCTGACCCAACTCCCGCTCTGCCAGAAGATGCAGAGAAGAGACCTCCCAGGATGGGCTCTCGCTTCTACTGGATGACCGAGTAAGACAGCTGGCAGATGGTTGTTATGAGAGATTAATGGCATACAATTTCATCCAGCATTCACTAGTAATACAACATGCAGTGTTTGTTTATATGTATATTTATATGAAGAGTTTTATTATTCAATTATTATGTATGCATTAATCCTTGTAGCATTGTCAGCTGAATATCGGTATAGAAAAAACATAGAAGTAAGACATTGGATGAGTGTAAAATAACTCGCTGCATTAATGTTCTAAGGATAATTTATAAAATGTAAGCATTTTTTGTGACTTTTTCATGTTATACTTTCAATCATGCTTGTCTAATGTGTTACTTGTTACAGTGCCCAATAGCTATAAATGAAAATGGTAGATCAATAAATCTGTTAAAAGAAAAACAAGACTTTTTTTTTTTTTAAACAACCTGCTTAAATTAATTAATATTGGAGAACGGAACAGTGTCTTTAGTCCTTAACGTTGGTGTCATTCATTACAAGTATTTTGTTTAGAGCATAGTTTTCACAAATAATCACTAGTCCATGTAAGTCCAACTGTTGGACATGGGCCTCATCTACAACTGTTTGGATTATCCATAATTTCTGTTTAATGAATACGTTGAAATGAAAGTTTAAACATTGAACAAATGATATTCATTTAAATATTGTCCCTAAAAGTTTTATTTATGGGCCACCAGGTAGCGTTGTGTTACGTCAAAATGGCTGTATGAATGATAACTCCCTTGTTTGATGTTTAGATGGCATGATAAAATAGAGTCCTGTCAATTGCATTACGTTTGTATGTATACAAAACTGGCATCTTTAGCATAGCTATTTGTTATTTCTTTCTGATTGTCAGTGTCCATATATTGCTGTATTTGTCTAATTACCGATGATCACTAATCAATCACATTACTTGAAACAAATTTTACGGAGATTTGTGAGCAAAAAATATTTTTTGTGCGATCTCAAAGTGTTGTTTTAAAATTATTTTCACTGGTCACTACTAGACAACAGAAAGCAAACTTGCGTCTTAACTCTATTTGCTTTCTTCGTTGCGTGTTTATAAATCGTAATTCAAGGGAGGTGTAAATCGTGGTGTTTTTAAATTATAATAATATTAATCATGAATAGTTACTTCAGGGATTATGTGGATAATCCAAACGAAACGTATCCAAATACGTACAATTTATGGCAGAGATCTCAATATTACGATACAAACAATTTTGATTTAAGAAATTTTATTTATAAGGAGCGCGAAAATCCAAAAAAAAGTTGTTACGAAGAGGCAATGATTAATCCAAAAAATGTGCGTGTTATTCCACGAAACTCGTTGTACGAAGATCCTGAATCATTTCAGTACCCTTTGGAGTAAGTATCAAATATATAGTTACAGTATTTTAGCAATGTTTAAATCATTTTACTGTGCGATATAAAATTGATCGAAATTAAAATAACACGTGATTTGAATTTATAATATTAAAGACCCGATATCCTTTTCTGTATCTTTTTAAATTTATTTATCTAATCTGTTTAAATTTTCAAAAAACAATTTTTCTTAATTATATTTCATACAAAAAAATTGCATTGATAATATAAAGTTAAATATTAAATTAAACATTTAACAAGTAAAAAAAATGCTAAGAGTTATTTAAAACTAAACATGGTAGTTTATTTTTTTTGCTAATGTTGAATATTACTCTTACCCATGGTGTTTTCTTATTCCTAGGGCATATCCTTGTTCCCTCTTCGAAAGATATGGTAATTAAAGTAATTATGCTGCTTGTTGGCCATCATGCATCTAGCCTTGTGGAGGATCATTATAATGTAATCATGTTAAATCTTCTGCTATTTATAAAGATATTATATTGTATCAATAAAATAAGTTTAACTTTTTTACAAACATTTATTGTTGTGCAATATGTTAAAAACAAAAAATAGGCAATATGGTATACTTGTAAGCATTAAATAAATAGTAATAAATAACAAATTTGTTTATTACCAAAATATTTGCTTACCAATCTGAAGCACATCTATTTCTACAACATATTTAAGCATGATCATACTATGAAGTCATTAGCAAGCAAATAGATGACATGGTTGTGAATGTGTCATTTCACAATTAGATTGTAAACTGAAGGCTTTGCTTTACCAGTCATTTGATTGTGTGGATAGGCTTTCAGTAGGGCCATAGCCTGACCATAACAAAAGAGCATGTGACACTTTAAAGCTCTGGAAAGACTTTCGCCCATGAAGGGATGCTCATATGGGATCTGGTTCATTCAGATGGTAGTGAGCTGTGATAGGATTAGAAGAGGGTTAAAAAAGGGAAGAAGGATTATTAGGGCAAACATGTCTAATTAAAGCCTTGTGTCATGGGTATAAAAAACTATAACAAGTTTAGCCTTTCACAACCACTCAAGACCAAGACAAATATTTTTGAATAACATAAGTGTTTCTCTTTGAGTGAGATTCGAACTTTCGGCCCTATTTTTAACAAGCTGAGGATATTTATCTTAATAAGTAAGGTTGTTACATGATATAATTTCATCATCATATCACCACAATCACTACAGGACATAGGCCTCTCCTATGGCACGCCACTCAATTTTCGGACATCCTCATCCAACCGCTGCCAGCCACTTTGTGAATATCGTCGCCCAGCCGTGGTCTCCACTCCAGAACACGTGTCCTATATAATTTATAAAGGAAATAATTTATTTCAGCTTCACTACCACCCCTCAAGATCCAAATTACGAGTGTTACTATTCAACGATCGCCCCGATGTTGGGTGAGCACTGGGTGGAAGATTGGAAGAGGGTGTCGGAATCTTCCCGTACCCCGAGTGTCCTACCGATTGGTAGCCGGCCGCATGGCTCTCATCGGACGCATAACTATTTTAACCGTCCAGCTATAGAGCGTACAGTTGAAAGGTAAACTTTTTGATAATTCAAATTTGGCCTGAGCGATCGTGAGACTTCGAGTTCGACTCTCGAGGCGTGTCGTAAAATTAGTATATCATCATCATCATCAGTCCATACACGTTTCACTGCTGGGCACGGCCTCCTCTACCATTGAGAGGGTTTAAGCCTTAGTCCACCACGCTGGCCTAGTGCGCGTTGGCGTACTACACATCTAAGAAATTCCCAAGAACTTTTAAGGTGTGCAGATTTCATCACGATGTTTTCCTTTAGCGTTAAAGGAAGTGATAATTTATTGTACATACTACATAACTTAGAAAAGTCAGAAGTGTGTGCCTGGGGTTTGAATCAATAGAGATAGGCTCGCCCCTTATTACATAGTGCTAATAAAACAGCTGGCGAATCGTAGATAGTCGTATGTGATTGCTTCGACTTATATTTCAGTTTCAGGCGATCCAATATGTAGTAAGTGATAAATTATGTTTATTAACAGTATGGTGCGAAATGGGGGGTGGCATGGCGAAGATTTGGCTAAAGCGGCAGAGCGATTGCTGGAACCCGTAGGATCTCACACTGTCTATGTAAGTATTGCTAGTTTATTAACTAGCATATTATGGAGGTCTTGACGTTTGTAGTGAGTGTGAGACCGAAATAAATAGCGACTGTTTAGCGTTATGTGGTGTTTTAAGTCGTCGATTTTCCAAACTTGGCATTGTATTCATTTAATTTAAAAAAACATTGCGTTCTATTTTTGCGAACTTTGTGAATTACATGATGCTATATATTTTTTCAATTCCAAACTGAAAAAAGAAAATTAATACATGTATGTTTCAATTCAGTTCCTTAAAGATTTGTATTTTGGTATGGGCTGGCAAAATAGCCTTAAGAACAAAAAATTTTGTTGTCACACTACGCATTGTTTTATAAAGAACACATCAGATTAATACATTAAAAATGCCCTTCATTCTAGTCCATAAATCCGATGCAAGACAAGAACTGTTTCAAGCCAAGCCCGCCGCAGCAGGAATTGAAAATGGAGAACTTCAATACTAATGTTCTTCTCAATATTCTGGAGTTTGTGAAAAACGACACAGAGACGGAGATAATGTTCCACCGGACGCTGCGCAAGGAGGAGAGGAAACGCGTCCATTGCCTCGTCAATGAGGTTATTAACGGAGAGAACTCTACCGACTACGACAATGTAGCGCAAATGGATATTGTGAAGAAAATCAACGAGCACAATCGTTACATGCTCGCCACGCTGACTGAAGGTGCGGCGCCCAACCGGTAAGTGCTATAGACTATCAATACATTTGGTGAAAATCTGGATTTATAACAGTCCGCAGTATGATTTGACTCAATGTTTATCTAAAAATTACGTAACTTTATTTGATCACAAAGACAAATGTTATTGATAACTTTGAAGCAGACGGCTGTCTATTAGGGTGGGTCGAAATTTTTTTTTTCGGAATTTCGTTTTGTAATAGTGATAAAAACGTGACCTGATTAGAGACTAACAAACTACTAATTTTATTTTTATTCTTAAATAATATTAATTACCCGCGATTTACGTTTCAATTTGAAAAAAAAGGGGAAAAATCAGATTTCGTCTATGACTGAATTTTTGGAAAACTAAACGATATTTAATTATATTTATTGCTTAGCTACAAAATAAACGAAATGATACATAATTATCAAATCAAAATTTGAGAATAAACAGGCGGGAAATGCGAGGGTTGAAGTCATACGATCACGAGTGTAATTGTTTTAGTCTGCCAAATTAGTTCATCCTGACTCTTCAATAACAACTGAAAATAGCGATGAAGAACAAGCTTGGCCTCAACGTTTATCAAATCTAGACACAAAAAGAAGAAAATACCACCCCTCAAGAATCTGTCTACTGTTATATCATGCCGTTCCAAGCCACGTGAATAAACCACCCTTTAGACACTTATTTGCAAAACTTGATGGTACTAAAACAGGACCTTTTACTTATTCAGGAGCTATTGGAAAATTACTGGATAATTGTTTGAAGCACTCTGTCGTAATATTTAAAAGGATAGGAGTTATGTTACCAAATATTTTAAATATAAACGATCTAAGGTCTGATCAAAGTTACCTTAAGACATAACATCGGCTGTTATCATGGGCACATGCCCTTCTGATTTTTCAAATCGCTCTATATGAAAATTCTTTATGAAAATTGCATGCCAGGTGGCTTACAAAGGCAAATAGAACCTTGCGGTTATGTATCAACTGAAAATCCTGCAAATGAGCTAAAGCAACTTGTAACTTTTGTGGTCAAAGCTTATTCTCCCATCTGGTTCTAAATTAAAGTTCACAAGATGATGCAGGACACTTCTGGACGTTGGTATTTTATTTTAGATATTTCCCTTAACAACTAAGGAGTGTTTTTGAGCCTGTAATTAAGTAGAATACCTTTTTTGCACACCCAGGCAATTTACTTTTGTTTATGCTGTCTGATGAAAAAAGATACGCGAGAGAACTCGCCGCTAGACGCATTTTAAAGACAAGGACCATCTGATTCAAGTCAGCTTCAGATTTTCGAAGTGTTTTAAAATAATTTAAACGTTACGTCATAATATATTGATTTGATTAGCTGGCAGTAAACTTATTCCCAACCACCAATATTGATATTTTTTTCGTATGTTACTCTTTATTCTCTGCTAGTATCAAGTGGTGATGAAGAAGTACTTTTTTGCGGTTACTATGTGATACCCAAGCTGTCGAACGAGTTGTAAAGACAATAATAGAAGGTTTTGACAGCTTTATCACAAAAAAAATCGAGAGAAGCTATAACAAAGAACAATATTCGTTCTCGAAAACAAATGCCTAAGTTTGAAGTAACGTTTTAACGTAGGGAAAAATCTCTTTATGATTTTTCTCTGAATGTTTAGTTTTCCTTTTGAAATATATATTTTTCCGTCTTACAACTATGTATTTTTTTAAATTACCTTAAGTACCTTTATTTAAAATCACGATGATCGGGAGTCTAAATTATACTCAAAATCAAAATATTTTAATTTTTCAAAATTAATGCGCGGGTAGAAGGAGTGTACTAAGAAAGTTATTTTTTCGATATTTTATGACTAAAAGAGGTGGGTTATGTTTTTATTGCTATTACAAAACAAATAGGGGGAAAAAAATTTTCTTCATACAACAGCGACCCACCCTACTGTCTATGCGAGGGGAGGTATCATCTCAAAAAAGCTCAGGGGAACATGTTGCTCCTTATAAAATAATACAGTATAAGTGGAGATAATGGACCTAATATCTTTGTAGTGATGATATTATAATAAAAACAAATGTTCCACAATTTACTTTTATAGGTATATCACAGCCATCCCCTTATACTTTTCTAATGTGCAAACATTATTGTGAATTTTTTTATCCAATGACCACTTGCATATTCTTGTATTGATATTGCAGCCGGGTAAGCGTATTCAAGGAGGCTCCGAGTCACATATACTTGGTGACTCCGGACGACCTCAGGGTGCAGAGACCTCCCGAACCGACCGAAGAGAGCGACGACCAAAGTCTCCTCCCGATTGCAACCAACCCATTCCTCAAGAGCATTACTAAGAAGATTGTAGACTCTCCACACGCCAAACCCACTCAATACAGCGCTGCCGTGTCTAATATCATAGAATACTTCAGGGAATTCTCTTTACGTCCCACCTACATGGAGTTCAGATTCCTAGGACCGTTCACCCGACGCGAAATAGAGTTTATCAACATATTCCTAGGCTTGATCTCCCGCTGTGTGGACAACAAGTACGATGGAGTACGCCAAGATATGGTCGATATATACAAGAACATAAGGATCAAGCTGAAAATATTACCGGATGTTAATGGCAGCATCATGTAAGCATTTTTATGACTATTGATAGTTGAAATACGGTTCGAATGACCAAAATAGTAAAATAGTAGTTTCTAGATAGTTGATTACTTGCTTTTACTAACCAATGATCCTTGTATTGAAGTTTATTTGAGGGAATTTATAGTAAAAAACGAAGGTCGCTGGACAGAAAACGTGGAGAATATACTTGATTATTTTGTTCCAGGGTGCAGAAAGCACAGAAAGGCGACCGACGGGAAACAAAAATTTAAACACCAGTTTGTTTCAGCTATGCGTTGGAGTTTGTCGATCCCTAAATTTATTCTTGTTCTACGTCAATTTTGTGCTTTTTTTTAACGACGTAGTTACTGCAATGTATGTCCTCACATTACTGCAGTTTTGATTTATGATCAGCTTAAAATCTTGATACTTGAGGACATTATACTGGCGTCTTCTGAAAGTCATGTCGTCTCAGGAATGGCAAAAGGTACATAAGAGACGCTTTGTATGTAGTAAGAACCTTTAATTGAACAGTTTCAAAGCATTTTAAGTGTATGATTTATCGCAATGTTGCATTTTAATCAAAATAACATGGCAAAATATTATCAATGGATATAGACATGGTTATATGTATAAGAGTACTGCGGTGCTAACATTAAGTCGGATGGCCAAAAGACGAGCGCCCCGACAGATATAATGTAATAAATAAAATTTGGACTTCAATAATGGAAGACTTTTGGATATTCTCTAATTCTATAATTACTATTAGGGAATATTAATCACAAAAAAATAATTCCTTCAAACATTGAAATATTTTTTCTCTTTGCGCGTAAAAAAATGAGTATAATAGATTTTTTTCGAGATTATAACGATTTGGTTATTGATTGTTATTTTGACGTGTTATTTAAGGTAAATAATGTGATTATAAAAAAAAAGTAAATTCTTTTAAACGGGCATTGCCAGATTGAAAAAAAAATACTATATTTTGGTAGCGTGATAAATTGATCTCATATTCAATCATCTTAAACTTTCACGTGTAGTTACTTTGAAATGTCTATGAACAGATAAATCTTAATACTCCGATGGTTATTTCGTATATTGACTAATATTAATAAAATGAGCTTTCAGATGCATATTAATCTATTGGATTAAAAGTGTTAGGGAGAAACATCTGAATCACACAATCACCTGATTTTTAGGTTTACACCTGACTAAACACATTGACTAGGGCTTTATAATAGCCACTAAGATTATTGATTGACATATAGTTAATGATGTATTCATCTAAATATAATATAGCGATAAGTGTAGGTTATACTATGAGCACGTGCACGGTATTCTCTTCTACGACTCGAAGAATTTTATCATTGCGCAATGTCTATGTGTACAACTTTATGAATTCATTATTCATATTGCCTCGAGGTTTAGACGCGCGGTCGAGAATCTCGGCGGTCGCGGGTTCGAATCCCAGGCACACACCTCTGACTTTTCGAAGTTATGTGTGTATTCAAAATTGAATTATCACTTGCTATAACGGTGAACGAAAACATCGTGATGAAACCCGCACACCTAAAAGTTCTTAGGAATTTCTTAGGTGTGTAGTCCGCCAACCCGCACTAGGCCAGCGTGGTGGACTATGGCCTTAACCCTCTCAATGGTGGAGGAGACCCGTGCTCAGCAGTGGGCGTGTATGGGTTGATGATGAAGAAGAAGAAGATATGCGCGCATTATCACACCTTTATAATTGTAAGCGTAGATTTGTGTGTCGAGCTTTGTATACCGGTGATTTTTATAAACAATCCGATGCGTTTTCAGATAACGATTAAAACATCGGGGAGAAATAAAAACTCTCGTAATTATTTTCATTGATTTGTTCAGGAGACAGTAATCTGGATTGTTTATTGAAATTGACAGTTTCTGTGAAGAAACTTAATAACTTTTCAATGCTATGATGTTTAAGTTATTATTAATCATTCATCATAGTTTACAATAATACATTAAGGTATAGCTTTAACGTCTCTAGCCTATGTTTTCTGATGGAGCAGGTTCTGTGCTTTTTTGTTGAATTACGTTTAACCAAAGTTACTATTTCCACGAGGTTAGTGCTCTAATGTATTGATAAGTTCTATATTATGTTAATCTTAGAAGTAATTATAGTCCAATGTCATTTATAACGTCTAAGATAATGGCAGTTCTATTTAGCCAAATCTGGTGATGAAAATGAATTGGATACGAAACGCTGATACGTTTCGGAAGGTAGCTTTTAACCCACCTTAGTTAGTTTGATTTATACAATAGGGGGCGAGTCTATTGCCAATATTTGGGCATTTTTCCGGACTCCATGATATTGTGAATTTTCTGATGGAAAACCCAGGAATAATTACATACGCATGAATTATTCCTGAAACTTATAGAAGTTTACATTTAAGTTTAGTCGGTTATTATGTTATGCATTTATTTGTATTACTAGACTGTGTATTGCTCGGCGAAAAAAACGCCGAAAATCATAATAAATGCTTTTTTCGGAAGCGAGGAAATAATGTAGTAAATATTCGTCACCATATTTTTGTCTTAGGTTTCATTGTTATGTAGAAATATTAAAATCGTCGCAGAATTTCTTAATTTAATGCTTAACCGCTTAAATGCCACATATAAATGTTTGTGGATGAAGTGGTAAATAACTTAATACGCATAATAGAGCCACGCACAAGCTAATACTAAAGCTAGGATATAAAAACGCATGATTTTGTTAATGCTTAGTACGTTTGTCTTTTTTGCCGTAAAAGTTGCATAAATCTCATGTATTTAATGGACCAATGAATTAAAAATATTCATATTATTATTTGACATATTTACGACAATAAAATCGTGGTTTGAAACAGTATTATATCTAGTGTCATAAATGTTTGCAAAAATATTTGTTTCAATATTTTCACATAACCAAATCATGTCGACAGTTTTGCTGATTCTCCTAATATATCACCTAAACTTTACAAACTTGTTGTCCGATACGCAATGAGTGGATAGCAAAACTTGTACGCTGTTTTAACATTTATTTTTTGTTACTATTTGACAAAAAATGTAATCTCATATGTTACTGAATACTTTCGCTAGAATGAAAGGTTAGAGCTTTTTTAAAGGTTTTTGATCGGCGAAAACGGTCATTTGTGGTCGTTTGAAAATGATTAGATGTGGAAAAGTCGCGATAAGAGTATGAAAGTAAGGTTAAAATCGGTTGAAAAGTGTGGGTTTATTTGTATTGATGTGATAAGATTAAGAAGTGCCAGAGGAGCGCTGTGATAAATTATATATTTTTATATGAGAGTCTTTCTAATTACCTTGTCTATGGTTCATAAAAATGACGAATATCACTCTTATGCAATATCTGCTTCTCTTGTTTTACGCGGCTGTAATCAAAATATTTTGTTTCTTTTTGCGTGTCAAAGGGTGATTGAGCAACGGAATCTTCGGTGGATGGTCGATATGTTTGTAAAGGCCACCGAATGATCACAAGTGGATTGGCTGACGGAAATGCATTTCCATTTGCTTGGCTTAGTGAGCGAGAAAAGAGGCATCAAGCATTTTATTAATTTTGTACCTTATGCCAGTGTGAATGTTTTGAATGTTAGAACGTTGAATGATTGTTTAAATTGTTGCGTAGATATATTTTATTCAAGTAGATAAGTTAGTTCGTAGGTAAAATATGTGTTTGCTTCTAAGCATCTCATATCGCGAAAAGATCCTCTTTTTCCAGCGTTTCATATGTAAACAATCTTGGACTAGAGGTTTTTCAATATAATTACATACGTCATTTTCCCTTTGTCAGGTCCCATTTTTAGGTTTTTTCTATTTTCTGATCATGTTACTGGACCTATAAACAGAAAATTCTTGAAGTATTGAATTATAATGTTGAATACATAGATCACTATCCACTCGTTGCATATTAGAAGGAACGTCTGTAAACTACTGCCCTATTATAAGAATTTTATTACATCAGATAAGTAAACTTTCCTACATTTCTATTTAAAAAACATACAAAATAGTAGTATAATAGTAAATGTATCGTAAAATATATTGTGTGTCATTATTATATTAAATTAAATATGTGTTTTAATATCTATGAACTCGATCTTACATTTTTACGAATAATAAACTAACACTCCGTACATAGCTAGGTTCTACACAGAACAGCTGTATAAACAGTAGGAAAATAGTTCATTCAGTCATGACCAATTATTGAAAATCAAATTCCAAACAAAAATGAAGGGCTCCTATGGCTTTTCAAACTTTTATAAGCCTTGATATTACACGCAACCCGAAGTACTGAGAAACGGCCATGTCAAACTATGATCGTCTTATCTTAGGTTCGGCACGCTTAGCATGCTGCCAGTTTCTTCCTAGTTTTATCCAATTGTTCTGTGAGTATCTAGCTCACCGCGACATGGAAGCATACAAAAGATAATACTATGAAAACAAATTATTTGTTATCATAAACAAGCCAAATATATTCTTTAATATAAGATTGATGTATTAGTTGCACTTTAAACTTGCTGTTTTAAGAATTTCTTATACGCTACTTGCAAATGTCGTTGCCTTTATTAATAGTGGCATAAATAAATATTGCATTGATTTTCGTTCCTATGACATTGCTGTAACTACTTTCCTGCAAAGCTGTGATTTTGTTTAGAAATGGTATTTTTGGTTCCTAAATTAGCGAAATAGATAAAGTATCGAGATTATTTTGAATGGGACGTAATATGAACTTATAGAAAAAAAATATTTAAAGATGTGTGAGTGGATTAAAAAAATACGTGTGTAAAACATTATTTCAGATTTATTATATATTTTTTTATCTATTCTCTCTATTTTTGTAACAATATTAAATACGGACCCTATTTTAAAAGGCAACGATGTACAATAGATATATTAAGGTGAATTTGAGAGATACATTAGTAACAGTATATTAACCATTTATATCAATAAAGGATTCCACAAACTAATCGTTATTATTTATTGTAATGTTCCCTCTCTTAAAACCTTACGATTTAAATGTTTGTCTTTCCAAAAAGTTACAAGTGAAATCCTTTTTAAAGTTCAAATCACTTTAATAGGTAGTGCTTATTTGACGGTACAAACCCATCATCATCAATCCCATATGTCCCATCTTTGGGCACGGATGTTCTCTACAACTGGAGTGGGTTTAGGTCTTAGTCCACCACGCTGAAAATTCTTAAGGACTTTAGGTACCTATTCATTCTTCCTCACGATGTTTTCCGTCACTGTATTGTATTAGAAATTCTACGAATAAACGTTTCAGAGGCGTTAAGTAAATAAAATACATATGTTGTAAATATCAATGTATTTATTGGTACGAGTATATTTACATGTTGCTATTCCCGATACATATTCAGTCTATACGTCTACACACACAACGCTACATAACAATATTACGGCGTTTACACACTCCTAGCATAACATTACCTTCTACAGCCACTGTTCATGGGCAAGGATTCAGGTGACGACAACAATTAATGAAATATGATGCAAAGCCATAATAAATCATATTTTCTGGAGTGTTTATTAGATAGGTATATCTTATATATTCCATGTTATAAGCAATTACACTCCAAAAGCTTTGAATCCCCGCCCATTATCCATCAATTGCAAATGTCATTCTTACCACCAATGTTTTCGCTTCGTAAGCTTTTATTTCCAATTCATCGTTAGCCGCCAAATATATTACAGCGAATAATATAAAACATCAAAATTTATGATACAACAAAATTTAATTTCAAATTTTAACCATAATGTATAGGTACATAGCTCCTATCATTATAAATACATTCATCGCAAGAATGCAAATTGTTTCTTTTATATTAAATATTATTCGCTGGGAACATAGCATACCAACCTACACACAAAAAAGTACATGTTAAATTTTACATTCAAAAGTTGGAAATATTACAATTTACAACATACACGATTAACTTTAAACCTCCTCCAATTATAACCTCTTCGACTTTGACATAAGCATATTCCATACATACGCATACACCAGACATATAGGGCAAAGTATTTACACTTCTTTATAATAATAAAATCACTGTCAAAAAGGAATTTACCCGTTTTTATTTAGATATTTTTGATGGACATGCTCATGCTAAATCTCCAAGTTGCACACAGCCTAACCTTTCTCTCACATTTCCTTTACTGCGATATATTCAGTCTCATTCAGATATTAAACGTTTCTTTCTTGATATCGTTTCATCGCACCCCGTTATATTGTTATTTAGTTATTAATAAGTAAATCGTGACTTAGTATTTAGTTATTCCAGTTATAAAATTGAAACAGAGATGTTCAATAAAAATACATAATTCAGTTTCGATTGATGAAGTGTGGCATACACAATAAAACTCTTTTTTTATGTTACAAAAGCTAAAAGTACACGAAACCAGAAGATTCATTAATGCTTTGCCTTCTATCTCGAAAACCACTCACTTAATCAAACTTTTGCAGTTATTCGTCATTTATGATTAAATAAAAAAAATCAATACTTTTTTTTTATAAAAATGTGTACGTAAGTCACGATATACTTACATCTTAACAAGTCCTTAATACATCTACACCTTATAATTTTTAATATAATGTAAAAAATAACTAAACGCAGCTTGCAAAATAATAATATTATGGCGAATGTGACTTTTAAGTTAATGACAAAAAGTGTCTTTTATTGTTAAATTACTTTTAAGGAAAAATGAATAGTAAAACATTAAAAAGCTTTTATATCGATGCTTAAAAAAGAAAGCATTAAGAGATATATGACATAAATAAAACAGATGCCTTGGATTATTTATCAATTGGTTGCATAATATTAAAGTCCAAAAAGGTAAAAAATACTATAAATGGGACCATAATACCCGTTTAAAAGCCATGTCTATTGAAGCTTAGGCAATGATTGAAATGTACTACAGCCGGCTTGGCATTTACTAGTTGACTCGAAACATTGTTAGCTCATATTGTTTAATGAGATTTAGCTGCACTTACTTGAATTTCGAAAATATCTAAATTATGTTGGAATGGTTTGTGTTTTAATTAAAATATACTCCTTAAGGGTGTTTTAAGTAATTTAAAAAAAGACATTTAGTCAGAGACATGATAGTTATAAAATATGATCAAACATGATTTGAATTGTGTGTTGTTCCAATAACGATTAAATGAACATGGGCAATTACATTTTCAAAAAGTTATTAAATACTCAAATAAATATCAGTTCATATTTTTAAATGGAATATAACAAATAACTTTGATCCCCATATTTCAATTGCAATAATTTATTGTCAAAAAATAACAGGTTCTTTTTGATTCCCGACATTACGAAAAACATGTATTTCATTAGAATTATACTTCAAGACATATAAACATAGCCTGGAAAGTGTCGAAGAGTCTAATATGGGTAATTAGCCAAAACGATAAATTTTGTGTGTTGTGAAAGAGACCAATAGACATATTATATCATTATAATAAATAATTCAACAGTTTTAACGCCTAAAGTCTCCACTGAATATAAGGGAAAAATCAATTACATTTAACACAACCAGTATTAATAAAATTATAGACATTTCTAAATAAAGTTACTACCGAAACATAGAGCGCCGACTGCTTAATAACACGATAAAAATAAATGTATGTTATTGCATTATATTGAAAAATTATAGTTCACAAGTTTTGCGTGGCCTTTATAAAAATTTGATAAAAGTGATTATAAATCGATCAATATAAAAAAAAATAGACTCAGGTTATCTTTTCTTGTTCTGGTGATGATAAAAACAATTAACGTAATGGCACAAACTAATGAAATTATTTTTTGAGATCAATTTCATGTTTGCATTTCAGACTACAACCAGACCCAAGACTAGTATATTCTGCGATGTAAAATAGCATGTTTAAGTCAAAAACTTCCCTTCCTGTTACTGCCATTTTCAAAACATTGTCATTTTGGTTAAATTACCTTGAAAACACCGAACCCTAGTACAGCGTATAAAATCATTAACCCGATGATACCAGCCTACCAAAACCTACCAAAACGGTATAAAATATCCGCAAAAAAATAAACACAAAAATATTTCATCGCTTTAGTTACGCTAAATAATATAAGAAAAATATTGCTGTGATAATTCAATGATACATTTTTTTCTAGACTAAAAATAAGAAAAACATTATACATATTTTTTATTCTATATGCTAAATAGGGCCATGTGGCTCAAATTTACGAGTATATGAAAAAAATGTCTTTAAAATAAATCTATAAACTAAAAGCAGTCTATGATATCTCTTAAAATAAACGATATGGCAATACTACTGCTAATTTATAACTATTAATGGTTTAATGACATACTTCGGTGCAGATGCATTTTTGTTGATAAAAAATTTTTGAGCCAAAAATAAATTTAATGTTGATTCATTAAAACATTAGTAAAACATTGTTTCTGTGTTTATGGTAAATTTTGAAATATTTGACTAGATTTTTAATGACAAGCAATAAAATTAGGTTTAATTTTCAACTTCATGCATTACACAGAAGTATGTAATTACCCACGTGTGACGAACGGCGAAAGCCTCTTGAAATGTACGAACATACTTGTCCGACAATTTAATAGCTCAAGATAGTACCGATTGGCCAATCTAGAAATACAGGCAACAGCCACAATTTTCACTCCATCTATTATAGTAATTACAACTAGTCCCGCTGTTCGCAAAACAAACATTTAAGGAGTAGAACTTCAGATTCGGCTGTTAATGTTTGAAGTTATTCCGAAGCCCTCATCGAATGATCAGGATCATCGTTATCATGATCATCGTTATCATGATCATCATCATCATCGTCACCATGATCATGATCATCAATCATGATTTTGCGATTTTTTTATATTGTCGAGAGCAACGAGCGTCTTGATAACTCACACTTGTCAATCGGTACGATAACATTTACTCTAATTACAATAAGAAAAATAATACAACCATAGTGTCTCCCTCATTCCAAACGATATGTTCGTATCTTCATCACAATCCGTCAAGTCGCGTTGAGAAATGTTTATTTGACATGATCAGTTATGAATGGTACTACAAGCCTACAATTTTTTAAGTTATATGATTTCTACTTTTCTATTATAGAAAATAAAAATAAAAGCGGTTATATCAAATATAAGTGTAAGCCCATTTTGTAATTAACTGATCAATAGTATGTTTGTTTTTATAATTATACATTAAACAATTTGAAGATTTTTGTTCTATGATACTTCCAATTTAATGACAATACTTGAAACCAAATACTTAGTTTACGTATTACCATTACTGTACTAAATTTGTAATTATTTAATATTAATTGAATGTGGCAGCATTATTTACTTTTTTTTACAATTATCAAGTACTGTAAATGTGTACATATTGAGACGCCAAAAAAATATCACGACATGGCATTCTTAAATCTTAGCACTATACAATTTATTGATGACACTTAAATATTAAGTGAAACATTAGCACAACACAATAATATGAAATAATTGATTAACTAAAATATTTTCTATGTTGTTATGAAAAATTTAAACTATGATTTTGAAGGGATTATTAACTTACTACCATATTTTAAGGTATAAAACATTTATATGGCAACACTGTTGAACGTTCGAAAAGTCACTCAGTCGGTTTCATTTGTTATTAAATCTATTTTAGTACCTCGTAGCACACAATGTAAAGCCTTTAAAAATTAACACTGAAATTTAAAAAAAAACTCAAAGTAAGTCTTTTATAACAGACAACACACAAGGTCATTAAGAGTAAAATAAATTAAGCTGTAATGTTATAATGTTTTACGAAGCCGCCTAAATGTTCTTTTCCTGAAGTGGAGTTGCAAGACTTAACATTGTCTACTATTTTGGTACAATATACGTAGCGAAATCTATAGTTACTGAAATATTATGTTGATATTTTACAACTATGCAGTCATTTGTATAGCGACTTTTTTAAAGATACAAAGGGTTTTCAGAATGTATTAATTAAATTATTAAACAAAGCGAATATTGTCTTCTTCATTGTTTAAGGATACATGTGGTTTGTTTATCAGGTGATTATTCTAGTTGTAAGAGGCACATATATTTGGACAAAGATTGACGAATGTGGAAAAGTCGCGTAAATTAAAAGCTAATTTATTTACAAAAAATGCCTTGCTGGCACTTAAACTTGTCGAAAATGTTAGCCAAAGAGGGTTGGACCCAGGCAGGCCGATCAATAAAACCAAAGAGTGGGAAGAGAACGTTGAGACGTTATAACGAGCGTCAAACATCCTCAAGTGTCTAGACGAAACGTTATAGTTTTTTTGGAAAATTTATTGCCTTGGTTTGCCTGAGCCAAGTCCAGTGCCGTGTATTCATCACAATCTAATGTTTGATAAGCGTACGTGATATATTAATATGCAATCTTTTTTTGAAAATCATTTCAATTTTAATATAACGTCATCGATTTATTATCGATATATCTCGTCCCTCATATTCCGTAAAACTGATGACAGAATAATCGAGTATTTTGTTTCAGTCGTTTCACTTTGGTTTATTTATACATGGCAAGTCAAAATGTGTTAGTTTCTTCGACTTTCCCTATTCCTTATATTATTTGTAGATTATTCTACAGTTTGTCTTTTTACTTGGAATTAAATTTCCATGTAATTAGTCGAAAACTTTGTGATATCAACAAATCAAAAACGTTGAATTTCTCAAACTATTACATATAACATACAGATTTAACAGTAACACTGACAGAGTCCAGTAAAAAAGCTACTATTGTTTGTAAAAATGGTTCTTTATCAGAGAATAAATGCTGACACTATGTAAAGTGGATTGCATTGCATCATGCACGTAGGCTATCGAACAAACAAGTTCCCTTTAACAACGACAGATTTTGTAACTGATATGCAATGCAATCAGCCAGGTCCAACTTTAATACTACGATCGTCGAGGCAGATTTTTGCGGCGACAAATATTGTAATTTAACTGTTCACTGTGTTGTGGTATTTGTCTATTAAAAATAATATGCATTGTACCCGACGTAGTGTTGGTCTCAGTGTGACGGCAGCGCGGCGAGCGTGGCGGCGGCCCCGAACAGTGCGCACAGCGAGGCGGCCAGCGCGGCACTGGTGGCGTCCGCGCCCGCACCGCCGCCCCCACCCGCGCCCCGCACCACCGCCGCGCCCGCCAGCGACACGCCCACTATCACGCCGTTCGCCGTACATCTGTATGAACAATACCGGTGTTACAGATATGACATTATAAAAGATTTATTAGACGTGTAATTGTTTTCAAATAAAGGACTTACTTAGAGCTTTAATACATAACTTACATGTCCACAGCAATACCCATTCTTGCCATTAGAGGTTAAATTAAATCAAATCTTATTTATGTATTATTTAGGAAAATTTACCTCAAGTTAGCGGGGTATAGATCTATGACGCTGAAGACCACGTTGAAAAATATTAGCGTGATGAACAGCATGTACACTGCCTCCACTAAATATAGCATGGTCTCGCTCTGCGCCACGTACAGCAGCGGCGACAGCAGCACGCACGCCACGCACAGACCCACTGCAAGAATTAGATTTTAGTACCATAACACGAACGATATATTATGACGGATAAACGAAATTGATTCTTGGTAGTCGAAGCTCACTTAATTTTAAATGATTTTTTTTACGTCAAAATCATCAATAAAGGTTTTCGACTGAACGTCAGCGCAGTATCCTTATATACAGAGTGTGTTCAGACCGTGATCGGAAACTAAGGCAGGGAATAGATAAGGTCATTACACACCCCCTGGCGTTAAATAAAATGCCAACCAAAAATAAAAATGACGTTTTTCATATAAACCATATACATTTACTACCGATGGTTGTATAGAAAACTTTATTTTTTTCTTATTTAGTATCGGGACTTTCTTTAACGCCACGGGGTTAGTAACCTCTTTAGCTATTACCTGTCTAAGTTTCCGATCACGGTTTGTATACAGCCTGTATAATGTCCGAGGTGTGGTTGTATGCGATAAAGCAGTACATAACATACGCGTGGGCCGCAGTGTGGTCGGCAGCAGCGCGGCGAGTGCGGCAATGAGCGCGGCCTGCGCGAGCCAGCCCCGCTCGGCCAGCGGGCCGCGCAGGCGCGACGTGAGGTCGGCGCGGCGCGCGCAGCCCGCCTGCACCCCGCGCAGCGCCGTGCCCACCAGCACGCACCACGCGTCCAGCTCGCGGCCCAGCTCCAGCTCCGTGTCGATTATACTGCACATGTACACATTTTACAACCAGGCTAAAAGACAAAAAATCCCGTTCAATCAAACAACTAGTTATCAACGAATACACCTAACAGTCACACATATAGTTAACCAACGCAACAAAACGGCTACGTTTCGTTGCCGCAAAAATTGTCAACGACCCATCCCTACTGCACATACGAGGCGCTGAATAAGCTGAAGGTCTACTGCATGATAGATTGAAGAAAACGTTTTAAAGAAGCAGTGCGACCTATTCAGATGTTACTTGAAACACTTTAGGCTATTAAGCTAGAAAAATAAGTTTCCAATAAAGCATTTGTTTTTTAAAGATTACATAAAGGATAGATGCTGAGCAACGATAGACGAAATAAAAATTCGTTATTGTCTATTAAATTGGGCCACATACCTAAATAATTCCGTGCAAATTGAAATTAAACACTTCAACTACTGAGGTCATCATCGACATCAGCTACCATTATAATATTTCAACATAGAATGCCCCTACAAACTCACGTGCTATTAACAAACAGCGATCCCTCGAAGGTGGCATACGAGGTCTTGATGTTGTAGAGCGCTGTGTTGGCGAAGGAGCAGTTCTTGAAGGCCACATGCGACATGAGCATGTCCCTGAAGGTGCAGTTGACGAAGGAGACGTTGACGTAGTGCACGTTCTCGAGCGTGGAGTTGTAGTACTCGGCCACCACGGTGCGGTTGTGCACCACGCGCGTCGCCGACATGTACGCCGCCGTCTCCATCGCCACCACCGTCGACGGGATGTACGAGGATAGGTAGAACTGCGGAGATTGTGGGGTTGTCATTGTCTATTTGTGGAAATTGGTTGTTTTTATAAAGTAATTGTCCTATGGCTGGATAATGTTTAAGCTATTATGTTAACGGCTAAGTCTAAGTTAACCCATTAACGCCCTCTGTACTAAATAAACGACACCATTTCAAATAAAAAAACAATAGTCTTTTTTGTATGATTCAGACAAATTAATATTTAAAATAAGTAATTGATGACCTTAGCTTTTTTGAAAGCATAAAAAAGTAAAGAAAGTAATCGGTTTACCGCCATTTTTTTACATTTTAGTGTGCAAATATTTTGGCTGCTCAGGTAAGTGAATTATTTTATTTTTTTTAACTAGATTTACGTATGTTTTTCAGTGTGATTATGCATTTTATTATTAGATTATGAGTCTAAGTTGCTGTAATAAAAAAAATATCTTGAATTCATCATGTATCTTGTGACTTAGACTACGATTTACCTTGATGTCGTTTTTTTAGTACACTGGGCTTTAGTGTTACATTTTATTTGCAGAAAAAATTCTCGATTCTATGCTGCAAATCAGTATCGCGGGCTTGAGGAAGCTGTAAACGCCGTTGCGGAAGATGAGAGTGATAATGAACATGACCTTATTATTTTACCGCCTGGACCTGACGTATTGACGGACAAAAAGAAGGTGAAGACGACTTACAAACGTCAGAACTACCAAAAGATATTCCTGAAACAATTGAGGTAACACGTCGTCGACGTCATTCATCTGAAACGTTAGACTGAGAAGATAGTAACGATGAACTTTTATCGAACAAAAGAAGCCTGTCCCAATCCAGGCGATATATTACCGACATGGAGGAAATGTTCACCATCTTACTCATCTTTTTCCCAAGATTTGCGTAGATTTCTGGAATTCTTATTTTATCAGGACATGATAGATTACCGAGAGAGCGTCAGTATTGGAGTCACGATGAAGATCTTGGAGTACCACTTGCTGCCCGGTACATATTCGATATTATGGATGCTTCTATTTTCATGTACCGAGTGAGTTCAGTCGGAAAAAAGTGGTGGTGGGCTATTTTCACCTACTTGCTTGATATGTGTGTAACTAACGCTTGGCGTCTATATAGCATGAGCAGCGAAGGACGCTTTAACCAGCTGGACTTTCGGCGACACGTAGCGAGATATTATCAACAGCGTAACATCAGTATCAAAAGCCGTCCATCCGGTACTGAAATAGCAAGACCATGCCCAATAAACAACAGACATAACCCTAGGAAGCTGCCCAAAAAATTTAGATGTATTTTGTGTCACACGCGTATAAAATGGCAGTGTAGCCCGTACCAAAAGACATTGTATATAGACAAGGATTGTTTCGCTAAGTATCATGCATAAGCGCCCGCTGTACTATAAAAAGTACGGCTCCAAATATGGATTTTTATTTTATTTTTTTTATTTTTAACATTATAATGTTTCTTTATAGTCCTTATGTAACCTATTAATAAAGCTATATTACTAAAAATATAGCTCGTATTAATTTGGGCGTTAATGGGTTAATTGAGACATTGTTTTAGATGCGAACTAGAATTTTCACGGCAGACTCTCGTTCCTCAGCGCCAAGAGAGCTGCTAAAAGCCAGCGACTTCGATACCCCTTTCTCATCATCTTTGTACTAGATAATTATATGTTATGTATTAGTACGACTTACTTGTATCGCAGTTGAAAACAGCAGAGCTCCTCCCAAAGAAAGCGTCGTTTTTCTGTACGTGTTTGAGAACAATTGGAAGAAAGCCTGCCAGAACTGTGGACAAATGAATTTTATTAGCATTATATAATACAAAGCTCTAATTGTATTAAAATTTATATTAGAAGCTTATGGAAAAACAAAAACAAAAAAATACAATAAAACCAGATTTATGTACAATCGATTTATACGCCTGATCACAATCTGGAGCAGTTCAGAATAACAATGTGTAACTTAACGATCAACCATATCATATCCGTTTTATATTTATCACGTCCAAACGCCTAATCCCTGAACCAATTTTGATAAAATTTTGTGTTGATATTGATGGAGACGGTCTAATAACTTAGACATAAGCTAGTGATATACAAGTACGTGGCGAAGACAAGTGTTCAAATGGAGTCCGCCTTTAGGGAGACGTAGTGTAGAAAGTCCTACAGTACAATCATACTTCGTAGTTCTTCTTTCTTAAAGCTACGGGTCGCGGATAGAGGTTGGTTAAGACCGTTCTAGCCTACATGGGGACTGTTCAGCATTTGACGGCAATAGCCTAAAGATTATCCAATTTCGTACCATCTTGACGCTGTGCCGGACGTGGTGCAGCGCCGGGGGGCGGCGCTTGCCGGGCAGCGCTAGTTCTGGCCGCGCTCCCCCCGCGCCGCCCTCCCCCCCGTCGGGCGCGACGCCGGCCCCGCCCCCCGCACCGCCCCCGCCCCCGCCCCACCCGCTGGACTTGCCGCACACGCGCACCTGGTTGCTGCTGTGGATGCTCTAAGGGATAATAATGCGATTAAGGTATGGAGCTTACAATAGATACGATTCTTTTGTGTTAGGTAAAAATAGTTTGATATGCCTGGTTTTTAGTATAATTAAATTTTTTAGAGAATAAATATTTTTGTCAGAGATTATAATCAATAGGAATTCCGTTAGTTTAAAACTATGATGGGTGGGTTCTTGATTTTAACATCTCCTTACTCTATTTTTTCTCTTATCACTCATTAGCCCACATACGTTCCACTGCTGGGCACAGGCCTCCTCTACTTTTGAGAAGGTTTATTTAGGCCTGACTTTATTTTTTACTACGAAATATAGTACAGGTGCTTACCTGATAGACGACCATGGCGTCGACTTCCCTGCCGACGTCGAGCAAGTACCGCGGAGACTCCGGAGTCCATATCAAACTGATGAGAGATGCGAGGATGGGCAGCGTGCATAGCAACAGGTACCTGGAGCGCAACACGTCTTTATCTAATAATTAATTTAAGAAAGTCTAGAGGCGTCCTGATTCTGTGCTACCATCACTTGTCTTAAAACGTTCTTGGAGGTTCTCGTCTAGGGCGACATAGATTAGACAGACTTAGTGATGGATATCCTGGAGAACCATGGTTCCTCAAAACTGAGATAGTTGGCTCCTATTTGGGAAGGTCTACGTTCAGTGCTGAACGGCGATAGGCTGAGAGTACATAATATCGAGCGCGCACTAGTTAACGGGTGGCAACTGCACTTAGTAAAATGACTTCTGCTTAAAAGCCACTGGTCTTAGAAATTATTGCATGTGGCGTCTTGTCCATGTCGTTTAATTGTCTAGTAGGCGGTTCTCAATATGACGGCGTCGTCTTACCTATGCCAAGCGCTGAAGTGCTCCTTGTTCTCAGCGAGTGCGAGCGCCCCAGTGGGCGGCAGTAGTGCTCTCGCCATGGCCGCGGCGAGCGCGCTGCCGGCCGCCAGCCCCGCCGCCGCCGCCGCCAGCGCCGCGCGCCGCCACGCACACATGCACGTCTCCGCGCAGTACGGCAGCGCAGTCACCACCGCGCCGCCGGAACCGATCGCCGAGCAGAACCTACCATACACAACACATATTTTGTATATTTCGTCTTGGAGGCACATCGGGTAGCTACGGAATCATTGTAGGTGTACCATGGCTGTCCTACTTTCACACAGATGCCCATAAGGGAGATTAAATGATGGACAAATGTGTTGCCACCATGCGACGAACTAAAAGACCAGGGATCGACCTCCCCCAGGACCTCCAGGGTTAAAGGAAAGTAGAACAATAATAAGCTTTACCCTCAAGCTCTTCCTTAGGCAGTATCTGCTAGATTTGATTTCATCCCCCCCATTTTAAGGAAGATTATTGTGAATTCACCTGGCCATCATAAAGGTGCCGTATGTGGGCATGAAGGCTGCGATGGCGGCGAACACGGCGTTGACGGCGAGGCAGGAGAGCAGCGTGCGGCGCCGGCCCAGCCGCTCGGCCAGCGCGCCCCACCCCACCGCGCCCAGCGACCCGCCCACCAGGCTGATCATCACTATCACACACACACCAGTCACTACACTCCGATGTAAATGTAGGTAAAAGTAATAAAGGAAATGAGCATTTATACGCGTTATTATTTAAATGAACATGAATTATAACGTGCTTTAACGGTGAAGAAAAACATCGTAAAGAAACCTGAATAGTTTTACATTTTTTTAAGTGTGTAGTCTACCAGCCCATACTAGAAACCATCTGAATTATAGAGGAAGCAGTGTGACGTATATAGACTGTTGATGGTTTTATGCCTGTCTAGAGGACTTAAAGCGTTGTTCAAGAGATTTAGGGTTAGATTCTCGGAATAACAGCACGTAGTCTAAAAAATGTCCTGTAACGGAGGTAAAGTAATGTAAAAATGCTTCAGTGTAATAATTTAGGCCTTCAAGCAGAAACCCTTGGGTCAAATAATAAAAAATCTTTAAGAATCCACTTACCAAGCCAGTTCTTCTCATGTGGGAGTATACACAACTCTATCTCGGCCGAGGGCAGTACGAAGGGTATAGCGGCCAGTTCCAGCGATGCTCCGGCCAGCGCCAGCGCAGACGCAAATACCACACGAAACTGCGCCATTCCACAACCAGCCTACAAAGAAAAATAAAAAAAATCTCCAGCAAGCAGCTCAAATACTTGGGGTAACTGCTAGATAATTGATGAGAATTCCACGCTCATTTTGAAATGCTTCAGCTGAAGGATGTACGTGGGAGTCGTACGGTCCATAGCGTTGTATGAGAACCTAGTATGGGCACAGTTCTTGAACAATCGCTGCATCGCTCTTCTACGAAAGCCCAAGCTTGCGCTAGCGCAGCGACTAATTACAAAATTCTGCACGATCGATGCGAACCGTTTTAGGGAAAATCTCATTAGCAGTGCGGAGACTTGAAACGTATAATAAGCTCGCAGTCTGAAATGTGGGATGTATCCAATGGTGGTTATACTGGTTGTTCATAGACGTTGAAATAAAGCCCAAAGTAAGTTTATATCTTTTTTCATATGATCAATAAGAAAATACCTTGAATTGGTAACTAAAACTAATACTAAAAGTACGCAATCTTCAATTATTCTTACTTGTCGCAGCGCATCTTCGTGAAACTGCTCGAGTACGCTGGAGTCATTGTAGTCTAGGAGTTCGCCGCTCTCGTTGCCATCTGGCATGTTGTCAGGCGGACTGGCAGCCATATTTATAGTGTTGCCAGGCTCGCCGGCGCCTTCGGTGCCTGCTCGTTAGGTAATAGACATAAATCGTATTATAACACTAATCCTATATACTTGTAGTTACAGTCAGAAATACGGAAACCTAACTTATTTCTTTGAAATTCAGAAACTACAAATCATCGACACTGAAGACAGCTCAAGTGTAGTTTATAAAATAAAACTACATAAACTACATGACCTGGAACATTCAGTTTGCGTAGGCCGCTAATACTAGCTGAGAATCTTGTAAACACCAACATATTACTGGATTGTGTAACTGAACAAACTTAAGCAATAGATTTTATAAGTCATTTAAATATCTTGCATATTCGGGAATATATTACAACCATATTTAAGATTGATGTTCAAAATGGATAACAGCAGAATTCAGCGCTAAGCATACACATTCATGCATGTTCAAAATATGATTTTGTAGTAATAGTACAAATACAAAAGTGTTTGTCAACTGCAGATTAAAACGATGAATCATACTTACACTCACCTCCGAGCCGGTGCTCAGTGTAGGTCATTGTACGGGATATGGAGCCAAAACTGAGCTTGGATGAGCTCTCCGAGTCAGAGCGGGTGCGCACCAACCAAGCTTGTTCCTCCGCCATTCTGTTCAGGGTCTATGCTGTCACGGTGACTTCTGTATGAGTGATACATCTGAAAACAATACTATTTATGGATATTTGTGTATTAAATAACTCCAAAAAAGCATAGTTACAAAGAAAGCCTAGCTATTTAACTGAAATCAGTAATAATTAATGAAATCACATTGCTGTACAAAAATAAGAGTGGTTATTTTTACATAGTGACCAATCATATTAAGACTGAAATATAAATTATTCTCATGATTATTTTTATGGCAATAGACCCCATAATAATAAAAAAAGCAACAATTACACCCATACTAATACTGATTTTAAACAAAGAGACAAGTGTTCAGAAGAATATATTGTTCAAAGGACTTGGATCTCACAGCAAAAAAAAATGTCATGATTGATTTCTTACATAATACATGACTTGTTTTTAGTATTTAACATTTAGTTTAATCTCTTAAAAATGAAATACAATCTTATAACAGAAGATGTTACTAATGTACCAATATATTCTTAGCGCTTCTGATCTAAACCAATGACCATTAACGAATTGTAATTTATCCAAATATATAATATGTAAAATCTTAAGAACACTAGTATGTATTTGTTTAGGTTTAAAAACTGTACAAACACGCTAGTTTGTATAATTTAAATAGCGTTAAAAGCAACAAGTTCGTACACATAACAAAAGATAACCTGATAATTTCATCACAGCACATTTATAGCAATAGCGCAGATACGTTGTGCCTTTTCTAGTAATTAAATTACTTTACCAAATATGTATATTAACAAGAACAATAAACCTTGTTGCGCTTATCGAAGAGTTTTAATTAAAGTAGGTAGGTACAATTCATCACTATTCGTCATTCATTTCCCGTAGAAATTATGTGATAAATATAAATGTCAGACTGTTAAAAAATTTAACGAGTAGCCTTCAAATAACTTAAAGATTAAAGTAATAAACAAGCTGAAATAAATAAAACACAATATTTACTCGAAAAACACAAAGCTAAAGTATACAAAAGATATACAACATTTATAAAATAACACACATATAACTTGTATTACAAGTAAACTCACGATTTAATCATAGATCACTGAAATAAATTAAGTTCATTCACATTAAAACAGAAGATAAGCTTAACTTTTACACTAAAACCAAGAAAATAATCCAATAACAAACAACTGCTATGAACAAGGCAATCTATACGGCTAATACTGTACAACTAAATTAGATTTTCTAATAATCAGGATTACAATGCTATTTCTATCTTTTTCACATTTCAGCATGAAGCCTAACGCGATAGAGACAGCTAGAATTATTTATGTTTTGTTTGCAACATACTTTTTCATTTTGTAGCATTATAATTCGAATGAATGAGATTTGATTGAGCAACTTCAAGTTAAAAATATTATAGTGAAGTGCAAATTTAAGAAATATTTTTTAACAGATGCGTAAAAATAGATGATTATTTTTTTGTGAATCTGAATATCAACATTAATAATTTTTTATTGTAGTTTATTTATACATAAAAATTAGCGCGTTTTAAGTATCCCAAAAAGATATTAATTAATTTGAAATTAAACTGAGAAAAATCTATTTCATTATGTTTCTAAATTTAATCATACAACAATAACAACCTATGTACTCCAATAATAAGTTATTATGACACAAAGACCATTAGTTCAAGGTTTCTTTACTAATCACTATAAAACGCTGTTGTTTTCCCACATTTTAATATGTTTAGAACATAATTTAAATCGATTTATTATTACTTTATTATTCAAAATTTAAATTAATGTAATAAACAGTAGCGAAAGAAAGAATTATGTCCGTAAATGTTGTCGGTCCGTCTATAGGAAACTTACAATTTTTAAGCGGTAAGCGAAAATATGCGTCCTTTAATTTACTCCAAAACACAAAGCAGTGGCACACAGCTGCAAGTCAACATCAAAATAATATTATACAAATTACATTGTGATTATTTATGACTCGTGTTGGGTGCAAATTTGCAATAAATAATTCAATTATTCAAAACCTGCTGCACTCAAGAACACACATATTTATTGTATTTGATTAATGTACGTCATCATTATCACTATCATGACAACTTAAAAACACCACATAAAAAACGAAAATTGTATGGTGGGTAACATGTTTTCACTTTATTTCGCAACACTAATAACGAGGTAAAAACGGCACTGCAGAAGATCAAAGGGGTTAATTATATCATTAAAGTAACTATTTTCATAATAAAATTTAATTCAGAATATACGTAATATATTGTGAAATAAAAGTTCAGTTTTTTTTACAAGAAATGCAACTAATATTTGTTTTGGAATTAACAAAAATACAATTAACGAAATGTATCTCGCAAGGGATACAGTAAATCTGCAAAGTTTAAGGTCATGAGTAGGACGGAATGTTAAATCTCACGAAAAGTTGAAAAGAGACGCAACATAAAGATCAAGGTAATATAAGTGAGACTATGTTCTGACGATAGCATTATACCATGGCGTAAAACTAATTTAAACACATAATCATTTTTATTTATCATAAATTATGATATTTATAGGGGATTTTGGAATTTAAAGCATAGCTTTTTTAGTTACTCTTTTTTCTGGAAAAGTATAATTCTTAGGAGTTTTAAAATTGAAGACTCCTATATTAAGTTGCGGATGATGGTACTTTTATTATTTTTGGAACATAATGTTTTCTTAAGAAAATTTATGGTACATCATTAGTATTATCTCGGGATCCGCATCTCATGTATGACAATTTGTGTATCGATTGTCAAGTTTCACACATTGCGCAAACAGGACGACGGGTTCGCGCATGCGCAGAAATGCGCTTTATCTTGATTTTAATGTAGATAAGATAAATACCTAGTAATCAGTAAGTAAATTGAGTTTATTTTTCCATTTATTTTATTGGTAAAAGTGGAAAAAGTGTTTTAAGCGACAAATGAATTAATCGAATCAATCCCGACTTTCATTCATTCTATTCGTACAGATCCATTTAGATGAACATCATTATTAATTTGACAGTTGACACTGACAATAACTTTTGACGATATTTAATCGACAGATGACTGGTTGACAAAACAAATAAAAACGGCGGGAAGTTACAGGATTTCCTAACATTGTTTTGTAATTATTTATTTAATGAATTATGCCCGATTTAATGAATAGCGACTACAGCGCAGTTCAAATAAAACTTATCAGAAAATATTTAAAGTTGAAAATAATTGAAGATGATGTGACATTCCGAAGGCATGACCAGGAAAGAGGTCATATTTATGATTTAATCAAAAAGACGGTTGTCCATGGAGAATCACATTCAGCGTTGTTGATAGGGCCCAGAGGTTGTGGTAAAACTACGGTAAGTAAGTTTCTCTTACATATTTTATGTTGGTAGTGTAGGGGAAAGTGGTCACCCTTCGTACACATTTTAGATTTTATTTTTTTAATTTGTGATTAATTGTCGAATTTACCTAGTTTATGTACCTAAGTGTAACAAAAATATTGTAGTTTGTGCCAAAAAAGTTTGAAACTATAATATCAACAGATTAAAGAGTTATATTAATTTTTCTACGATAAGATATTTGTACGAACGTACCCCACGTACGGGGTACATTTGTACAGTAGGTGGTATTTTTACTTTTATAAAAGTAAAAATGTTTTATTGCTGGCTGCACGGTCATTTTAAAATGTTACTAAGTATATTTTCTTTCATAAAAATCTAATTTAGATGTTCAGGTGATTGATAAAATTTAAAGGGGAGCATTCGTACGCGTACGAATGTGCCCCCTGTTAGGCTGTCCGAATGCACCCCACACCTTGCAAAAAAATTAAAATTCAACTTTATACAAATTCTTTTATTACTTTGAGAAATATAACAATTAAAGCTCATAATTAACAATGTTAACATTAATTAATCATCGGCATTTTTTCAAAAACATAACAATTTTACTCAAAATTACGAATCAAACTTAACTAAAAAAATTTACTTACCGCGCACGAAAACACGTTACGTCTTGTCAACCAATACATGGTGAGGCGACTGGCGTGACACTCCGCTAGGAACATGGGGACCAGTATGTCTATGTATGCAAGCAAAGGCGTGTTTATGTGCCGTTTAGTTTTTCTGTTATTTTAACTATACGAATGTGCCCCGCATACGAAGGGTGACCACTTTCCCCTAATCTGTATTAGGGCCTTACCAAAATAAGGACCATGTTTAGAGCCTTAGAAGGGGCCCATCTATTTTTGCCTTTATTAAAAGACTGGACAAATGTGATTTAAAAACAAATGACAAGTTAATAAGATTTAAACTTAACATAGTAACTGTTTCACTTGTCTCCTAAGTGTCTTTAGTTAGTAGCAGCTAACAGTAATGAATAATTTAAAAAAAAGTTTGTTCCCCTATAGATTGTTTAAGGTATTTGGCCAGGGATTAAAAGTCTTATGACTTTTTTAATTAATTAATTTAAGTAAAACAATTGCCAATCACCCAGCCTCTATAAAAGATACCTTATTAGAAATGTAAAAACATTTCTTCAACTTTACTGCTAACTAATGTGCATTAACAAATGTTTTTGTTTGATTCTGTCACAATGATTTTTTTTCTTTCAGTTACTGAATTCAGTACTTCATCAGTTGAGCTCAGAAGTGGACCTTCTGAATGATGCCATTATTGTGAAGCTCAATGGCCAAATACATCATGATGACAAAATAGCTCTGAAATCCATCACAGCCCAGGTGCAAATTTATTATGATTTATGACCATAAAAATATCTTATACATGTTTCATACACATATATGTACATAAATTCAAGCCTTTATTTTTGGGCACTTTTGATTAAGATGCATGCATCTCACAAACACCCAGACCTGAAAAAAAAAACTATTTTGGTCATTCAAATATTTGCCACAGTGCAACAATGGAAACTGCAACTTGTTAGAATTTAGTTAACTGTGCCACAAACATTGTCAAATAATAATACTAATTATAGCTGCCGAAACTTATTGTACATCCAATTCTGCCTACCTCTGAGGCTCTAGTCATGGGATAATGATTATTTGTATTTGTTTATTTCAGATGCAACTAGAAAATGCAGTTGGTGACAGGGTGTTTGGTACTTTTGCGGAAAATTTGTCATTCTTGCTGAGTTGTCTCCAGAGTGGCAGCGACCGTCGCTGTCGAAGCATGGTATTCCTTCTAGAACAAGTGGACATGTTCTGCCACAGCGGCATCACACAGACACTGCTCTACAACTTGTTTGATGTTACTCATTCAAAATCAGCTCCAATGTGCGTTATAGGTAGGAGAAATTATTGGTGACTCTATTTACAATATGCAATAACAAATGCTTAACAACAATCCCTTACAACATCAACAACATATACCAGTTGATTATTTTGTAGATTAAACTATTATAATATGACCACAACTTAATTGGGAGTAAGATAAAAAATAATATATTTTTGTATTTCTGATTTCCAGGAATAACAAATCGTTTGGATGTAATGGAGCTATTTGAGAAGAGAGTAAAGTCGCGGTTCTCACATCGGCACATATTCATGTTCCCAAATGAAACTTCCGAAGCAGAGGCGCCATCGTCCCCTGTTGATACGTTTAAATACGTGTTGCAGCAGCTATTGAGCATGCCCACGAGTGTTGGCCAAAAAATCATTCACTCTCCTAAAAAAAAGAAAAGGGGCGCTAGAAAATCTACAGGTAACAAATTTTTTGGTCTTTCTTTATTGTACTATACAAGAACTGAGAAAATTTTGTGGGTCATTCAAACATTTGTTCCATTGTCAAACAATGATATTTTTATTATCTGGATTCCTATACAGTTTACATTAATGTTAATACTAATGTAGTTCTGATAAAACATAATTTATTGTATAAGTAATTGCAGCAGTCCCTGGATCTATTGCAACTAAATTTCCCCAGTCAATAACAGTAGCCAAACTTGACTATATTTTCATCAGGTGTTGAAAAACATTGCTATTCTTATTTTAAAAACAATTTAATATTTCAGCTTCAGAAGAACAGATGCATACAGACACAGAGGAATACTCTGTACCAGAAAAAGTGTTGCAGAGATGTTGTATAGACAGTCAACAGTTCGCAGAATTAGATCCAGCGTTTGTAGAAGATTGGAATGCACATGTACAAAATTTGACAGAAGAAGAGAATGTTCTTGATGCTTTGGAAAAACTCTGTTACTATACTGTCAATGAGCAAGTCTTCAGGAATATTCTGGTAAGTAGGTTTTCATACAAAGTAAAATTTTATTTTTACAAAAAAATCTATAAAAATACAATATCATGGCATCTCTTTGTTATTGAGTTGTCTATGACAGTAAAACATTTTTTTTTTTAGTTTCAACTAGTTTGCAAGTTATCAGTACGGAAGCCGTATATTGATAGCGGCGATCTCGTGTCTATTATAGACAATACGGTGGCGCCAGAGCAAAGAGTAAAACTTCTACAGTCGTTGTCTATATTGGAGTTGTCTCTGGTCATCGCTATGAAACACGGCATGGATATATTCGATGGCCAGCCGATGAATTTTGAAATGGTTTTGCACAGGTAATTATTTTTTAAAATAAAAAATTATTGTAGTCTGATAGGTAAATTAATATATTTTTCCATATGTAGAAAATTGACGAGTCTTAAGCTGCCAAACAACCTGCTCTTGTGTATAGAAACCTCAAATGATATCATTGCTCAAGAGCAATAGGATGATACAATTATCATCAATTTCTGAACATTTTTTTTCACGAGAGGAAAGCGCCTTAAGCTCCCCTGTTCAGTACCTCGGGGGAGGCCGTGAGGGGTATGTCGGGGTCTCTGGCCTACCAACTCGGCGCGCAGAGTCCATCTCTGAACATTAGTAGAAATAGAATGTAACATAAAATATTTACATTACGTCTGCAAGCTTTAAATATGACAAAACAGTGTATTTATTTATCACAGTAGGTTTGACCCCATTTTCATAATTTCAGGTACACAAAATTCGCGAACGCCCACTCATCTACGCAGTCAGTTCCGCGGCCTGTGATACTAAAGGCGTTTGAACATCTCCAAGCACTAGAAATCATAATGCCAGTGAGAACCACAGACTCTTTGTACGCGACAGCCGAAACGACTGCAAGTAGAGTGCAGAAAGAATATAAACTATTTACTTTAGCCGTACATAATGAAGATATTGACGAGGCCGTCAAAAGTTTTAAGGCTTTGCCCACTGAAATTAGCCATTGGTACAATAATTCTATCTTATAAAGTCGGTTTTTTCGAGGAAGACAACTGTCATAAGAAATGCTCTGAACTATGTCAATTTAAGTTGAGTGAAGTTATTAATATATGGTGACTACCGAGTTAAGATAATAGACTACAAAGTTTTTAAATTTGTACACAGTTTTTTAATTATAGCATAACGGAAGCATGGAGAGGGAAGATAAGGGGTGGGAAAATTATCTCAAGAATTAGACGTGAAATGAACATTAGAGCCAATAAAAATATCTGAACCAAAAGTACTGCTGCGTATTATGGAGTAATAGATGGCTGAGTAAAACGCACTTATTGTTGGTTTCAATAGAGTAATCAAGCTTGATAAAAAATTGTAACTTGTGTTGTAAGCTGTATTTATTTATATTCATTGTTTTGTTACTACTTCGCTTTGATAATTTATTCTGAAAAATACATACTTTAAGAGGTTTTGATTGTTTTAATTATTTTGTCTCCGGGTTGCGTTGAGATTTCTGCTGAAATATTTGTTTTACTATTTATTATTACTAACATAGCAACGTGATAAACAATAACGCTAAGCCATTAAAAATATTGTCTTCGTTTTGGCAGTAATATCAATTCTTTTCTCTGATATTTTTAAATAAAAAAATAAAATTTTTGGAATATGTGACTGTACCTATATTCATTTTATCGCACGTTGAACTTTTATGCCGCAAAATACAAACGGGATTTGAAGAAATGAAAAATACCATCTTATAGTTTTATTTTTTGTAAAATAAAGAAGAAAAACATGCAGAATAACAGTGTTAAGTAGGTCTAACTAATTATAACTTAAACGTTTACATTGTGTGAAAGTTGTTTCATATAAAATATATAGGTTCTTCACTTATATACAGGGTGTATTTAGACTGTGATCGAAAACTGAGGCAGTTAATAGCGAGGATGTTTAAAAAACCCAGTGGCGATATTAAAAATCCCGGCAAAAAATAAAAATTTTGACGTTTTCCGTACAACCATCGGTGTTAAAAGTATGTGGCTTGTATGGAAACCTCAAAAATTTTATTTTTTGTCGGGATTTTCTTTAATGCCAGAGGGTTTGAAATCACTATCGCTATTACCTGCTTCAGTATTCGATCACGGTCTAAATACATCCTGTATGATATAGGTAAAGATTTTATAAAAATCTCTAGTTTTATTTAAGACAAAAAATGTGACGGTTGTGTTAAAGTAATCTTATAATAGAAATTTTCCATTAAAACAACAAGACAGTTACTGTACAGGGGTATATTCCACTTCCATAGTTATTACTATGGATGCTAGTGCATAATCCAATTATGTATTTTCGGTTTTAATCGTCGTGTATGATTTTTGTGTTATATTTTTAATATTTGGTGATGCTCTCCTAATTTATGTTACTATCATGCATATTTATGCATTTTACCATGCCACAGTTTACCATTTTTGTTAATTGCGGCGCAGTCGTACTAACACCCACAGTTAACTAATTCTAAATATGAATATAGTACTAGGGATAAACTTACAAACGATGACTAAATGTTTCTTAATTCAGAAATTTTGTCTCGTTCTAAAAACATTTCTAATTTATTTTATTAAAATAAGGCCCTAAAAATAATACAGCTACATTCTTAAAAGAGTTAATATCACATTTCTTAATCCAGCCATCTTATATTGGCTGTAGATATTCCGCTTCTTATAACGTCATTTTTATAGTCGCCCTCTTGAAACCTGTGCCTGAATCTGTCTTGACTAGCATTAATTTCACCTAATTCTTCCAATTCAGTTACAGTTAATTCTTTAAATTTCTTCCCCTTTATACTTTCTGGAATAACAGGCGATGACTGCCCGCCATTTCTGAATTTAGGCGTTCCGTTTTTAAAATTACCGCCATTTATTTCTTCGGCCATAGAGTCTAGAGTTCGATGGAGTTCGTTTTCGGGATTGCCAGGACGTTTGTTCAGTATACCTGTGTTTACGAAGGATGTAGATCCAGTTTCATTATTTTGGTCCGCATCAAAGCCTTTGTTCGTGAACATTTGGAGATTGCCAGTCCAACCTCCTTTTTGCTTTTTCTTGTTGGCCTAGAAAAAAAATCTCTTAAAAATTGCGAATTGATTCGCATCTATTGCGATTGACCACTTCGGGAAACACAAGCGTGAGTACTGGGGTTATGTATGTATGTAAACCGAAAACGTATTGGGGATGACTTTGACCTACTTTAGTGTATTATTAGTAGCGTATTCAAAGATCAACGAGTACTGTCAATAAAAAAATTAGCACCATCAACTTATATAATGAGGCTCTAAAACCAACTATTGAGTTTCAAATATGACATATTTGTCCAGTAATAGGTATAAACCACTTAATAGTATTTGATAGAAGTGATTTGTGGTACATCATAAGGAAATTTAATTCGTTGCAAGCCAAGAATCATATCTGCTTTCCCTTTTGACTATTTATCTAAACTTTTTCTTCTTCTTCATCAACCCATATTCGCCCACTGCTGAGCACGGGTCTCCTCTACCATTGAGAGGGTTTAGGCCATAGTCCACCACGCTGGCCTAGTGCGGGTTGGCGGACTACACACCTAAGGAATTCCTAAGAACTCTTAGGTGTGCAGGTTTCATCACGATGTTTTCCTTCACCGTTAAAGCAAGTGATAATTCAATGTAATAAATAAATAAATAAATACACCCAACAGTCACATACATAGTCCTGACCCCACACTAAGATAAGAGTTTTGTGTCGTGGGTATCAGAAACTACGAGAGACTTTTCGGTCTCACAAACACCCAGACCCGAAACAAATATTTGTGGATCACACAAACATTTGTCTCGGTGCGGGGATCGAACCCGCGGCCGCTCGTTTCGCAAGCTGGTGTCTAACCAACTGCGCCACGGGGCTGTCATGAATACACACATAACTTCGAAAAGTCAGAGGTGTATGCCTGGGGTTCGAACCCGCGACCGTCGAGATTCTCGACCGCGCGCCCAAACCTCGAGGCCATCACTGCTATCTAATACACCATTTCAATGAAGAGTTTGGTCATATAGTATGAATATTGTATAAATAATACTTACTGTAACTGTTTAAAGAATTTACCTCGTATATTTTGTCGACAACTAAGCTATGTCCGGTATTAACGCCTATTCCACCGACATCTTCAATACTGTTGGATCGATGGTAAGGTCGAAGTGCCGACACGGCCCGAGATACTCCCACCTAACAAGAAATTAAATAATTACTATAAAAACTACAAATATAACTGATCGCATGCGACTGTTGTAAATTTGCTTACTGTGATATCCAGTAGACTAATATAATTAGTACTTAACTATACTGAAATTCTAACAGTAAATGAAATAGTACCTACATATATAATTAGGCAGATATAAGCTTTTCCAAATAAAATGTAGTTGTTTACGCACACAGCGTCTATTATATTTGTTAAGTTCTCACCTGGCCATGTCTGATGCGATGCTCCGTCAAATCAGCCCCCAGTAGTTCATCGTACGGATCCATTCGTATTGGCATGATTTTGTCAATGATCCAGAGCAGCGCCATGGTGACGAGGATGCCCCACGCGGCGAGACACACCGCCGTCAGCGACTGCACTCCAAGGAGGTACCACCCACCACCTTGGAAAACCAGTACTAAATTCAAAAAAGTCATTGGCATAGACAACCCAGAAGCAATAATTGTGTATGAGGAAAATTTTTATGCCTCGACATCATTGAAATAGCGTCGATATAAGAAAAATCTTTACGACTATCACATACCTACAAAAAAATTAGCGCTTGCTTGACATGGTTAATTCTTAGAAAACTCACAAAATACGTCATATTTATAAACCTTACGAAATCGTTTGTTGTTTATTTTATCGTTACTGTTTCTAATAAATAATTCTGAGTGCATTGCCTTATTTACTCGGCTTGCAGCCAATTTGTATTATCTAGAAATTCAATGAGGTACGAATACCATTATTTATAAACTCATCACGTAGCTAACTTGTAAATAAAAGCTTCTAAAGTAATTTAAACTAAATGTAAGTTGCCAATGTTTTGAAATCGTTTTGTTTACTTCAGAAGAAAGTTTAAAATCACGCCTTAATCATACCTTTGAATAGACCAGATCTGCCATTGGTTGTCTCCATTGGGATCGGGTTATCAGCAAACAGACCGACAGCTATAACGCCTGGCACGTAACAGAAAATGGTATAATAAATACTACAACTAATGATTCAATGAAACAATCATAATTCATTATTATGACAGAAATAAAAGTAAAGAAACAATCGAGTTGTCCAAGACTAAGATGGTAGTCTAGGATTTCTTGTTTAAAAAATAGTATGAATATATAGCAAAATGTTACCCCAAATTCCGCAAGCGCCGTGAACTGCAGACGCACCGACGGGATCGTCAATCTTCATCATGTCGAAGAGTATCGCACTAGCATTGGCGATGGCAGCTCCAATGAACCCAATTAGTAGTGACTCCCAGGCACGGTACAGGAAACATCCAGCTACAATACAGCAACGTTTGCTTTGTTATTTTCAGTGTTGGGCATTAATCAATTCACTTTTAATTAAACTAATCAATTGTCAAAAAAAATTGCAATTAAATTAATTGCAATTGAATTAATTGCAATTAAACATTTAATTGTGTGTTACAATTATTTTTTTTAATTGATTGATGAAATAATTAAAATTATCAATTAACTTTTTTGCAAATTTTGTTCAGAAGGGTGGTCCGGTTCTACAACCGGATACATATACTCTTGACATATTCAAGTATTAGTAAAAATACTTGATAAAAAAATAATTGTTAATTGTTAATTTTTTTTCGTAAAATAACTAACAATTGATCAATTGTTAATCGTATAAAACCATGATTAATAATTGATTAGTTGTTAATTGCTGTCACTGCCTTTAACAACTAATTAATTGATTATTTTTAATTGTTAGTTTAATTAAAATTTGCCCAACACTGGTTATTTTGGAGTCTTGGACGAAAATTATTTTAAATGAAATGTTCTAAATCAATCTTGTATTTACTTTTCTTACATTCTAAAATTATATTTAAGTCTCGTTTAGGGGTAGGCATACATTAGTTCATTACTAAGATATACAAACAAATATTTTATCAAAGCCTAGTGGCTTTAAGATTTAAGAAAATCTTGAGTAGTTGCCGTTACCTGTTATAGACACGAGTGATCCCAAAACACTGTTGATCAGTTCCATCACCTCCGCTCTTCCTTTGTTTTTCGTAAGAGTGAAGCTGTAAATAAATTGTTTTATTTAAAGTTTCCATATATTTTGATAGGAATTTGTTGTGTCATTCGCTGTTTCAATAGTTTTTTCTTAACTTTTCCTAATAATTGGATTTTTAAAGTACAGACATATGTTATTTACGATTTTACTTACATTAGACCGAAGCATCCTCCTCCAAAAGATCCCATCATAGTCATTACGGCAGCCCGCGCGGCATATTGCCATTTAGCTCCGCTTACCTGCGATTAATACAACCAATACATATTATACTCGATGATACAAAGAACACTCGCATGTATGACTTAGTAAACATCAATAATTAAATTCTAAGCTTCCATTCCTTATTTGTTAAACATTGGTCTTCTATCAAATTGATATTGCATTTTACTAGAATCGTAAACGTTAAAATTTATAAATAGGTAGCTTATTATTTAGTAAGGTCATTTTTTCATTGTTTCCAATGTCAATTACATAATAATGGATATCTTCTTTAAGTATAGTATAGTATATAGTATAGTAGTCTATCCGGGCGGTTAGCTAAAGCCCTATATAGACTATGGGATGGTTTCCGCTTTCTTGGGAAGGCCTACGTACAGCAGTGGACGACAATAGGCTTTATATATAAAGTCCTATGTTTACGAAATAAACGTACCTAAATATTTAAATATGTTGAAGTCATAGATCACGAATCAGTCAGAATGATTCATTGCAAGGGCAGATATTCGCCTTCATTCCGTTAAATATATTCTGCGGCAATTTGTGATGTGTTATGTATGTACGTGGTTAACGTGGGAACCATTAATTTTGTGCGTTACGGTTTTAGAATAACAATGTATTCTTTAGTGTTAAATGTAAGACAAACTTAATATCCTGTAAGTTTTTGCGCATATTACATATTAATTAGGCGTTACCTACACGTGTACTTGGACGGGCCTTGGATTTGACCAGTATTTGTTTATCATAGTGGTAGGTATTTCCATCGCGACAACCTTGAAAAAATTACTTCAAGTTCTCACAACTTGTTATATTTATAAAATGGATATTTTCTATTGAGGTAACATGTATTTATAAACAAACAATGATCGTAGAGTTTATTTAGCATTTTAAATCAGTACAATGAAAGCTATTTGCAAACGATAAAAAGAAATCAATTAGACGGAACGAGCGCGCCAAATTGCCGACCATTTTGTCTAATGCGCTGATTTACAAAATGACAGGCGTTTAGTGGCAATCACCATGAAATTACAATGCATAAGTAAGTAGCGTGGATCGAAACTAATTGAATGTGCTTGTTAACATTGTTTATATGTTGTTACACTTATTCAGTAGATTTGTAATACGAGTGGTTATCTCTACTGAGAGTCTATTAAATAAAAAAAAAATCTGAAAAAACATTTAAAGACAGTGTTGTTATCAAATTTAGTATCGTAATTATGTAAGCAGGAATTCTCGGTCAATTAATTAAAAATCCTTATCTACAATTAAACCAAAAAAGAGCCAATCAAACAGGCCAAACATGAGCGAGTGTACCTACCTATGTTTTACCTGATTAGTCAATTATTATCTACGTCTATCCGCATATAGGGATTTATTAAATATGCCAAAAACTATCGGCGCATAACCACGATTGAAGCGCAAATTTTACCTTAATTTGTATTCTAAACATGGCTGAGATTAAACGATTCGTCGTTTTAAATGAAAATGTATGTGGCGCTTGCTTATTTATAAATTAAGAATCTAGTTGGTACATTAGAATTTAGATTAATAATACTTTGCAAAATAAATTATTCTTTCTTGTCTGTGATATTTTTTCGTTTGATCCATTTTATATGCTTTTTCTTATTTATTTACAAGAACCTTCTCTTCTACTGAGAGGGTGTCGGCTCAGCAGTGGGGCTTATACGAGCTAATAATAAATGAATAAAAAATTTATATCATCTCAGTTCACCACAATGTCCAAGGTATGAGACGTAACAGGCGACGGTTTATGCCTTTGCGTATTTGAATGTCATTATTTAAAAAAAAAAAGACCAGCCATGGTGGCAGTAATCTGCGTTGCCCTAGGACCAGACTAAATACGTGTGGTATTACCACATTGAAATATTAAAGAGTTGAAACAAAACGGTCCGCGTAATTACGTTCACGTGCCATGTTTTAAGAATGAATGTGTTAAGTACTGATTTATTCGATTTTATTTTGAATGCGCGAAACGTATGCAGCTGATTGAATATATTATTTTTGTAGGTAAGTATATCTTATTGAGACAATTTTAAATCTTGTAACTTTTTCTTTTATCACTAAATATATTTCAAAATTTCTTTTTCACTTTCATTGCTATGTCATTTTTATTACTACAGTATTAGTAGGTACCTAATAGTATAAAGCTCTAAAATTTCAATAGATTTTTTTTTTGATAGGAAAAAAAAAATATACTTATATTTTGTACTTAAAGTTACATTTGAAGGCAGCTGCACGACATTAAGCATAATTAAAAAAACAACAACAACAACATGCCACACGCCTATATTCCCCGAAGGGGTAGACAGAGATGCATTTTTGCAACCACATTTCGCCAGGTATGTATCAGTCCCACGTAGTAGGGGCGAGCCTATTGCCGTTTTTGGGGCACATTTCTAGACTCCGTGCTGCTACTGAGAATTTCCTAATGGAAAAACCCAATAACACCTTGCCCGACCCGGGAATCGAACCCAGGACCTCTAGATCCCACGGTACATGCTTGTACCGCGAGACCACGAGGCAGTAATTTAAAAAAATGGTGAATGAAAGGATCGTGATCCTCATTAGTTGTTTATTGATCACTATTTTTCACAGATCTTCATATTGTGAAAAATGAAATCAATAGGTACAAAACACTCTTTCAGAATAAAAGTAGCGTCTAAAGCGCTCAAGTCTTTAACATCATAATACATTTTCGTCGCCAAATTGTTTTTGCCATAAATAAATTAGCAACTTGTCTTCGCATATAGCATAATTCAAGATACACTTAGACTTACCCCGTAAGTACTCCCGGAGTTGAAGGCCAGCCACCCCCACCACAGGACAAAGGTGCCCATCACAGCGTTGACGGGGTTGCCGAGGGGCAGCGGCGCTGTCCCGCGGGCGTACCTTCCGAGACGGGGCCCCAGCATCAACGCCGACGCAAATGCTGATGCACCACCTGGGTTGATCGTCATATGTTTTATTATGGTCATCAGATCATATTCGAGACATAGCTGGGCACGGGCTTCCTCAACAGCTGAGAGAGTATAGGCCATAGTCTGTTATGCTAGCCTAGTGTGGATCGGATTGCGTCAATTGTTTAATTAAAAATAATATATTGAGACAATATGGGTTATAACTGTAAAACTCAATACTTAATCAAGATATTACATTTAATTTTATATGTTCAAATTTTCATTTTTTAGGAATGATTAGTATGCTTTTTAAGTATGGTGACTTGGGGTAGCCGTAAAGAAAGTAAAATCTCAACTTACCAATCAGATGAACAGGTCCCGAACCAGCGATATCAACGGCTCCAAGCTTGTTTAGGAATCCGTGGGAGCCCCATACCCATCCCGCGGGCACACAGTACACTATCGTGTTTAAGAACGAGAACATGCAGTATGCTTTGAAGTTGCACCTGTTGGAAGAGAAACCAATGGTTCTAGTATATGTTATTGTATAATTTTTATAATATAGAATTAAAACGTATACAAGTTCTATTGTGAGAACGATTTGTGTGTCAGATGTTTTAATGATTACCTTTTTTTCTGCTATTTTTGAATATATCACAGCGATAGTATAGGTAGGTAAGTTCGAGATGCGCTTATCATAACTCATAAGGTAGTAGGTAACTGTGCCATTAGTTCCCATAATACCAACCTTTCAGCCATAGCGCCGCTTACAATGGTTGTAGCTGTGGTAGCAAAAGACAGCTGGAAGAGGAACGAAGCGAAAACTGGTCCCATGAGGGCGTCCCCGACCGGAGGGTCCACTAAAAAGTCACCCACTCCTATAAACGGATTAGAATATGTCCCTTCGCCAAAAGACATGCCGTAGCCGAAAATCCAGTATGTAAGACCTGGTAAAGACAAAATAAATAAATTTAAGAACATTATCCTTATTAAATAAAAAATAAAATTAGGTTTACACAAAAAGAGTAATTAAAAGATAGAAAAGTAATATTGCGGCAAAAACTGGTCATCGGACATTGTCAATGGGAATTGATTTTTAAGTTTCTTTAGCAAATTGCTTTTTGATTTAGGTGTCGCAATATACTAAAAGAAGCCGCAAATATATAGGGAAATGTTGGCAACTTCTACATCTTAATCAGTTCATTTTAATCATTCAAACGTCGTATCAAATGTTGTATAGGAAATGTACTACCCTTACCTCCGAGTGAAATGTCAGCTAAATTCTTCATCATGATGTTAGCTTCATTTTTTATGGACACGCATCCCGACTCTAACATACCAAAACCTAAAAAAATAGACTAATTATTTAAAACACATAAAAAGCTAAATAAAACAGCCTCCTTTTTTATGACATTGAAATTTTAAAAATAATTTAAGTATATTCTGTTTAAACCGAATTAGCATGTGATTATGAGGAAAGAACTTGTCTAGTTGTAACAAGTCAAGGTTGAGAAACCAAGGCTTATGTTATCGCAAGATGGACATTTTCCTCTTTTTGCAATAGTTTGGTGGCAACTTTGTTTCCTAGTGATAATATTTAGTAGCTATTAAGGGAAAATAATTTCAATGACTTACGAATGACCTTGGAGATGTTCGTTTTATGTTTCTAAGGCCAACAAAAACATATTGTATTTATACAAACCATATGAAAAAATAAGGCAAATATATTTGGTCGGAGAAAAGAGATATTTAATTGAGTTTTTATGTAATAGTTACTATGCTGGAAGGTAGATAATCACATTTAACACAATCGTGCCGGTTTTAGGATTCCGTACGTCCGCATAAAAAACGTAGGTAACCCTTATTGCATCACGCGCAACATGATTTCCGGAATCCTCTAAACCCGAGTCCGACTCGCACTTTACCGGTCTTTTGATGTTCATTATGTACATTATTTTATTTTGAATAAGTACAAAAATACTCTAAAACGTGCGTATTGTTGTTTACTTCGAATACATAAATTTATTTGAGAATCATGAGTACTAGTACTCATAAAAATGAACTCGCACTGTAAGAAAATCATAAAACTTCATTTCGTGCAGAAAATAAAATCTAAAACGACAAAAATATCGCTGAAGCATTCGTGTTGTAAATTTTGAGAAGCAATACATTTCCTTGTAAGAATAATAATTAATTATTATCGTTTACATCTTGAAACCGATAAACATGTCAAAAGCTGCAGGTAAAATCATACTCTAAGGAAATCTAAAAAGGAGAAGTACATATACCAAACTGGTGAGCATATTTGTGAACCCATAGAGGATGCAATTTCAAGCTCGTGTTCATGTCATGGTAGTTGCACAAACTGTGATACATATATTTTTTACTATTTTGTAAAATATGATTTATCCGGTTATGTTTATTAGGGTATATATTGTTGTTTTTTAATTTGCACGTGGATGTATGTAAATTTATGTAAAACATGTGACTGTTTTAACAAATAAAAGAAGCTTTTAATGACAATAGGAATGCTAACTAGATCTTCATGATCTTCCAGTCATATCTATAAGATTTATAATAATGTTAAATTTTACGTTGTTTTTTTTTAGTTCATGCTCAGCGGCTTAAGAACTTATTAATCCTGGAAATCATATGATACATATTTTGCCTTTGCGTCTCATGTTAGTTTAATTATTATTGGTCTTTTTTAAATGATGTTTTTTTAGATGACTTATATCTTATAGCTAGGTAAGCTATTACATTCTGTGCTAGTAGGTATATATACTTTTGTGACATTAATTTTATCATGTTGAGAATCATCGCCTAGTGTTTATGTCAGCAATTTTAAATTTAAGTTGCTTAAAAAGCCTTTGGAATTAATTGTACGTAGCAAGAATTAGCAAGGAGAGTGTTTTTTGCGTTTTTGATTAATTATAATTAATGTGCGAGTACGGTCACTTGTAAATTCCCATTTTTTGTAAGGATTACGTTATGTGTAGAAATAAGTCGTATTTAAGGAGCCTAAAATATGATGAATCATTGCACTATCACGTGTTTGTGTCTGCGTTGGTCAGGGTTGAGGAAAACCACCTGTCATACAATATGATTGAGAATAATTTTAGTAACACATCTATTTTTTCTTATTGTCATTATCGTATAGGGTTGGCATACGATTTCAGTATATTTTACGTTAAGCATATTGTGCAGAAGTGTTTCGATGTTTCGAGTTACCTCAGATAGTTTTCGTTGTCCTTCAATAATGCTGGCTTTTTTGAGTTGTTAGCGTATGTAGGAAAGAGTCCAAGACATTAGGAACTAATAATTCTAATAAAAAAAACAATTCTAGTAGTTATGACCTTAATAAAAAAGAACACAAGCCTTTATTACCAACGAGTTTCTATATTTTCGACTACAACGTAATTAAAACAATTATATCAGAGAAATGCATACTTATCGTCGCGGGAAAAAGCTACTAAGCTTCTAATTTTTTTATAAAGTTCGCTAACAAAAATCATATTTGAATGTCCGTTCTCATCGATCCAAATTTTCATTAGGTGAAAGAATATACAGGATAGAACACGGCAATTTGATTGTAATAAACAGAGATAAATCTAAATTGCACTTCAAACAAGTCTGGCAATGGACAGGCAGAGAAAGATCATTTTGTAGAGTGACCTGGCGTTAATTTTATTTTAGTGCATGACGCCTACACACCTACAAAAGTTTTTGGGAATTTCTTAGGTATAGTCTTCCAATCCGTACTAAGCCAGTGTGGTGAACTAAGGCCTACACCCTCTCAATAGTAGGGGAGGCTCACGAATAGCAGCGAGCTGTATACAGCCTGATGATAATGACGGTGATGAAATCAAAAGCTTTTTAAACACTTTACTCATGTGCTCGTAGCCCGTCTATCTTTCAGGGGTGCTAATGTATTAGACTTGATAGAGTTCCGTACTTCCACATTTATAATTAAAGTTTTAATTGAATAATATTTTCTTTTTTTTAAATCATTGTTGTAATAAAAAATGAGTTATTTCCTGAAGTCTGCTAGATTATAGTTAACAACGGTATGAATATTTATTTAGGCTTTGTTTTTTTAAGTTAATATGAATAGGGTTTTTTTAATTCATACTGAACTACTCAAATTTTCCAACAATTATTCTATATGACAACTTAAACAGCGATATTATTACAAGAAAGAAGCAAATAAATACACAAAGGCAGTTGTGTTCGATATATTTTATAGGTAATTGGAATTCTAATCGTATCAGAACTCTTCATAAAATAATTTAAATGATCTGTATAAAAAAAAAATTATTATAAATACTCACCGGTTTGCATAGTAAAAATAATGAATGAGGATGTCAAGATCCAATTGGTGTCTTCCAAATCGATTTCGAAACTCTCTTGCAGGTTTACAGTCGTATTGGTCAAGTTTGGGGACCGCAGCCCCATTCGAGGGTAATTCATCGTCCAGTTGGACTCCATTTTATTTTTTTTCAATTTTACAATCTTTTTTCAATTAAAAGTTGCTTACGCTGTAACTAATTCATTTTAATAATAACATATTTTATTTTATTCTTATGTTTTTCGTGAAGATGTTTTTATTTTTAAATCATAAAATATATTTTAATTATAGCAAAGAGGCTATTTGATAAACCTACGTCGCAGTCACTGGCTGTTTATAAAATAGATTTTTAAAATTTTATTTTGATACTTTGTGCGTTAATTTAAACTTTTTTAACACATTTATTCGAAGGTTTTTTCTATGTATATTTTTAAATTTTAAGTACGTTTTGCCATGGGATGATGGCAAATGAAATGCCTGCCTTGTTTGCGAGCTGTTTTATAAAGATGCCGCCGGAGTTCGTTGCGTGATGCTTAGCACGGATGTGCGAAGTTGTTCATTACATGGACTCGGCATACTTTAATGTCAGCTCAACAAGGCTTTTCCATTTTTATTTGTTAGAAGGGTTTAGTATACTACACGTACTTTGTACTTTCTACAGTCTATTTTGCGATATGTTATAGTATTGATGAATATATAAATTAATTTTTATTTCATCTCAGCTCTGTGGGCAAAAAAATCAGAGAACAACTTTTAAAAAATAAATCTCGATAGCGGAGATCTTTTAATGATCAGTGGACTAATGTATTAACTATTATTGTCGAAAATGGAATATCAAGATACAAGAGATAAACATTTGCTCCCTGAAAATTATTTATTTTGACTTTAAATGGTTTCTTCTTCTTCTTCTTCATCAACCCATGTACGCCCACTGCTGAGCACGGGTCTCCTTTGCCATTGAGAGGGTTTCAGGCCATAGTCCACCACGCTGGCCTAGTGCGGGTTGGCGGACTACACACCTAAGTAATTGCTAAGAACTTTTTAGGTGTGCAGGTTTTATCACGATGTTTTTCCTTCACCGTTAAAGCAAGTGATAATTCAATTTAAATACACACATAACTTCGAAAAGTCATAGGTGTGTGCCTGGGGTTCGAACCCGCGACCGCCGAGATTCTCGACCGCGTGCCTAAACCTCGAGGCCATCACTGCTTAAATGGTTTACTTGATATAAAATAAAATATACCTAACATATAATAAATAACATAGAATTTGTTACACTTCGTCAAAGTGACTGTTAGATTTCTTACTATTAGTATTCGATTTATGACTTCAATCCCTTGAATACGGAAATACGCTTTACTACACTTTTTATCATAAACAGTTTCTACAAAAGACATACAATTACACATGCCATATCCAAAGTTAACTCAATAACGTATACGTTCATCAGATGTGTATACTCAAGTATGCGAGCACAACGTCGCTAATTCGTGTATTTTCATACACTTTTCAGCATGTTGACAGTGCACGTTGAACTTGAGAGCACAATACGCGAGCATGTGGGTCAATGCTGTGCGAGATAAACCTCGCTTCCTAACACCGACGAGTTTACCATAATGCAATCCTTTAAGATTAATCAAATATGTATTTAAACAATTAATAAAAAACCCTTTCCTACAAGTATTGTGTGGTTTACTTCCCCTTTCCTTGACAGAAAAAAATATCTTTGTTAATTTGTCAAGATATTCATCTGTTGCGAGCGTGACAATAAGTGTCTAGTTTTATCTAAAGTATAGTCTTATTGGTATAGTGGCAATTAGTAAATCATTCAAGGATTGTTACGTTCATCATACGACATAATAAAATTTTCCTACCTTCACTATGTCCTTGGTCCAACTGCACACGTGTAAGCTTTGGCAGGATAAGAAAAAGAAAAATAAAATACAGTCGAGGAATAAAGAACTTTTTCCTTTTTTGACTTGATAAAAATATATCGAATTCGCCTTTAATAAGAGTTAAAGTTTTTTTTACTAATAAAGTAGTCTATAGATTTAGAGATGACGTGATGTGATAATCAGACATGGCGAAAAACGCTAAAATGCGGTGAGGAAGAGGTTAATGAATCGGACTGAAGAGGCTAAGGTAGACATAAGTAGGTAGTAGTAAGTAGGTAGAGGTAGGTAGGTTTTCTCCTGACTTCGCATGAAGAAACACTGTAAGATAGCTGTTACATACTCGAAGATATAACCCTGCTCGCTTTTAACGGCTACAACATTTTCGTTATCGATGTAGCTTGTAAACACTATTTATTGATAATATCATATAATTATACTTGGAATTTTTGCTTTTTTTATAATAAATCTTTCTTACAGGATGTTTTGATTCGCTTGTCAAAGTATAGGTTCTATAAGTATAGTTGCGTTGGTTTGTGAGACCCTCTTTGTAGGTACCGCAAACGATAAACGTTTCCGTAACCTATGGTTCGACTGGAAGAGATTGCTTCAGACATGAAATCCACCTTTATATTGTTTTTATAAAAAGTGTTTAAAAACCGTGGTCGAAATCTAAGGCCACTATGATTACCGTGACATAAAAAAAACTTTTTCCTCACAACCACGACTAGCTATTAAAGGTATGTGTTCTTTATAAAACGTGAAAAATATCGCGATATTTGTATTCACAATCACACTGGACTGTCTTAGTTTTCGAATTTGGTGCATGTACATTGTACACCTAAACGAAATGAATAAACAAACTATAAAGCTGTCACCTAATCAAAATCCGCTTCAAAAAGTACCACGGTTACAATTTAGTTAATACATTACAGTTTACACGTGTAATGGCAAAATTGTCAAGACTGCGTGCCGTCAGCGTTAGTGCCCTATATGGTAGCTCGGGTTGACGCACTCTCGACGTATTACAGGCGATGTCTGGAATCTTTTAGAATTTTGATGATTTATAATACTTTATTGTATACCCATGTATATGTAGATACATAATGTAGCTGAAGAGACATAAGATACAAATGGCGGTCTTATTGCACAAGGTGATTTTGGAGGATGGGTAGTGATAAAGGGTAAAAAAGAAACCATCCTTTTGATCGATTGTTGACGATACTTTTAAAATTTTTCAATACTTTTTATTATTTTTAATGAGGTGTATGTAATTTTTTTATCAGGTAGAATGTAGTGACTGAAATAGCACCCGGAGTCTACTAGTGATGAATAATTACGATTACGTTACAAGTGATTTGTGCCGTAGATATATTTATTTGCACCCAAGTGATGAATGATTGTTCCTATGTACCTACTGATATATGTAAATACGATAAAAAAATTAATAATGTTTTGTAACATTATAAAATATAAGATAATTTAGAAAAAAAGTAAAGAGGTGCGACGACAAAATAAGACGTACACCCACATGGCTTCTAGAAAGTTTATCTGAAGGCATCACGTCCCCCTTGATCCCCCACCGAATTCACCCCTGTATAAATCATAATTCGGTCGCGTGATAATCATGCTCGCATTTTAGATACATTGCGCAACATCCTTTGTCACATTATTTCATTATGAACAATTAACACTTTTATAATAACAACAATTGGTTGTTCAAATTGTGAAAATTTGTTGAATTAGTAATTGAATGATGGATATCTACTGGTTTGTACTGGTTCCTATTATCGTTCCAAAGAAGTCGGTAAACTAACTACATCAACAAACATTCGATATCGATGGGATAGCTGGGATACGAGGTATTTTCATATGCTTTTTCTTTTCGATTTATTTATTTACTTGTTATTTAAAAAAAAACATACTTCACGCCATATTCCCCGAAGGAGTAGGCACAGATGCATTTCTGCACCCACATTTCGCCAGGTATGTATCAGTCTCACGTAAGAGGGGGCGAGCCTATTGCCGTTTTTCGGGCACATTTCCAGATTCCGTGCTGCTACTGAGAATTTCCTAATGGAAAAACCCAATAACACTTTGCCCGACCCGGGAATCGAACCCAGGACCACTAGATCGCACGGCACATACTTGTACCGCGAGACCTCGAGGCAGTGGTTGTTTTTTATTGTTTTAAAATATAAATTCACCAAACATTCACACACCTAGATCAGACCCCACACACCAGGAAGTCCTGTGTCGTAGATATCTGTAACTATGGTTGAATTTTCGGTTTGAGAAACAACTAGATCATAACAAATGTTTGTGGCTAAAGCAAACATTTGTCTTGATGCTGGTATTTAACCAACTGTACCACAAGTCCACAACACAGTCAAACAATTTTTCAAATCAACAGTTTTCCCTAACTTTTCATTTAGGTAGACAATATCTAAGTCAGGATGCTTATGCCTGTATGTAATCTCTAGGATATTACATAAGCAATTATTATTCTAAATATCAGTATTAATTTCGTATAAACTTAACGATCAAAACGGACACTACACGATTATTTTACTAATTAACTTCGTTTCGGTACAAACTTTGTGTGACGAATCGATCTCATCTAAAATATTCCGTGTGCGTAAGTATAATGTTATTTACATGTAACATGCGACATTTGTCACTTCTGTTGGATTAGGAAGGAGCTGTTAGATTTCCCGAACTGGCTACCCATAAATTACACATTATTTATTGCGAAGTTTTCAACTCGAACTATGAATGTACCACGTTAAATCGCGCACGTGTATCATAATTATCTTCAGCCCATGTAAGTCCCACTGCTGGCACGGACCTCCTCTACTTCTGAGTGGGTTGTATGCACTGTGGTATGTGCGTATGTGTGTATTGACAATGAATGACAATCATGTACTGCAACGGCGAAAGAAAACATCGTGAGGAAGCTTCTAGGTGTGAAACTGAAAGATTTTAGGAATTTCTTAGGTGTGTAGTCCGCCAACCCGCACCTCCAGCGTGGTGGCTCAGAGCTTAACCCTCTTAGTTGTATAGAAGGCCCGTGGCCAGCAGTGGGACGTTTGAGGGATGATGATGACGATTAAATTAATTCGACAAGTCATAAAATTTTCATTAAGAAGCGTAATCGTCTCTACTTAGTACTTGATACGTTTGCAAATACACTACGTGTACAACAACACCGGGTATTAGGTATAAAAATACGTGAGGCGAATGTTTTGGTTAAAGTTTTACTCATCACACAACGAAACATCGCGACCATTTCAGCTAGAGCTTCATGCGAATGACACCGAAATTTGCAATTGAAATAGAAGCTATTTATACAACTACAACGAAATAAAGGAAACAAAATAAAATCATAATATAGAAATTACATATAACAAACTAGTATTAAAGTTTTAATAATAATGCATATATTATGCATGTACTTACTCATACCTATATTTCTCGAAGGGATATATTGAAGTAGGTACATATCTGTTCTTACATTTCATCTTTGGCCGTATAATTTGGCATATTGCCCTTCGTGTTGTTGTCCAGAATCATCAATTAGTAAAATCCAAATCAAAATCAAGGTGGCTGGCAGCGGTTGGATGAGGAGGGCCGAAGATCAAGCCTAGTGGCGTGCCATAGCAGAGGCCTATGTCCAACAGTGGACGCAATAAAAGCTGATGATGATGATGAAAATCCAGTACCTAACATTTTGTTTTACGCAGAAATTTACCCGGGATCTCTACATCGCATTGCACATAGGTACTTGAGCCGCGACATCACGAGGCAGTCTATGATAGATAGTTGTTTACTGAGAGAAATATACTTTTGCTGACTTTGCAAATGTGCGAATAAGGCCACTGGGTTAAACCATGGTATGTGGCCCGCAAATGACAGTGTGACGTATGTAAGTGGGCAGATATAAATAAAGTTATCGATAAAACATAAGATTCCTAAATTGGGAATACCATAACATTGGCAATGACGTGAATGTAACCGCAACTTAATTTTTTTACATTAACCTTGACTTTGGCGTAGGAATAAAAACGCGAAACTATCCGTCGGTGTTGTGTAAATCATAAAAATATCATAGGTAGGTACATAATTTAATTATTTATTTCGATGTTTGAATACAAGGATATACTTAAAGTCTAAGTGGCGCGAATCAAACCACAATCCTGCGGGGATGGACAAAATGTAAGGCATCACTAATGAGGCTAGACTATTTCTGAGAAACTTAGACGACAATCTTCACGCATGCATAATGCAAGTAACATTTTTATTCACACAAAAAATGGTGCGTTTGTTGCTTTATGCATTTACCGCAAATGAGAATTTTGTAAAAGAAATGACAGCTTGATTCTGTTTATTTCATGAATGCAACAGTCCAAACTGGATGGTAAATAAAATTAAAACATTACCTATACCTCATTCACGATAAGTTGATTCTTTTGGCATATCGACTAATGATGGGAAACAGAAAATATCGAGAAGTTCAAAAATATTGCGTTTTAAAATACTGCATTATGTGTGAAATTCTTTATTACTTTCGACATATAAAACATTATTTAGATAAGCGGTGGTGGGTCATAATAAGTACCTATTTAATATTTAAACAGGATTATTTTTAGACCTCCCGCCAAATTTAAATAGGTGTTTTAGACCACGGAAGTAAACAACTTCCCCAAAGAAACACGGGTCGAAAAGTAAAAAAAAAATTCAGACCTTCTACACGAAATCGACCACGTGAGCAGTTTTCTATGGGAGGGTCGAATTATTTATCACGTTTCGACCCATGTTTCTTTGGAAAAGTTGTTTAGTTTCATGGTCTAAACAACCTATTTTAAGTTGACAGGAGGTCCAAAAATAACGCAGTATGTAAAAACTAAGGTTGAAAAATTAAATAGTTTTATCTTTAAAACAGTTTTTATTAAGAAACTGGAGCACAGCCATGATCATCATAGCGTTCAATAAAATTATCGACGTGGCAATCGATATGAACGATGTTACGTCGCTTTCCGTCCGAACGATGTAACATTATACAAACGTCAATTAGTTTCAGTATTCCTATTTTAATTTTACTTTGAAGCAATAAAGTCTCAAAATTTTTGGATAACGCTTATATCTTTAGGGACTTTTGTATTGTATTTATTTTTTTTTATTTATCAAATCATTAAAATAATAAAATAATAAGTTTTTTATTTCAAAGTCATGTCTCAGAAAAATTGACATCTGCCAAAAGAATCAACTTATCGTGAATGAGGTATAATAGTGTAATTGTACCGGTAAAAGCAATTTTAATGTGTTAATAGTTAGTTTATTTCTTAACTGTTAGAATTTGATACAATATCATTTTTTTCAATTTCCAAAAAAGTATAAAAGAAGGTGGAAGTGGATTCAAAGACCCTTAAAAATCATTTTTTTTATTTAAAAATTTAGTTTTTTACGGTGTTTGCTAACGCCATCTAGTAATTACCTCCGCTTTTTTTCTGTACTTAGTTAATCAGCTTACATGTAATTGACGTAGTACCTAGTGTTTTTACTAGATGTCACTACACTAATTAGTACTGCTATTCAATAAAAGATGTCATTTCGTGTATATTTTATGAAGATTGAAAAATATCTTAAACATAGATATTTTGTATTTAGGCCTAATAGGATATGGACAATAATTGTACTTGCAAATTTTGTAATTATTAACTAAAATAAATGTAACATAAACATATTAATGAGCTTTTTTTATTTTATGTCTGCCATCTAGTGAGATTTATTGATTTTATTGCAATGTTTAGTTCAAATATATTTGTCATAGTACTACTATTGGCTACTAGATGTCACTAAAATAATAGGTATTTATTGTTGTCCTACTGGCTAACAGAAGGCAACACGTATCAGTAATACAATTAATATTCTAATATTTTGTTGCAGACCTTAATTTAAATCTATGAAATAATGAATAAACGTCTGTTGTTTTACATAATTATCGTTCGAGTATTATGATTTTTTTTTTGGGGTTGTCATAAGTACGACGAAGTTGCTTCTTAGTCACGTCTCACGACGTCACAATTTATTATGTTTTAAAATATGCTATTCGCCAATAGATGGCTGTTCGTTGTTTTCTGTACTTTACAAAGACTTACTTAAATTTTATAAAATCCCCATATTTTCAACATCATTTAATATTTTGACGGAAATATATCGTATTTAATGATGTACATGTAAAGAAATAGTCTGAAAAATGTTTTTATATTTATTAGTTATGGAGAAGAATTTTTTTTTTAATATTTTGCACTTGTTACACCATAAAAATGAATTAATAGGAAAAAATCTATATATTCGGATTAAAACTAGCTTTAAATAAACAATTAACACGCACTGTCAATGATTTAAATAATTAATATCTGTACCATTTTTAAAATATAATGAAGGTAGATGGGTCATGGCATGCACGAGTAGTTGTGACTTGTCACCCGCACACTTGTACTGTAGGTACTAGTGATTTTACTTTACAAATCTTAAACATCCTTAATTTTTCAGCACTACTAGATTAATTAATCGTTTATCATTGAACGCTTGCCTATTTAGTCTCAACAAATCATAGGAACGAAACAAAAACGAGACAGTCCATGTGACAAGTGATTTATACCCTGAGGTCCGGAAAGAATTAAACTGCTGCAACATGTTAAAGAAAAGTATGTACATTTTTTACTATTACAAATAATTCGTTCGAAAACATTCAATGAAAATCTGTTTATTGGAAAATGTTTCGACTTTTAGTATTCCGATAATCAAGTCCGCCTGGGTAGGTACCACGTTATTTAAGTTGTACAATTTGTTTATACCGAGAGTAACGCTTTTGTTTCTAAAATATTATTCCACAACTAAGGATATGATTTGACGGATTTTGTGGGTGTTTCCATGAAGGGCGATTTGCTGCATCCGCCTATTGGAAGCCTAAGCCGGTACATCTGTTGTAGAAGAGACCCACGCCCAGCTATGGGTGATCATAAGATATGTCTATTGGTGACATATCAAGTTTTCTTCACTTTAACAGGTATAATGCAGGTTGCAATACTTTGTTCTTTAGTCAATCTGCTACATAAATTCTATGTCGCGAAAACGTGGAACAGCATCTTAGAATAAAACCAAGATATTCATTTAAAAGGCGTTTATGTTGTATCATAAACCTGGTTTGGTTTACAAAAAGCTTTTGATGGTTAGACAAACCCTCGGTCTTTTGTTTCATAGCTTCACCTCCATTTTGTCAATACAAAATGGTTTTAATAAGCCCTCAATGTTCAAAAACACTTTATGTTGGTCTCCACATGTTTTATTATGAAACAACTTTCCCAATCTTACAAGAAACTCTTCTCTCTAAATTAATAGTTTACTAACTAATACATTTAAAGAAATCAAGGAAGCTTGGAGCATGTCTCCGGAACCTATTTCTCAATTTTTATTATTATTTTTTAAGATTCTGGAATTTTTTTCTCAAAAAGAACCATCCATTTTCGTGGTTCTTCAAATATTCAGCACACAGACGTTTATACAAAGAGATAGGCTACCGCTAAGTTATAATTCTTCTTCTTCTTCTTCATCAACCCATTTTCGCCCACTGCTGAGCACGGGTCTCCTCTACCATTGAGAGGGTTTAGGCCATAGTCCACCACGCTGGCCTAGTGCGGGTTGGCGGACTACACACCTAAGAAATTCCTAAGAACTCTTAGGTGTGCAGGTTTTATCACGATGTTTTCCTTCACCGTTAAAGCAAGTGATAATTCAATGTGAATACACACATAACTTCGAAAAGTCAGAGGTGTGTGCCTGGGGTTCGAATCCGCGACCGTCGAGATTCTCGACCGCGCGCCCAAACCTCGAGGCCATCACTGCTTGTAGTTATAATTCCGTACCCTCATTCTGTTAAGTTCCTTTTAAGTTCAACCTTTGGCGTTTTTCCTGCAAAAATCCAGAATTGGTGGGGTTGTTTAGAATTACCCCATAACAAATCCAGGAATAGACGATCGATACGTAATCATATTCGAAAACATCAATCAGCACATACTTTACCATGGATGGATGGAACATAGGTATTGAGCGATGTGATTTTTTAACTGATTGGTAAATCAGACGGGTTTGGTTAGAGTTGTCTGTTATTTATTTATCTTCAATTTGTGTATTGACTCTTTTATCCCGAAGAGTTTCAACGCAGAATAATTTTAATTATTAGTACAGGTTCTAATTAACATTATAGTCTGACATGATTAAGTAGGTATGAAAGGACAGTCCGTCGCCCTTATGGAGGTAGTAGTTCTTTCTTTAATTATTTTTTCTTTGTGGAACACATACTTATGTAAGAATATGTTTCATTTTACTTAATTTTATTCTTATGATTCCAAAGCATGTGAAATAAAAATTAAATGAATAATTTTGGGGTCTACATTCAAAGACATCTTGATTTTTTGCAAGGTTCAATACGAATATAAATAGGTAGCTACACAGGTTTTTTATTATGGCAAAATCTACATCAATAAGATATCTAACTGTACTAGTTCAATGTAGGTATAACTTATATTCTTGGAAATATTTTATTACTGTATCAATTTAACCTTAGTAGGTTACAATTACGTTCGTAACAATAACAATCCTAGCTCCCTATCACTAAACAGTTTACAATTTGTAACAAATCCCATCGGCAACTGCAATAGATGTTTTACGATATTAGATAAACCAAACGACTTAGATAATACCACAACTAAATTGTCGGAAATTTACATAACTAATGAAGTTTGATCTTGTTAAAAATGAGATTTCCGCTTTTATTGAAAAAAAAAATCTTCTAGCGGTTCTATTCTCTGAGAAAAAAATTTCATCTTGAAAGAAAATTTTTAACGAGTTTATTTTCTTCTGTTGATATCAATTATACTTAATTTATATCCGTTAATAAATAAACTTTTTAGACACAAAGGAATTCCATCTTTATAGCCATCATACTAAGCTATATTAGCTATATAAAATAGCATAAAATAATATGCATAAATCACAATAAAAAGCAGAGCGTGAACGCATAATTGAGTGTTTATTTAACCTATCAATTGGTATTTTTTGTTGCTTAATATTACCGTCTCATGACTCGCCATTATATATATCGATTTGAGATGATGCCACATAAAAACTTATTTTAAACCAAAGAGGTAAGGTTGTAATTGATCTAACGAATTCCAAACGCGAACAGCCTTGCTGAGATGTTACGGATATGTAAACCTTAAAACTATATCAGCAAGGTTGAATATCGAATATCATTTCGACACAAAGAACGTCGACTCCCCGTGAGTTGGGAGGCGTGGTCGGTCCACATCTGACCAGAGACGACACAACTCTCAGTATCCAACCGTCATTCGGACGTTCCGAATACAACATTTCAAATTTCGAATCATTGATCCGCGATCTCCGGTCAGTGATTAGTAATGATTTTGTAAATTACGAACTTGTCTATTATACTTTGATACTTCGTTTACATAACGACCAGTGGCATTCCAATTTTTTAATTTCGATTTTGAAATTTAACTAGAAGACTGTGGCAAGTGTAGTGAGTGCGAAAATGGAGGACATAAACAAACTGACGAAGATACCTTCGAAGAATTTCTCTATTGAATCGATTGTCGGCATCAACGAGCGCAGGTCGCCCGAAATCGATATTGAAACCAATATATCCCAGGACTATTCGGCGAACAATTCGCATTCGGAAGACGAAGATGTGAAAATTAGGGATGGGAAAGTGGGTTATTATTTCCAACAGAATAGAGTATCGAATTTTCCTTTCTTTATGTCTTACGACAAAAGGGTGGGTTTCCAAAGCGAGCAAGGAGGTCAGGAAGATCTGAAAAGAGCGAGTCCCGGGAGTGTGAGGAGCGAGGTGGACAGCGACGGGGTCGACGAGCGGCCACACGGTAAGTGCGAAAACTCTACGTTACCTTTGTAGTAAGGGTCAAGTTGTTTGGCCCGATATTAATGCCGCCGGCATTTTCTTTCTCGAAAATTGGCTTACCGTCTAAAAAATTAATTATTGTTTGTTAAACCATTTCCATTGTACAAACTGATTTTTTACTCTTTTGCTAAGTATTATTGTGTGTGTTCACATGAATTTTCCAGAATATGGGAATCATCAATAATGTTTTTCGGTCTTGCAACCACTTAGTCAAAAAGCTAATTTGAAGAAAATTCGAATCATTTGTACGTCATGTGAAAATAGTAAAGAAAATATGAATTTAAAATATTTAATCCTGCATTAGGCCATGTATGACTTTCTTCATCGGCCTTTTACTCAATATTGGACTTTGAGAATCTTTATAGTAGAGTCAGTTGGACCTTCTTGGTCTACTTATCGAGCTGTTATTAATTCAAAGTTATGATTTGATTAAACAGCCAATGATTTAATATACCTAGAACCGACGGATTATAGAAATGTTTTAGATATGGATAGCACGGTTAAGCTAAAATGGTTTTCTTAATGCACATTATTGTACCAATAGAATATCTATCTTCATCATCATCCTTGTGTGTTTTTTTGTTAATTTGTTTGTTGATCTTGAGTTATAAATAATCTTATTTAGTTGTAAAGAGGTCTTACTTCAATATTACGAAGTTAGGCATCACATCAAAGAATGCTTCTGAATCTTAAATGAAAAATTTTGCATCACCTGCATCTAAATAGTTTTAGGTCTAAAATTTTCAAACTTTTTAAATTAGTTCATAGTATTCATTCTTCTATTAGCTTTTGACCTGAATAAAATTGTTTTCTAAAACCAGGGACCCTCTTTTTATTGCAGAATAATTATAATTTATAATTATATCGATTAGATTTCTTTTTCATAGTCACATATTAAATAACAATTATCACCTTTTACAGCCCAAAGTGCGGACATAACGGCAAAAATATTTCAATAAAGTGGTAATAAGTAATCGCTTTAAGTTTGCCGTATTTTTGTTGAACCAAACTTATCCCATTAATGCAATCATAAAAATATAAAATTGTTTTGTGCCCGTAGCGGTAATATTTAGAGGTACCTACAGCAATTAGGACTGTTCTTTTCAACTGTTACAAACGGACCGACGGACGGTTTTAGATGTTAATATGATTATTTTATGCTTTAACGACGGTTTTCTTCGCTTTGAGGTTGGCATGTCCTTGGGGATGTAGCTCCATGGTTTTTAAATTTTATAATCACTAGGATTCAACAAGTGGGGAAGGATTTTGTAATTTTCACCAAAAACTCACATGAATTATTTCTACTCGATATTTATTTCTTCAATATATTTTTGACCGCTCCTTTAGTAAAACTTTAAATTATTTTAGATCACCCATATCCTAGCTTTTTGCAATTAAGTTACCCTTATTTACTCAGTTAGTTCTTTTTAGATATTTCCACCCCAAAATACTTAATTTGCATAAGAATTTAATGTTTTTCATATTGCATTAGAACTCAGTACGTATTTGACGGTAGCACACATTGTTCTTTTGAAAGGCGCGTCTCTATTTAGCCCCACTATGACGTCTGGACCACAGACAATGGCTGTTGGCCAACAATCATTGTCTATGCTCGAATATTACCGCATGATTTCTCTTCTATTGTTTTCGGTTGTTTTGTTTCCCCTTTCGTTACGGTACCAGCTTCTGTTTCATGTAACTTTCTTGGAAGTCTTTGTTTTAGGAAAGTAATTTAAGGTTTTCTTTCGAAGCGGCAAGGCCGTACTTTTATTATTGGGTACAAAAAATCGTAAATTTTCAGAAACAAATGTACACATGCGCATCTATTTGTATTTCTAATATTTAGATGCGAATCTGTTATATTTAGATAGTTTGTATTGATGAAATAAAAAAAATTAGATATAATTTGATAGATGTATCTTGCTCGCTATTATGTTTAAGTACTTTTTCATTATCAGCATGCGTTGATAACACGTCTTAGCTCACATAGCTAGGCGTAACTTACAAGTATTAAAGATTATCAAGTTTTCTTCTTATTGTGTGTTTGTAGTTTACTCTTATTATTGTAAACTTAGTTTAGGGCTGTAGAAAATTCTAGCAATTTGATAACTCATAAATAAAATATACGTATAAAGTGTACAGTAATAAAGGTCCATAATGTTCATCGCACAGGCTCCATTATGCCAGATGAGTTCATATTAAAACGTTAGGTGAGTGACACACTCAGACGTATAAAATTAACCGTTGCGTTTACTGCCGAAATTGACTATTATGCCACCTTTTTAGATATAAAAAGGAGGAAATTAGCTATAAAAATACAAAATAACACTATAAAAGGGGGTCTTATTAAAGTTATGACTACATTTTCTTGTTTGAAGAAAATATAAACGTTGTTACATAAGTATCGTAATTTGATCAATTCGCATGTCATTTCCAAATTGCATCATATTCTGCTAATCTGAAAATAAGACGACAAATAAAACGAAATCTCGTTATATACCGACCTTAATGCTCATCAGCACGTTCTCGCGCAAACGGGACGGAGAACCAATTACCGTCGCCCCGCCCTGATTGGTGGGGATAAAAACTTGCTCGCTCCCCATTGGCTACAATGTTATGGATTTTTGTGCCGCAAGGCGTGCGCCGTGTAGAGAACAGGCTTGTCAAAGTGACAGTCCATGTTTTCGCGCCAACATTCTCAGCGCCTTGTGTTTTATTTTTTTAATTATCTGTATTTTGTCATAATGAGTATGTATGAAACCTTTTTCGAGAAGTCTCGGAATAAAACCGATCTAATATCTAATTACATAACCGAGAATACACCGCCTTCGTCACCTAAAAGTAAAGGTGAGTTGTTAGCCTTTTATTACCTACCCTTTTGTACACCTTTTGTACCCTTTTGCACAATAACACATACAGACTGGAAGAGAGCAAGTACATGCTATCTTACAATTCACGAGCTTATTCTGTTGTTTATTGAATTTTTAATCACTTTTTGGGATAGATAAATTCTATTTATTACCTAAGTATTTTTTTAATCTAATTACGGTCAATTAATATGTTTATTTAAGCGCTATTCAATGTTTTATAACCACTACACTTGCAAAACGGGAAAAAATATTTACGATACTAATATTTAATCAAGTAAACAATTTTTATCTTTTATTAAGAAAATTGAAATTTAACTTTTTTATTGCTGAACGAGGAAAAAAACGTTTTGTTTTAAATTGAATATCCATGTATAACATTAGTATCGCAATAAGTAATTTATAGAGCATTTGCAAAAACAAAAATTCCATAGTGAACATGAAAAAAATAAAAAGCGTTCCTAACGGTACTCAAATATTGCACCCTTAATAAAGATATAAAAGTGAATGGACGCCGACAAAGGCGGTTTACGGTTCCCGATGATTTCAAACAAGTTTTATTACAAGACAATACTTGCGGCGGATCACAGAAAGTAATGTATATACTTTAACTTAAACATCAACTCATAATTACCAATTTTCGTTTATTAGCTTTTATGACAGTCGTCATTGCCAGGTTTAGGAAATAAACAGTTACTTTTTCAAATTCAACTAAGCGCGGGAATTATACAGACGGTATTTTTTTTTATAATGTCGGCAGAAATAGATATAAAAAATTGACTTAGATTACTATCGTGGCAACAGTTGTTCCTAAGTATTGTTGATTAAGATTAATTGTGAACAATGAGATTTTCGATAAACGATAAAATAGGTACTTTTAAATCTTTTCCCCAGCAGTAACCATTACTCAGCCAAATCTATAAAACCATCTTATTAACACCCAAATTAAAATAAATCTATTTGACAAATCCTAAACCGCACCAATTAGCTAGCGCAGCTGTCCATTTAAAAGTTAAATCGACCGATTGTCTATTGTAGACGCGTGGGTGTTTCGCGCCAAATTTTGACAGTAGCCGCCATTTTATCGCCAATTGTTAGATTGTAATATGTCTTGTCAATTGGGCTCAAAGCGATTGTGTTTTTATTGCGAGCGGCTCCCTGGTGAGATATTAATCTCCATTACTCAGGACTGGGGTCGCCTTTCGACGGCCACTGGTGAAAACGGAGTTATATGGGATGCTAGGATTTGGTACATCTGGGCATGAACGTGTTGACTAAAATACTTTTATGTATAAATGATATTTTCATTAATTTTTATTTCACAAATAAAAGAAAACATATAATTGCGTAACAATGTAATATCTTCTTCAATCATTGCTAAAAGAACTCTAAATTTGTTTTGTATAAGGTTTCAATAAAAAATCAAATAAAAATTACATCAAATTAATTAAAATAAATGTTTAAATACCGAACATATTCCAAGTTTTCTGCCGAATCGTCCCTAGTCTTGACTATCAGATTGTCGAGGGGATGTCAGTAATTGGTTGTACATTGGATAATTGCATCCATGCGCCTTCATGTTATCCCTTGGAGATATGTTTTGATTTGTTTATCGCTCAATTTAATGGAATATTATATTTGCGCGACAACAGAGAGGAAAAAGGAGTGAGATTGCAATTTGTGTATAATATTGTAATCGATTTATATGTTTTAATTATGAAAAAGTGACCATACTTCTTTCTGTTAACAAATAATTATTTAGTATTGCGTTCGGACCTCTTTTCATGTAGAATAACTACAGTAATGCTTTTTTGTCATGATTATTGTATTATTTGGCACATTTTTTCCTTTAAAAATTTACGGTTTTTAATTTCATTCCAAACTTCTCAATTCAGTTTAACCGGCAATGTAGCTTGGTGCAACTATTGTCATGTGTCATTATTTAATTACCGTTGGAAATGGTGTAATCCTATAACACGTACAAATTAAATCGCCATAGAGTCGCGTGCGAGGGACGGCACGGTCAATTTGCCGTATCTCCCCTTGTGATGAATCACAATAGCCGATCGGAAAATTGAGCGCCGCCCGCGTTGATCATAATGTTAACTTCGCATTATGCGGTAAATTGACTATTAATATAATAGTTTCCTCATGTTTTTGTTTGGGATTTGTTAGGAACAAATTGAGCAGAAGATTGAAACAATTTTTCAGCAAAAGACTCATCCTTCTTTATTTGGAAGTGTGTTAATGCGGTCAAAAAATTCATAGTTGTAGTGCAGCTTGTCTACCAATTTATTACGCATTAAAACTTTAAAATTATAATTAATAATTCTATAATTGTATACGATTTGATAACCTTTTAAATCTATTAGCACTCATATAAACGAAAAACATGAAACGCGGTCATAAACATAAAAACTGCTTGATGTAGAATATATAAAACCTGTTCGTCTAGATCCGCATTTTTTGTTATTATACTGTGGTCATTTGTTAGATATTAGACCACAATACGACCTTATAGTGCCTTGTGACAAAAAAATGAGATTGTTTCAAGTAGGTACTCGTCGTTGTGTTTAGAAAAATAATTATCTATAAACTAGTTGAGACCATATCAGCGAACATATTATCACAATTTATAAATATGGCGAATGACAATCCGCAATGATCTGACATCATATGTCGTGATAATATTAGGTGGGTGATAATTTAATATTTTTCAGTTTATACACTAGTTAAAACTCTCTTGTTATTTAACTGGAAGTTTGCGGTTTCTCAAAACTGTAGTGACTTTCGTATTGACTTTGGTTGTCAAGCCTAGAAGCTAAATAGATACGTTGCTAATTATTGAAAAACAGAGACTATGTTTAAATTGTGACGTGTTAACGTCACATCGGATGATTGGAAAAATATTTCTTAGAAATCATCTGGATATAGTAATATCTTTTATTAAGAAAAACCCAAAAAAAATATTTCTGTATAAGGGTTGTATAATGCTTTCGTCGTACCAAAGAATTTGGTATCCATGTAGAGGTAAAGATAGGTGCGTTATACACGGTAACATGGGATGTCGCAATCGGTTGGTCGTTAATGTAAAAACAGCCATGTACGGCGCATCTCATGATTTGTCCGCCTGTTTGTGTGTACGTGGTAATTGTTTCCACACGATGCGCACCAATCAGCCTGTTTATCGATTGATTTGTCAGCTGCCGAGGTTACGTTGTTTTTCGAAATGAATTTCGCTTGAAATTAAATTAACATCGAATTTAAGCATTAAAGCGGTATGGGCGAATGCTGATCATAAACTTGAGGAAAAAGTTTTAAGCATAACTACTAAAAATTTTAAAATTAAATGTAATGCGTCAGCATTTGTGAAAATAACCTCTTGTTTCATATAAATTTATGATATTTAATTTTCGTACATAAAGCTCAGTTTTGCAGATAAATTAAATAACTTTACTTGATTAGAAAGCCAGCGTTTGAGTATTCTACGTAAAATGTTGAAACATATATTTTGTGTAATAGTGTCAATGAGGAGCAACCTCTAGGCATGATGAGTGTTTCAAGTATTGTTTGCATTGTCTATTAGCGGCGGTGGTGAAACAAAGACGCTCGGTTTCGATATTTCAAATGACAAATGTATTTAGTGACGTCACAGGGACTATATAACCTTCTTTGTAAAGAAACCTCTTTTCCGGTTAAATAGATGAATTTAGTACCTTGATATAGGTAATTGATATTTCGATGTTGTTGATGTAATAAAAAAAAAAATATTGTTTTATGCTTCATCTTTTCTTATCTTTATGTTATAGGTAGGTACAGTTTAAGTCATGATTTTAAAGATTCTCATAATCATAACTTTTATTCTTTTTTGATCGCGGTCGATCTTTTTAAGAAGTCTTATTGAGTTGACTCATGTTTATCTCTGTTCATCCGGAAGCGGAAACTTTTAAAAATATCCTTAATTTTTTCCCCATAGACACACGCCACGACAGATGCATGGACTGTACAAAAAAAAACTTGCTTTATGACAAATTGAAGGAAGTTACCGGCTAGACTTGCATTAAATGTGTCGCCGCATGGGAACATCTCGAGTGGGGGTCGTCGCCGATGTGAAAAAACATCGAAATGACTCTCAAACCACTTAAACATGCTATAAATTGTGCGTAATTAGCTACTCATCTGTATTGGCAACGTCGTTTTTGCTTTGATTTTGTACCGCGTGTGTTTTTTTATGTTGTTGATGTCTGGTGACTCTGTTTTATGAGGATTGTAACATGGACTATTTATGTTGTCTCAATATTGAGAAGGTTTTTTGCAATATTTGAAATGTTTTCTGTATGGTTAAGTATTTTGTGGCTACTTAATATTTAAAGACTGCATTTGATATTTTATTCGCTAACAAAGCTGAGATCTCGGCAACGTGACTGGTGCGACATCATTATTCCTAACTGAAACATCCCAAATTTGTAAAACGGAAACAGACATAAACGTCTTAATCACGCCGCCATTACTATAGACAATAGAGTTGAAAGCGTTCAATATTCCTTTTTTGAAAGATGCCGGCCAGTGTCAACAACGGTTTGCCGCGCCTTTTTAAATTTAGAACCACTTCTACGACTAATCAGATTTGTAAAGTCGGTGCCGTTTCGACCAGTTATTTTTTAACTTTTTTTTAAATTTGACCGATTGTCTATGGTTTTCGGTTTCTTTGTGACTAGTGTTATATGAAAATACAACGCATGGGAAAATATTTAATTAGACAATAGGTTATTTGTGTTTGTTTTGTGTTAATGTATTCCTTTTGAAACTCTGGGCGCTCTCAATTAGCACCTACCGGCTTCTGGTTTGTGGATTGGTCGTTTTACGGCCGTGTACCCTAAAACGTACATTAGTCTCGCATTATACACCGTGTGGTGTTATTAAAATGTTAGGAAATTAGGAACAGTACGTGATGTCAGCTTAATTAAAAGAGAAAATGCCACTCAGCTTTGGAGCTTATTATTGTGTCTATTATCAAACCATTAATGTTATAGAAAGCTATAATTGTCATATGCGTTTGTACAAAACTAGCATTTACTTTCTATTACAGGCTTAGTTTTAAGTTGGATATTTTACTGCTTATACTACCTATATGTTCTGCAAGAAAACTTTTCATTTGCTTTCAAACAACTAAACTGACTAAAATGACAGCTACTAGTCTAAATTAGTCATAACAAGAAGCCAGTGTACGGTTATTTAGATAAAAGCACTTGTAAACGCACCCGGCACCACTCACAACCCTTTGAGAGCCGGTCGGCGGCTTTATAACGATTGTTTAGTGATAATCGACCCTTTAAAATGTATTAAAAACATTTTAAAATTAAGTAATCGCTACTTATGGATGTATGGTCTTGTGTCCTTTGTCTTAAAGCTTTTGAAAAAAAAAGCTTTTCTATAATTAAATGGATTATCGGTTTAGCGGTCGGTTTTTATACTGATTTAAATATTTCAATTGATTTAAAAATTCTTTTGATATTATCAAATAATAATTCTAATTTGTTTTGTCCACAGAATCTCTCAGTCCTCAGTCGGAACAGATGACAAACCCGTCTTCAGCTCCAGATCCTAACATCAGGTAAATTTTGACCAGTAATTTTGTTATTTTTATTTTATCTAACTAGTAGATCTAGAAGCCTAATGTTTATTTTTTATTCCTAGGAGGTACCGCACAGCGTTCACTAGAGAGCAACTGGCGCGGCTCGAGAAGGAATTTATGAAGGAAAACTATGTCTCCCGGCCAAGGAGGTGCGAACTTGCGGCGCAGTTGCAACTTCCAGAATCTACTATCAAAGTGAGTTCATTTAATTTTTAAATCATATTTGTGTTGGATATTTTCACAAACTACTATCTTTATGCCTTTCATAAAATCACACGGTAGTTATGGTAAATTGGATAGTGTAAAGTGATTGTTTTGAAATGAGACCTCCACGACGCCTTGTTCGTTTATTGAGAAAAGTAAAACGAGGTGACATCCCACCCACATCTCTGGGAAATATCTTATGAAATTCATAATGAAACAATAGTGTCAAATGACACCCACATGCATAGGTTTTCAGTAAGTCCACCCACGTTATGACCCGAATAATGGCGACCTCTGTCCAATTATATCTGGCGAGCGAATACATGTATTTTCGTAACGCCACGCTCAATTGACATAAGTTAAGTGCTTCTGACAACTAACAGATCGCTCGCTAATACCGCGACACTGTTTCGACATCACAAACACTTACTTATACATTATAATTATTCACGCGTTTCTTTTATTAAAAAATAACAATAGCATTCCCTATTAAAAATTAATCTCGTAACTGAAGCGAATATTTAAATTGTTCAATTAAAAGTTAAAATGACAGTTCACTTTTAAATTTCATCTCGTTATATCCAAGAAGTTTTATCAATGACAGTTCTTATATTAGAAAAATTCAAAATTGGAACGTGATTTTGATTTTAATTTTTTTGGTTATCTCATTATGTGGCCAACCGCCAGGGTAATCATAGTTTGAATGATGGTTTACTTTTATAGAAAATGATTCTAAATATACAATACTATGAGAACATTGTGTACATAGCAGTTTGGTTAAGTAAGAGGTGAGTCGGCTGTATCATGCGCCAATTAGGAACACAATAATTTCCATCACGTATGTTTTATGGCGGGCCGCTAATTCGCAAGAATCACGTTACAAACGTGTGAACTTTTGTGAAACGAGTGAAACTCACGTTAGGGCGCAGCTACACCAGACTAACTATGATTAGATTTTATTGCAGATTTTAAACAGCTGGCTGAATGTAATAACATTAAAATTGTTTTTCATTTTTTTTTTTTGTTGTTTCTGAATAACTATCATTTGATTTCGCAATTGCAAGGATATAAAACAATAAACATGCTCCACAATTAAGGAACTTTTGCAACTGTGTTGGATATTCTGCAAAAGTTTTCAAAAGCTCAAATACCTATGTCAAAGTATTGATTATATTTAATATCGGAAATTCCTCCATTATTTTAACATTCAATTTTATAGGGCCATCATTCGCACATCGGTTGACTGCTACGTTAATTATCACTTAAAATGTTTCGTAGATTTAGAAATCACGGAAACTGAAAGCACGATATAACAATTTATTGGCAATTATTTTTCTATTCAGACATGACATGACAGCCATACTGCATTGCAGGTGAATAGAGACGAGTACACATAGTAGATTAGCTAGATATTATTACTAAGGTTCTTCATTTCTCTTTCGGGTATGCATTGACCGTTTAAAAAAGAGATAGCATCTGTTTGTGTGAGTGAGAAGGCATATGTTTTACAACGCTATTCGGTTTACACGTACGCTAATTTGTCTATTTCTTAATAAACGAATGCCGTCCGATTTATACAGTAGTCGGTTGCGCGTCTAATGAACATTAATAGTGTGTGCCGCCTCGGACAGGTTCACCAATTGTGATCAACTATTTGGGATATTCTTGACGTTGGAGAATTTTGAATCTACTTACAATTATAATAATAAAATCTCATGTATCATCCGTAGGACTCTGCAAATAATTTCTTTGTTATACGTTTGTCATTTGTTTTAAAAAGTTGTTTTTCTATTGAGTAATATTAAGGTGTAGCAAGATTTCAGAAATAATGTAAATTCTCAAAAATAATAAAATAAGCCGCACCAAGAGGGTCAGCATGTTGTTTTTCCGTTGCAAACGTACTTTTGGTAAAAGATCATAATAATATTTTGACGGTTAATCCTGAACGAAATAAAAATATGATATCCACTACAGTTTAAAATTTATGGCGAGCGCAGTCATTAGCGACTGTGAATAGAACTTCATCGGTTGTCTATGACCGAAAATTTTACGACACGATTATACCAATCGAATGGCTATTAAAATCGAAAAAACCGTCGGCTACCATTTGATGAGTTGTAAAATGAATATTCGTGTTTGTTTATTGTGATTGATTTTTATATGCGCACAATAAATATGTGTGTAAGTTGAAAATTAAAATATCTTTTATAAGTCAGTCACGTAATGTGAAAAGTAACTCATTGGTGTACGAACATGACCACGAAGGTTTTAATTAACTTCGATTCTTTTCCTTATATTTTACGTTTCAATCTACGCACGAATACTTCATTTTTTCGAACAATTGAATACATAAAAATAGGTCAGATTGGTAAAAAAATATTGAACGAATCTTAATTCAATAATCACAGAGCATAGCTAAGCTGGCCAACCGCGTTAGCGTTCAAAGTCGCTAATGCCGGTACGAAGTTGGCTATGATTGTCTATATTTTAGAAAGCCAAGTCTTGAGGTGAGCTCTCGGCCGATCTCCGCCAATTAACACGTCGTTCGCAGCTTTGGCGAACAAAAGCGATGTTAAAACGTTTAAAGGGATGAGCCATTGTGTGCCCACATTGTTGTGTTCCGAGCCGCGCTGTGCCGGACATAATGCACTCTTGATGATTTTAGATGGGTTTTGTGTAGGGTTGCAAGTTTTCAATATACTTTTACATTATTAATTACAAGTCTTAGAGGGGAGATTACATATTTTTCTTTGGTAGAGCTGTGAGATTTGGATATATTATGAGTTGCAAAAATGGAATAGGAAAAGAATTGAAAAGTTTTTATTTCTATACATTTTTGCTAAGTCTAAGATAGCTTTAATCATTTGTATTAAACTTAAGGATTCAATTTGTTCTCGCATATTGCAATAATTGGGTAATAAATTAGAAAATAACTTATTATAAATTTTATTTCCTACGGTTGATTCATTATTTAAGCATGATGATGTCATTCCTTATCGTCGTGATGTGTTTACGTGTTTAAATGATTCCTGATACAACCCTACACTCTCCAGCTTATATTTACGATTGCGAAACGCACAGGTTTACGAAAACGTGCAATTAATTAGCGACGCAGTGCGAAATGTGGATAAATTGTTTTTGTACAGTTTTTACGTTGGCCTTAAGAATAATGCTCCGGCGTTTAATGGCTTTTAATGAGCAAACATCATGTAGGGGAATTATCGAATGTATTATAAGCCTTTTGTGATGGTTGCAATAATGGGCTATATTATTCAATCCATTGTATTTGTATAAACGTCACCTTAAATAATACACCGACTCTTACAACTCATATAATATATGCTAAATATTATTTTCTTTTGTCATCAGGTATGGTTCCAAAACCGAAGGATGAAGGATAAGCGTCAGCGCATTGCCGTGGCGTGGCCGTACGCCGCCGTCTACAGCGACCCAGCTTTCGCCGCGTCGATCCTCCAGGCGGCCGCTTCCTCCGTCGGCCTGCCCTACGGGTATCCCTCTCCAGCCTTAATACCTCCCTTCCACAACCCGCAACTATTGCCAGCAGGATACCCCTACCCATACCCGACCTACCCACGCTACCCCTACATCCCACCTACCCCACCGTCACCAGTGAATGCTGAAGCGTCGTCTTTGAGGCCGGCGTACCCCAATTTCAATATAAATGTGGACAAGTAACTCCTGTACCCTGATAGGGTAGTGTAAATACGTAATTTTAGGTAATTTATTAAATGCTGGTCATGTTACATTTAGTTGAATAGGAAAATATTTGTAACGTTCAAAAACGGATACACGTTAGCGATTTTCGTCGCTATGTCTGTAAAAGAAAATAATAATTGTCGGAATTCTTACGAATTTCATTTTTTTATGTTCATACTGAGTAAATCATATTATATAGGTATCTATACGTTTGTATATTGTTTAGATAAAATACCGTAAGCATTGAGGCATTTTCTACAAGTGTTTTCCAATGTTTTTATTACTGTATAATTTCCTTACAAAGAAATGTACAAGTAGAAAATGCTTTTAGTAATTGTGGTATTGTTGATTCGAATAGTCTGTAAATACATATATACGTTTTATATACTTTAAATAAAAAAGACATTAATATGTAACATATTAGATTAAGAGAAATCATTTGTGTTCATTCCATTTTGTTACACTTGAATATTTTAAAATATTTTGGGATATATTAAGAATTTACTATTGTTATTTTGAATTTAACATGTATTCTGGTTTAAACTTAAAAAAAAACTTCTACGAAATTAAATTGGATTTAGGAAATCTTGAATGCGGTGTTAAATTCAAAATTTTCTTGTAGTAGCAGGATGTGTATAGACCAAAGTTTCCATAATAAAATGTAATTAGTGCAATAAAACTTTGTACTCACATCTGAGACGAGGCTTGGCGCAGACTTGCGACTGGTAAAACTTAAAATTAAAAGATTTTTTCATAATATAACAATGAGATCTTTCTACAAATTAGATATTTTCCAAAGCGATTGAAAATAGATTTAATACTTTTTCAAATGTAGCTCAGAACATCACGTTTTTGCTAAAATTATAATTTTCATATGAAAAAAAAGAAAGGGAAATCAGAATGTTAATTATTTTTGTATAATATTATGATTTTTTTCTATTCCCTAATAAATAATATTTTGAAATAAAGATGGCAAGTCTGCAAATGTATAAATGTTGTACAATAGTAAAGGTAAGTGTTAGACTTAGTTGTTAGGATATTATCTGTTTATTCCTAGTAATTAAGTTCATTGTAAAAACACATTTTAATTAACACCGAGATAAATATAAGAAAGTTATATATGAATTTATATTGTCGTTTTTATCATGACCTTCCTTATTCCCTTTCAAAAACTATAATTTCTTCTACCTATATAAACAAGTTGTAGTCGAGGCATTTATGTAACAACATAAATTTCTTTTGGCAAAGGATATTTATTATGTTAATTTTGAGTTACTTTCTTTGTTCATAAATTTGAAACGCTAAATTGACACAATACAAACAATGACTTGTGATACAAAAGACCATTTGCTCGTTGCTAACTTAAAGAAAAGTTTTGAAATTGACGATCGCCCTAGTCCTACATGGCTTTCGTTTTACACACAATAATATTAGAATTATTGAATTAGATTTTGTAACTATATCGCAATTATAAAACAAAATGCAGTAATTTGTGTGTATTCGATACTCTACCGATTTAGTTACCAATTCATGCTCTACATTTTGTGAGCATATTTTTCAAATGTTCTGTATCATCGCTTGTTAGAAAATAGACTATTGATATCCATCACTCCACCAGCCTGCACAAGGCCCGCGTGGCTGTCTAAGGTTTTAGCCCTCTCAATTGTAGAAGAGGTGCATTCCCAGGATTGGGACATACATATGTATCTGTGCTGATTAAGATGAATTTAATCAAAATTTGTCTTTTAATACTAATTCATTTGGTGGCGTCGTTTCACGTCGTTTCATCATGACGAAAACTTACAATTTAAATTACTGACCGCTTGAACTAAATTCCAATTTCCAAGGTATTTATTATAAAAGCTGCACATACTTCGCTGACAGCTCCATTAGTAGGACCATTACATAAATAGGAAAACGTCTAGAATCTGCGCTTTGCGTGGGCGCAATATCTTTCTAGTTGTACGTCATCAGCCACTTTCTAATGAGTATGTGGCTTTATGTATGTTATATATTTGTAATATACATGTATGTTGTAGTTCAGCTGTATGTAGGTAGCGATCGGCCAATAAGCGCCGGGGAGGGCGTCAGCGCGTCACGGCGGCTCGCATTAAATCACTTAATAAACGCGCACAGTTTTATTGCAGTCGCCGGCGTGCGGGAGGCCGTAATTAAACCGGCCGCACATTATCGGGAGCCGGCCGGGGGATACCAGCGGAGGCACATTCCGGAAATTGTTCGGATTTATACATACATAGGTATTTTTTTTAGCTCGGTACCGTATAATACCAGAAAAACTACGTTAAACTTACCTATATGGATATTTTGTTCCCTGGTACTAGGGACAATAACATAATTGGCGAAACGTGGGTGTACGTATGTAAATTGAATCGGGATTAGTACTGAAATAGATATATAAAAGGTCGAAAAGTAAAAGTAATGTATCTATATCTCATTCACGATAAGTTGATTCTTTTGGCATATCGACTAATGATGGGAAACAGAAAATATCGAGTAGTTAAAAAATATTGCGTTTTAAAAAACTGCATTATGTGTGAAATTCTTTATTACTTTCGACATGTAAAACATTATGCAGATAAGCGATGGTGGGTCAAAATTCATAATAAGTACCTATTTAACATAACAGGGTTATTTTTAGACCTCCCGCCAAATTTAAATAGGTGTTTTAGACCACGAAAGTAAACAACTTTCCCAAAGAAACACGGGTCGAAAAGTGAAAAAAAATTCAGACCTTCTACACGAAATCGACCACGTGAGCAGTTTTCTATGGGAGGGTCGAATTATTTATCACGTTTCGATTCATTTTTCTTTAGAAAAGTTGTTTAGTTTCATGGTCTAAACAACCTATTTTAAGTTGACAGGAGGTCCAAAAATAACGCAGTATGTAAAAATTAAGGTTGAAATATTAAATAGTTTTATCTTTAAAACAGTTTTTATTAAGAAACTGGAGCACATGATCATCATAGTGTTCAATAAAATTATCGACGTGGATATCGATATGAACGATGTTACGTCCCTTTCCGTCCGATCGATGTAACATTATACAAACGTCAATTAGTTTCAGTATTCCTATTTTAATTTTACTTTGAAGCAATAAAGTCTCAAAATTTTCGGATAACTCTTATATCTTCAGGGACTTTTGTGTTGTATGTATTTTTTTATATTTATCCAATCATTAAAATAATAAAATAATACGTTTTATTTTTCAAAGTCATGTCTCAGAAAAATTGACATCTGCCAAAAGAATCAACTTATCGTGAATGAGGTATAGTAGTAACTTTTAAACTGAAGGAGTTTGGTTTGGTAGTCGTTATGTTTACCAAACTGAAGACACGTGGCTTATTTTAAGATAAGTATGTACCTACTATGCTGTTTCTTACTATTTCCTACAGATTTTTCTTAAAGTTAGCGAACTGAATTTACTGCAAAGGAAGCACTAGAGGCTCCTTTTCCAAAAACCGAAATTATGTTAGTTTTTTTTAGGTTACCAAGATAATCCCTACCCAGTTGTACTACATAGAAAGTCTGGGAACATTTTCCGTTTCCCCTGGCAACCCAGTTCAGTCACGCTGATGTATTGTGATAAATTACCTGTTAAACGCTAGGTACAGTGCGATTCCGTTCATTATCGGGTCGGACTATTAATTTACTGTTGGTGTATCAGCTTATATACCGACACCGGATACAAAGCTCCCTCCCTCGTTGTGAGGGGAACTCTGCCATACAACTATATACTAAATGTGTTTGGGAGGGTGTACCCAAGTGTTTTACAGAGACAGTTAAAATTATTTCGTCTGGGTAGTGCTAGTTTAAAATACTTTAGTAGGCGCAACGGTGATATAATTATTTTCGTACTTTTAAATCACTTTTAAAAGAGACTTTTATAACACCTTTCTTCTTCTTCTTTTTTCATCAACCCATATACGCCCACTGCTGAGCACGGGTCTTCTCTACCATTGAGAGGGTTTAGGCCATAGTCCGCCACTCTGGCCTAGTGCGGGTTGGCGGACTACACACCTAAGAAATTCCTAAGAACTTATAGGTGTGCAGGTTTTATCACGATGTTTTCCTTCACCGTTAAAGCAAGTGATAATTCAATTTGAATACACACATAACTTTCGAAAAGTCAGAGGTGTGTGCCTGGGGTTTGAACCCGCGACCGCTGAGATTCTCGACCGCGCGCCTAAAACTCGAGGCCATCACTGCTTTGTGTTACAAAAATTCATCATTCATTCGTAAAACATAAAAGGCTTTCGTAGGTTTTAAAAATATATATATATTTAGGATAATGTTGTGGCAACTAGTTTTGTAGACTTGGTATGATACTATGAAGTAAAGTATGTATTGTCTTTAATATCCTTACGTAACAGAAGTATTATTCCTCTGAAATAAACGTATGAATTACTTTCAAATACTAGGCCGGGCCGCAGTGTTAGTGATTGAGCCATGCATCATATCAAAAGCGTGTCTTAACCGAAGTTTAGTGACCACAGCAGCAATAGGTAATACCAGTCACCAAAGAACCAACATAATTGTCCCGACTGGTAAGGAAATACTAAAAGTGTTTTATGCATTCGATTCTCCTTTATTAGAAACGCAATATATTTGTCAAAACAATTAAAGCGGTTACATTGCCGTAAGAAAAAAAATCCACTTTTATTACTTTCAGGCATTCCAACATATGCAAAAATTTCTTCGTCAAATTATAACATAAACTTATCCAAATTAATCAGCGTGAAACGAAACGCTTTGCAAAACAAAACACGCTCGAACTCACGTAAAGTTTATTCCAAGAATATGGAGTATACAAAAGAATAGTCTGCGGTCTTATATTCTTATAATAATATGGCAATAGAAGCGTAGTCGCCATATATTCGCTGCTGAGATAAACTTAATAAATGATAAGCGTATTACGGCGGGGAAATAGCTCTTGTGTACGATGCCCATGAGTCTCGGCAAATAAATATTTTTACGGACTTTTGGTACTGTGAATTTGAATATGAAATAGTATACTAGGTAGGAAAAAATGCTTCAGATATGGAATGTAGTCGATAATTTAATCCTCTTTAATTGTGGTAGTGAAGATTAGAGACTTTCACAATGCAGTGAAAATTCGAACATATGAAAATGTAAAAATAAATAAAATAATTCAAAAAATGTATTGAGGATATGATTGATACGACAAAATATTCATAAATGAATTATGTATGTAATAACTAACGAAATGTAATAAAAGCTGGACATATTTTTTTTATAATTCATTCAGAAAAAGTTTAACAACGTAATCTTAAAGTGACGAAAATGTTGTAAAATGCTGATGTAGGTACTTTATTCTGATTTTACAATTTTACACTAGTTACTTGAACTCACTACTTCATTTCACCTATATCACCTGCAAAAATATTACCTAATTTATGAACCTCTTAAAACCAACATTTATTTTTATTAGTCTCAGTCAAGCCTTGGTCAACAAAAACCTATGAGAAAAACAGATAAAAATCTTTGATGGTGATAGAGAATCCATTGTAATTACCAATTGGGCGTAAATAATTACATTACAATAACAAATATAATGCGAATATGGTATGAATGATAAAAATAACGAATCGCCCGCTTTCGCATGGTGCGTAAACGAAATACCCTTTCTAATAATATGCTCCCAGATTTATATCTGTAATAGAGTACAATCAGCTACACAGATCATAGCTGTATTATAGAAAATTTATTTTCACGGTGTAAAAAAAAGTAGGTACCTATTGTCGAGAGTCTCGGCGGTCGCGGGTTCATGCTCCCAGCACATTAGACTTTTCCAAGTTAAGTTGGTATTCACAATAAATTACCACTTAATTTACCGGCGAAGGAAAATGTCATAAGAAAACCACACCTAAAATTCTCACGAACTTCTTAGGTGTGTAGTCCGCCAACCTGTACCTACTAGGAAAGCCTGGTAGTCTAAAGCCTAAAGGATAAAGTTTGGCAAAAATATTAAATATTTACAAGTCAATTGTTAGCGCGATTGTACAACAAAATAGCCTTATAAATGATAAGATATGAACGGAAAAACAAATGGAGTGCTGTAGGGTGACCACGGAGACAATATAAACTTGCATTGTGTTTATACTCAACGAGAAACTAATTTTTTTAGCATTAACTCATTAAACAGCATGTTTAGAAGACGGATAAAATAATGTGCAATACTACCATGGCAGTCAGTATGGCATGGTAGTACACTAATACTAAGAATGGATTTCAATGGATGCAATGTAATGTAGAATAATAGTGCAGGAAACTTTATTACCTAAACGTGACTTTTGCTCTCATTTTCCTCACTCACTGGGTAGAATTACTATCAGCTATCTACCAAAAAAGGTCACCTAACCAAGTAATGAAAATGCTTGATGTCGGAATCCGATGTTAAACTAATATCAAAAACCAAAACTAATTTAATATTTTTGACAGCCTCGTGGCGCAGTTGGCTAGAAAGCAGCTTACGAAACTAGAGGCTGCAGGTTTGATAAAAAATATTTGTGTGATTCACAACTGCTTTGTTGGTAGGAGTCAGAGTGTTTGTAAGACTGAAAACTCTTACGTAGTTGCTAATTCCTACAACACAGGATTCACATCTTAATGTGGGGTCAGGGCTACATACGCCGGTGACTCTTGGGTGTATTTATTATTCCTCATCATCAGCCCATATACGGCCCACTGGTACGTGCATCCTCTACAACTGACTGAAGGCCTTAGTCCAGTTTATTAATAAGTGATCTCTTCCACCATAACACTAAAGTTGTGTAATCCAGTAATACAAGACAATTTGGTAGTATTCGCAACTCATTGAATATTGAATGTTGTAGTCTCAATAGGCTCTCGATGATAGCTTGTGATCGCATAATGAAATATAAACAGTGCGGACGCAGGCTCCCTATTATTTAACTAAATAGCGACGTGAAAAATTGCCCACCGACCCATCCCTGCCTTTATTACCCGCACTACGGAATTAGAATATATAAATGTGTCTTGTGAGCACGCTTTACATTGTTCTACGACAACGCTTTTTCGATTAGACACATTTTCTGTGACTTTATCAAAGAAATTTGAAGTTTAACCAGAAAATATGGTGTGTTTTTAATTAGCTGTATAACAAAATTCGTCATAATATATTCAGCCATTACATAATTGTAACTTAAGAACGTACCTAATTTTGCAAAATTAAAACCTAACTCGAAAATATTGACACTCTTGTTCGTCGCAGTCTTACAAATACATTTATAACCAATTCCATCAACGTATCACTACTATGATTCAAATATTAGCTTCAGCGCACCTCCCACGACGAATGTATGATCGAGGATGTGTTACAAACTGTTTGTAAGTAAGTGTACTCATGTCTCAATAAAGCGGCCGGCCACCGCAGGCGCCCCGCTGTTCACGCCGTTTGTCGCCCGGTAGCACGGGATTCGTCACACACTGTCCACAACTAATCTCGTTTATGGCCAGAGGATCAATACAATACATTTTTGTATTGATTTTGGGCAATAAAAATGTTTAGCGTCGGCCGTTTGTGAGGTTATGTTTCAATAGTTCTAGCCCCCCGCTGGTGTTGTGAAGGCGACATGTAAACAGCTACTGTAATAAATCCTTTTGCTAGTGGAACGTAAGGCTTTGTCAAATTGTAAGATTGTAAAATAAGGAGATATAAGTGGCCATAACGTTTTTGATGCGCTGGTTTCGTGGTAAGCATTGTCATGTCTGATCGAGAGGTCGCGGGCTTTATTTTTCAATCGAGTATTACACATGAGTCTAAGAGTGTGATTATTATAAGTAGGGTCGTGTCTTAGGATCGTGTATAATAGATTTGCAAACACGGATTGGCTGCTAGGCAAAAGCTGTAAATAAAAACATGTCTACTTATTCTATTGTTAAGGCTATGTTATTAGGCGCACATGAGCATTAAAATTCACACATACCCATAATGTTCCTAAAGGATGATACTCAGTTATACATTCGTTTCACATTTAAAGTGTGTGCTAATTAATAAAAGTTAGACGTGTGCACGGCATTTGAATTCATGAATTCCGTGATAGTGTCATAAGTGAACAGACCATGTGGCTTATCATCAAGGCCATCGCAGACTTATGGATCTTGAAATAGCATTTAAAAGTTGATTAAAGGTTTAAAGTGAATTAATAAAAGTATGTAAGCACAAACACAATTTCCAATGTAAATATTCTTTTCCTTCATCGTGCTTAATATGCAGTTTCGAACATACGATACAGCAAAAAATATTTTATGTAATATCTCTACGAAATATGTTATATTTAATAGTTGTAATACCATTGGTTGGTGGTTGGTAACAATAAAACACGTAGCTAGAATTTAATTCAATTATGTTTCTTTATAAAGAACCAAAAAATTGCCATGTCCTTTCTAGTTACGTTTCAAGATCGTCGTCGAAAAGAAAAACTCATATAATTGTTCTAATATTGCAATTTCATTCTGCGTTTTATCCGTTTACGTATACGCCACAGCATTTCAATACAAGAACGTCGTATCTCTATCATAAACAGGGGCAGTTGTTACCTTTTTGAATTGGTTCTATTTGGCGCATAAGACGTTTCGCGTATAAAAGTAATAAAGAACACGGCGCAAGCAATTTGTTTTGGCCAATCACAAACTTCGTACTTTTTTGAAACAACCAATGGCGGAACGGAGATAAAAGCCCCGTTTCTCTCTACCGTTCCTGTCGGGAAATCCGTGACCGTTCCCCTATATACGAGCGTCGGAAAACCGTTCACGGTATTCCGGCCCACATTGCATTGTATAATCAGCCATCATGGAACCCCAGGGCGATTCGTGAGAGCGTTCCACTTACGGAAAAGCCTGTTTCGCTGGTTTTCTTCTACGAGAGTAAAAGAGACGGTGTTATGCACATAACGTTGAGAGAAGAGGACACAAATATAAGGCGCTTAGGACTTTTCGTGTGCTGAATGTAGAAACATAATTTTCCCGCTTTTATTCAACGCTGTCAGGGTTCAGCTTTACAATGTAACTTGTTAGGGAATATATTTTAAAATGTTTCGAATAACGTTGAATACTTTTAAGTTGTTCTTTTATATTCATTGCCTTCCAGGAGATGTAGTCGCAGAGTTTTATCGTTTGCGGTGTACGGAATATGTTGTAGTATGAAACTATTCTACAATGTATCTCTATTCTTCATGGCGAAAGAAAGTATAATGGATTCTGCTGTAATGTGATTTGATTTAGTCAAAATAAATATGTTAAGCCGTCATCAGTAACAATGAATCATTTGTTAAGGTTAATATTAGGTAAAGTTTTAAACTCTACACAGTAAAATAAATTTTTAATTTTTATAATAATTAATCTGCAGAAATAATCTTCTGTTTACCCTTTTTTGTGGAATACAGACGTGAGGTTATGTTTGTATGTCCGTAGGACTAATAATAACTGAAAAAGGTTATTTAGAAATCTATAGTGAACATTATGTTTCCAAATCGCAGAGAGCCTAAAAACAAACACCGACTACTTTCAAAAATAATTTCTCTTCAAGCCGAAACGCGAAGTTACATTGTAAGTCGGGCATTTTAGATTTAATTACATGTAATAAAACAATTGTTGTGCAGGCGGGCTGTTCCCGCCCCATGATGGCTCGATCCGCCGCGGCGGGATTCGCACTGTAATGGCCGAGAGTGGCTACACAACCCCGATACACTTCGAGAGAAACTTTCTGCACCTAGCCTCTTGTAAACACTTTAGTAGGTAGAATAGAATTGAATTTGAAATTTTTGATAAAATTAGGAACGTGAAAGTGTTTTTTTTTTCTTATAGGTTTATTACCCTACAACCAGTGGCGGTACTTCCATAGAAGCCCGAAAGCCCGACTTGCCTTACATAGTTCCGAATAACGAACTTAACGATTGTTTATTTATAAAATAACGCTATAAATGTGAATGTGAGTACTAACCGGTAGGTATTTATTAGTCCTACGTACCAAAAAAAATATGCTGCTACTAAATAAATATTTGGGCTTGCCTTAGTTTGACACCCTAGGCACGCCACTGCCTACAACATCAGTATCTCTAAAGCGATTGTGGTCATTTTAAGTTGAATGATAGATCGGACTGTGGAGATAGTTATACGCTTCTTTGTATCGTAGAAATTAAGTCCCTTAATAGATACTATAAACACGTTTTTTCTAAACATAAGCGTAGTCGCGATAAATCGAAAGAGTAAGAAACAAAATATTTTATCATGTCTCAGTTTAAAACTATCTAATCAAAATAAAAACAGCTTTCATCGGAACCTAACGTAATTTTTCTTTGTATGAAAAATGAAACATATTATCCCATGTTATAATTTGGCATACATATCTACTGGTGTAATGCTCAGTTGAATGTATGTGTATCTCTTGGCACGCCAAGTAAATAGTGCCCTCATAATATTAAGAGCTATATCAATGATATGCGGTTTCAACGACCTTCAGTAATAAGCACAGGCCAAGGAACTCGATTCACAATGCCAATAAATAAAACCCAAAATAAATTATCTCAGAAATATTTACAAACCCTTAATAAAGTTATTAACCGTAGTTTATTACTTTTACGACGTGGCCGAAAGAAATTGCTACAATTTCATCCAAAAGGAATTCCTTTACACTCCTCATAATGAACTGATGACAATGGTTTTAGAAAAAATATAAAGGCATAAACAATTAGACCTTTCGGGAAACGTCAAAATAAAGGTTTTTTTGTCGACAACTCACAATCGTTAGTGTTGGGACGATACGTAGTGAGGCTAAGTCAGAGACTGTTTATGATATTCTTACCCGAGTCATTTTATTTCAAATGTTGTGTTGCATATAAATTGGTGATGTGTGTGATAAAAGCAGTGATGGCCTCGAGGTTTGGGCGCACGGTCGAGAATATCGGCGGTCGCGGATTCGAACCTCAGGCACACACCTCTGACTTTTCGAAGTTATGTGTGTATTCACATTGAATTATCACTTGCTATAACGGTGAAGGAAAACATCGTGATGAAACCTGCACACCTAAGAGTTCTTAGGAATTTCTTAGGTGTGTAGTCCACCAACCCGCACTTGGCCAGCGTGGTGGATTATACCCTCTCAATGGTAGAGGAGACCCGTGCTCAGCAGTGGGCGTATATGGGTTGATGATGATGATATAAATTGGTAAACTAATCTATTTGTAAATTGATAATGTGTGTTAAAATATGTTAAAAGTAAATAATCTTCATTTAATTTTTGTTTCACTTCAGATATCGGAAACTTCATCATTAGTATATGACGTTAATAATACCTATAAGTTGAATACCAAGTCATAGTTTATACGTAATAAATGGTGCAGGAAACTGCATTATGTCTACATGACGTATTATAATAATAACCACCTTTAAAAATGTAGGTGTTATCAAATACTAATCCCATAACTGATATAGTAAAACCTATAACCTAACCTATAATATAGTAATCAGACCCAAAACTATTTCTAAAATAAATATTTTTACATTCCAATGACTCACCGTAACCTGCGTCTTGACTCCACACAAAAAGACTCGACGCTGTCCCATCCCTACAATATTTATGGTCCAAGAATTGTTCAAAAAAGGTGTTGTCACCATAATAGCGGGCATCCCGCTGCGGTTATTTGTTTATATGGGCTACCGGTAGCAAATTATTCCGGCCCACCATTTTCTATGCGTAAATAATCGCACTATAATGTATTCTTGTTTACGGTGTGACTAACGCACTCCGTCATGCTACTATTTGTTTAGTTTTAGGAAGCTGTGGAGAAAGCTTGCTTTTTTCGGTAGAATTTGAATTTATTAGGTGGGTAATTTTGGAATATTAGTTTGTTTCAGAATTTTTAGTAAATATTTTTAAGTTTTTGGCTATAGTATAAGTTATATCTCAAGAATCACTCTTTTTAATTGAAGCAATATAAAAGTTAAAAAATAAATTTGTGACGCACTTTTTTACTTCTGGGTTTATAATTTCTGATATTGAAAAGTCCGAAATAAAATGAAAGAGCTCATTTTATAAACTGCTATACATTCATTTCAGTCAGTAGGTACTTAATGTTTTTCTTTAAGGTAAATCATTTCAAGTATAGCATAGTAACATTTTCAAAACAAGTTTTGCAGTATTTTAGTTTAGTATTCAAAAAGAGTCTTTGAGTTGTCTAGGTCTTACAAACTGCTACAAGACAGCTCAACCCTCTAAATCTTGGAGGCAACCCCTCGTAAAACATACATAAAGGGTGAAAGTCACCCTCTTAGGTGCAATGTAACATTTTCACAGGAAAAAATAGTGTAGATGGCGGGATGATTGGGCCGGTATATCCGTGATACCCGGCCGCCCGGTGTTTACGACCGGACCGGATTAAAAAATAACGCGTCTGTGCGTGTATTACAGCGGGATGAGGGTTGAGACTATTTTTTTTGATATTTTTTTTGCCAAGAAATATTTGAGAATGTTAGTTGTTCATTTTTAGATGATTGTGGATGGTCTTTTTATTTATATAACTCGCGTCTAGCTGCCGAAGATGTTAGATCATAAATTTTGTTGAGAGAAATGTCTTTACACAAATTACATAAACATACATAAATTAAATTATTTATGCACTTATCATTATAAAACCATAGGAAGAATAGAGATTCATAATAATTAATGCACCATTGCAATATTTTTATGCGCTTAGCAAATCATCGAGGACTATAATGCCTAACTAAGCGCGTATATGTGAGTTAATTAAAGATTGCAATGTTTACACTTTACGCAACAGCACACTGCGCATCAGGCACACAAACACTCAACAAACAAAATGAATTTCTTCAGATATTTTTTCTATCAAAGTCTTCAAACTGCAATCGCGAGCATACGTCCATATCGCAACCCCATCTGACTGCTGCCTTAATCTACGTTAAATATTGAACTCATCACAATTAACATATGATTGAGCAACACGAATCACCGTATTATCCCATTCATACCACCCCGTACAAATCGAATTATAAAAACTTATTTTTCACCCTTGTCATAATAGATTAGCCTCCCTCGGGAGCTCCAATCCTTACAATGACAGAGATACAAGCTATTTAACTGCGACCCTATCAAAATTGTTTTAGCAGTTTAACATGTCAAAACAAAGGGGGATAAAAAATATTATCTCATAGCTAAGCGAATTTGAAAAGTTAATAGTCTTATTCTGATAGGAATGCACCTGATGTTATGTTGAGATAAATTATAACTATATGCATGTATTTGTGTCAAAATTGCATGTAGAATTCAGGAAAATATATATTTTGTTGAATGTCACACCTAGTGTTAATCTGGTAACAGTCCTAGAATAATAAGTTATATTTGCTCATATTATTAAGAAAGGGATATTGATATTGCAAATAATTTAATGTTGCTAGATACATACACAACCCTTATGTTATTTGCAGTAGAACAGCGAGAATCGAAATGAAATCAAACCACATTTCCTTTTTACACAATCAAAACCCTCGACATTCTCATTCGAATTCAATAGACAAACAAAACTAACAACTGCACAATTTAATCTCTAATTATGTATGCACCCTAACTATTAAGTAAGTTTGGACAACACGCGTGGGGCGAGCAAAGTCAACAGTAGCCGGAAAATTATTGTGATCATAAACTATGTAGATTATGTTTTGATAACCGACAATTGTATAGTAAACATCAAACTAGGAGCGCTTAAGCGAAATTTCTAACGGATGATTCCGTATTTTCAATGGATTATCGCCTGCTTTAACGGTGAAGGAAAAGTTCCACACAAAAAAGTTTTTTAGAAATTTCTTAGGTCTTTCTTACGTCTTTAGAAAGACCACCGTGGTGGACTAATGTCTTACCACTCTTTGTTTGTCCTCTACAGAGTGGTAGGTACTTCCTGGTCCTTGCCTAGAAGCTGACTTCTAGGGATCTCAATGTATATGGACTGATGGGGACTTTTAGACTAAATTACAGGAAATGTCTTACACCTTTTATCAGCGCAAATTTTTATTTTCGAAGTAAAAAAAAATTATTTTATGAAAAATAATAACATACTATACAGAAAGATGAAGAAGAAATTAAAACTTATTATTTGCAGTTGGAATATCTTGATCATGCAGCGAAGTTCAAAAATAATTTATTGAAGGCGCTCACCAAATTTTTTGAAACTTTTTTAATATTTAATTCTAAAAAGGCATAATAGAAGTCCAATATCGGCGTGTCTCAGAGACACAACCCTAGCCCAACTCCCGGGACACTCATGAAAATAAAATCATGGACGCCCGGTCCGATTGAATCCAAAATTGGAATCAGAGACAATACTTTTCTTTCTTACCGTTTTTTATTACGACATATGGCGATCGTGGATTCGCCACCTCTGAATTTTGGATGATATGGCCGAGCATCTTATAAAATAGTCATTTTTACAGGATCTTAGGTTTTATTGAACTTATTAGGTTTTAGAATTGTGTAAGGGTAAAACCTTACAATGAATGATCGGCTTGTACAAAGATTTTGTCAATTAAATTTAAATATTGAATGTTGTATAGTTGTCTTTTAATTAAATTAGTAGGCATGATACCATGAATGAAATTATAAATATAAGCTACATATTTAAAATTTAATTCATTCTCTGATAATGAAATCATTTGGCATATTTACAAGTAATACTGTAATAGTTTAGTTATTATAGATAACATTATTCATGTTTCCAGTCATAGAGTATTTTTAATTATATTTTTTAAACTACACTAAACTAAATATTATAATCTTTTTAACAGTTATTATAGATCCACTTATGTATTTAAAATACATATGTACCTACTACATAGGTTTTAACCTGAGAATGAATTTTTGTTGCCAGATTACTAACAGACGGTTTTCAAACAAAGTTTTTTGTTTTTAAACCGTTACCTCACTTTTTTCTACACCACAACCTTCGTGTAGTGTTTTAAAACATACTATTGCATATTTTGCGTTGACAAACAAAACGAATATTACCACAAAAATTAAAAAGTCACAGCTTTCCTCCGCAATAAAATTTTAAAGAAAACATTCTCTGTGCCCAAGGCCGAATAGAATGGCACCATTCTGCCCGTACCATAAACAACGGCGCGTTTTTATTGACCGTGACTAAAACGTCTATGTTACCGCCGTGAAAAGAAGAGATGGGGACCGATTCTATTATTTTCACCACTTTACGGTAGTGTTTTAATTGTTATATTGCCGATATTACCGCAAAATTGTGGCTGTACAGTTTGGTGACGTTCCCGGAGTTTTGTCTATGGACAGACTTTGTACGGACCGCCATATTTCTACGGAATTGTTTTATTGATTATAATAAATACATAAATAAGGCTGGTTAGTCGATTATTATTTGAAAGTCGCCCATATTTCTTCTTTGTGTTAGATCTGCTTATGACCACTTTGGTTTCTAATCTTCATCAACCCATATACGTCCCACTGCTGGGCACGGGTCTCCTCTACCATTGAGAGGGTTTAGGCCATAGTCCACCACGCTGGCCTAGTGCGGGTTGGCGGACTACACACCTAAGAAATTCCTAAGAACTCTTAGGTGTGCAGGTTTTATCACGATGTTTTCCTTCACCGTTAAAGCAAGTGATAATTCAATATGAATACACACATAACTTCGAAAAGTCAGAGGTGTGTGCCTGGGGTTTGAACCCGCGACCGTCGAGATTCTCGACCGCGCGCCCAAACCTCGAGGCCATCACTGCTTGGTTTCTAATAAAGATATATAATTAACGCAGTAATCTCGCAATATTTCATTTTATGATATTTTATAATGGCGCATTTATTGTAAATGGCGCGCACACAAATATGGTATTTTTAAGTAGGCAATAGGTAGAGTTACATAGTAGAGTTACTTATAACGTATTTTGGTAAAACTTTTTACTATTGGTATTATGTTAGATATCAAAATATTAAATCAATTCTTAAACATCTCGTTTAACTAATACTGGTAAGTTACACAGAAAAACACAAAAATAATCAATCCAATTACACGAACCAGGAGAGCTTAATTTCAAAAATCAAAACATGGAAATGAAACGGCGTGTCTAAAAAAAGTAGTAATATTTTAATAGACGCCATCAATTCTAAATGCACGGAGATCAAAACCTTTTAACAACAACCACTTAAAATGTTTAAAACACGCACTTTATACCATACTAATATGTCACAGCAGTCGTAGTGAGGGGACGGTGTGTGTGAAATTCATATGTACCATGTCCGACGGGAGAGTTTTGTGTAAAAAATGATAGTAGACGACAAATCCGCCACTAGACAATTAATGAAGCCGAATATGTCATGAAAAGGCTTATATAGTAGAAAAGGGGTCAGTGCTATTTGTTGACATAGATGTTTTTAAACCTATTAGTACAATCAATGGGCTTGTTCGTTAATAGCGCAGTAATTTAGAATTTGGATTCATTATTGCACAGAACCACCTCAGTGTCTTAATTCAGAAATTTATCTGAATTACCTAACACCTAATTATACCTGTAATAGAGGTCAAGTCCCTATTATTATTGATTTTATTCCCGGTGAAAGTAGGATATACCGGCAGTAGGTATATAGTATTTGGCTATACCTCACAGACATTCTGGACTAAATCCTCCCAAGGGTAAAGGAGGCCCTTGGAACGTATAGGGGCTGACGATGTTATAGACATTTTGATGTGTACATCAATCACGCAAAGTTTTCTTTTGTTCCGCCAGAAATAAAATCATCCAAAGATATTCAATACTATAAACGTCAAAGTAAGATATCCGCCAAGACAGAATATCCGCGGCGGCGTCGCGTCCCGAGTGCCGCCGCATCCCCAGTTAAAAGTGTCGTCCAATAAAGCGACAATTAGCGGCGACGGAGTTTTTTTTCGCCACAAATAGAATTGAACCGACACGCACGGCCCGCATAATGACATAACCTTGTTAGTTTGACTTCACTAATTCCTTTACGGCGGCCATTTTTGTTTTATCTCTTTTGTGTGTGAAATTTTTAATGTTTCCCGCTTAATCGAGACGGATTAACTCGAAATAAGATTACGGATTGAATTATTAGATATAGTCAGCATTTATTTCCATTGTTGAATAACTAAAAACAAATACCGAACTTTTTCGAGATCTTTAGTAGTTATCGTTACACGGGCCTAAAAATTAACTTAAATTGTTCATGCTATCATAACATGCCTTATTCGTAATACGAAGTGTGTTAGAACAGAAAGAGCTATCAAAAAAGGTGCTAAAAACCAATTTTCGCCCCATAAAGACTAATCAATCACGCGGGTATAAAACACGCAGCGTGTAAGGGCACCAGGGGCTCAGGGTCACAGGTGTCGCGCGCGCCCCCTGCGCCAATTTGACAGACTATTAATCCGGATTTAGCCGGCTCTAACCGGATTAGCGCGGATTTATCCGGACCTAAGTGGTTTAAATGGTTATATCTATTTGCGATGATGCCTTTGTTGACTCACGTTTTTGAATTGCTGAGGTGTTTATTTATCAGATACAAATTAATTGTGTCTGTACTCTGTAATTATATACATTAACTCGTTAATTTTAATTGATATTAGCTTATTTCACCTAACATTTTTGGGTAATCCACAAATATATGTTTCGGGTCTGGGTGTTGCTGAGATCGAAATACATTTCATAGGTTCTAATATGATAGGTATGATGCATTTAAGTCTGAAACATCGTGACACTGGTTGTGCAAATGCATCTAAACCTATTATGATGCGTTGTAGCAACTGGTCTTCAGTTGCAAAGTAACAGAGGCGGTAAATCTGGTTTACAACATTAGTACGTATTAGAGCTTTTAAAGAAACGAGTTACGAATAATTTGGTGACAAATACTGTGCGGTTTGTTGTGGTTTTCTTATGATGCACTCAAATGGCAGAAATATGACACTTGCACGGTCTTTATTATCATAATATGGAAAACAGTTATTTATATGCCTTGGTGTAAAGAGTACAAGTGTAATTAGTTAGTTTATACACGTATAGATTTCAGCGCTTAGATAACCGTCGGACGCGTCTTTTTAGTTTTTTAATATTGTGTAAATACCGTAATATTTTATTATATGAAGAACCGGCTTTTCTGTAATAATTTACCGTCCAAAAACAGAAGAAGCGACATTAAATTATATTATATCTTAGGACTTCCAGGGGAACTTTTATAGATTATGTAATAAAGGCAAATAAAATAAGATGTTCAACTTCTTCTTTTAAAAGATGGCGGTGGAGCTACTCTCAATTGTTTCTCTATACTAAAGGATTAATTAGTGTATACTGTACGGTGTGGTGTGCCGTGTGCCTTTTCTTCTCGGCGCGACATAATATCTACTTTATACTACGCTGTATTATCTACCTATAGTAAATGTAACGAACGAAATGCAACATTATTTCATGACAGATTTATTTTTCCGTATATTATAGTATAGAATCATGAGTTAAAGAGAATCCATAGCGTTTGCTACGTCTACTCACCACATACTGACTACACCCAAACACATTCGACTAGGTACATATTAAAAATGTTTAACCGTTCAAATTGGTTAATTTCACGTTGTCTGCACCACCCGTGCCCCCCTCCCCGTCCCCCGCTACTCGCACCGCCCCCCCGCCGGAGCTCATGAACTGCGGGCACCGGGGCGAGATTATATTTTAATGCAATAATTCTACGTGATCATGGCGTTTACGAGTACGGGACGGGCTGCACGATGGATGGAAAGGATGAATATGTCTTGAGATATCTGCTTACGAAGAAAAGACCCACTTTGTATTTTCAACGCAATCAATTAAACAGGCTATCCGAACGATATAAATATAAGCAGCAAAAATATGCAAGCAGAATTAGGGAAGATGAATGAGTATTACTCTAATTGAAAACAAACATAACTTAATGATATTATTAAGTAACTTTAGCATAAGTAATCTACTAGATTTGAATTTAATATATCATTAAAAAGGCGTAAGTCGACCATGGTGGTAAGGTGACAAGAGTTGGACTTATGTGATGATATAGAAAAAAGTCGACAAAGATCCTTTAATTTGACTCTACATATAAACTTGCATACCCTGTTACAGGAATATGGCGTACGCCTTCCTTTTTTAAAAATGTACCTATTGCAGTACATTTGATGTCTTATCGAAATGTCTTTGAAACAATTTTTTTTGTTATTTAGTTGTTGAAAATTCTATAATTTGCTCTATCTAAAAATGCTGTTATTTTCTATGCACGTATTATTTCAGAAATACTTATTAACAACACAAAAAACAAATTTATTGCTTAGTTGACAAGAAATATGTATTAAAAATTCATCACAGTATTGTATTTTTTTAATGTTCCTAATATTTTTGGCACCGCGTAAGTGATATCTTCAGATTTTCAGTATCTTGAGATAATTCTCTTGGTGAGTGTCGGCACTCTATCGCCTCCGTCGCGCGAAGATTAAATTTTCTCCCAAATCTGAACGGAGTTTATGTTCTGTTGTACAACGCTCCGCACAAGTTTTGCGTTTCCATAGTTATTGTATTTTATTCCTTCTTCTTCTTCATCAACCCATATACGCCCACTGCTAAGCACGGGTCTTCTCTACCATTGAGAGGGTTTAGGCCATAGTCCACCACGCTGGCCTAGTGCGGGTTGGCGGACTACACACCTAAGAAATTCCTAAGAACTCTTAGGTGTGCAGGTTTTATCACGATGTTTTCCTTCACCGTTAAAGCAAGTGATAATTCAATGTGAATACACACATAACTTCGAAAAGTCAGAGGTGTGTGCCTGGGGTTCGAACCCGCGACCGTCGATATTGTCGACCGCGCGCCCAAACCTCGAGGCCATCACTGCTTTAATTTTATTCCTGTTACTACGAAAATATTATTAATGTAAATAGGTATTTTGTATTAAGATAGGCTAAATTTAATTACCGTTTTCATTAAAGTTTACTAATCTACAATTTACATAATGTTTCATTTATGTGTACATTATGTGAATTAAAAAAATAAGCAAATAGGGCTTTTATGTGATTTATTTTAAAACGTTAAAGCTGACTAATCTCTAACAATAGTCAGTTATTAAAAAAGACTAGAAATTGTCTATTTACATACATATCTACAGAGTAGCATCACTAATTTCGTTCTTTTTATTTAAGCTAATTGAAGTATCTTCAAATAATATATACTGGCAAAACTTGTGTTGCCAGCTGTAACGAGATCGTGAAATAATATTCAATTATTAAAATAATAATCCTCGCTCACTCGCCTCTTGGGAGAGCTACGCTATCTACTCGCCAGTTATCCGAGTTAACCTTGGGGGGTTACCGATTCATTGGCTAAAAAAATACCTTTCGCTAGATTTTTGAACTGTAGTATATACACCTCTCAGAATATATGGCGTATAACGCAAGTTATTTAACACAATATATTATGACATTTAGTTTATTTAATTTTTTGTATAATTAATTTAATAGGACATTTAACGCTATCTTGTATCGAATTTCCAAGAACTAAATCCTTAAAATATTTCTTCTACTTGACACTAGATGTCAGTAGGTCAACATTCAATGTGCTGTAAATTTAAGATAAATCGCTAGATGTCACTGATAAACAAAATGAGTAATGGTTTAAAAAATAAATTTATAAAAAAACGATTTATTTAATTTCTACTATTATTTTTTAATTTATTTTGTCTTTAACTTTTCTTGCAATTACAAAATTAAATTCATTTCACAATTTTTTAATGAATTTGACAAATTTTGACATTTGACATCCTTTATCAAAATTCAAAAGCCACTGTGATTGGTATTGTTTTGATTGTGATTTGTGTGTTATCGATTAAATTCCCGTGTTTCTTTGTAAAGCCTTAGTTAATTATAATGATTGTTTAAGATAAAAAATCAGTGAATGTCCAACATGGAGAGAGTGTACGCGCTTGGTGTTTCTGCCATCGAAATAATTCAAGAATGGTAAAATAACATAACATTTATTTCCAATTATTTTCGCTATCAAGTCTAAAGAATATTAATAAGCACTTCATTCCTTTTAGATTTACTATGCGTAAATTAATGATAATTATCAAGGTTAACCAAGTGTGTTATGTAAATAACTGAATTGATTTATATGTCATGAATTTCATTAATTGCTATTATTTAAGTACTTCGTCGATGAAGCAATTGTGCACATGTGATTTATTCATTAAGTTCATACATGTTGTCAGATACCAAGTAGGGTAACAGGGTTGTGTTTCTCTACCATCTTTGCCACTTGTGTTTTGAGTCCCTAAGCCCCCATAACATAGTCTATTACTGTTCTCTAGGTAAATATCCAGATACCATGTTAACACTAAGTGTAATTTATTGAAAACTAATAAAACTGTTAGATCTGGGAATCAAACCCGGGATCTCTAGATAACTTGGCCCACATTCATGTGACAAGACTATTAGGTAGTCTAGCTACCACTTCAAGGTTTTTGAAAATATTATGTTTTCTTATTTTTGTGGGGCTGAATAGTCTTAAATTATTCCATCAGACATATGTAAATGTGAATGTATTCTTATATTATCTACAAAAACTTTATTTAGTTACCATGAAATAACATGAAATAATAATAAATTGTTATAGAATAGTAACTTAGTAATAAAATTTATTTTCCAGGTGCGTTGGCTACCAAGACTATTTTGAGTTTGTGAATGACCTGTCTAACCCACATCATATGACAGAGATTTTGTTTCCATTCATTTCCGTGTTTGACTCAGTCTTTGGCTCCCAACTTCTCCTGTGCATGGCATTTGGTGGATGGCTCAATGCTGTTATGAAATGGTAAGATGCAATTTTATTTAATTTGAGCATTATTAAAAACTAAACTTGTTTATTGATAATGGTTGCAACTTGCAGTGTAAGTGTATACTGTATGACAAACTGTTTCCGGACTTTATCTAGAGGTTTTGCAGCTTAAGTAATTATAGAGGTGGTGTTAGACAGCTTACTTGATCAAAGTCAAAATTGAAATAATTTTTATTCAAATATTATATACAAAATCTTTTGTTTGTTCAATATTAAATATTTTTTAAAACTATTGCCACTTTTAAACATGTTATTGTGGTGCAAAAACAGCAAGACACTCCTTGGTAGTACACATACAGTACTATAGTCCACATACAATGGATAAGTCTATCATTATCTGCAGGTGGTTGCTAGAAGACCGTCCGTACTGGTGGGTGCGTGAGACGAGTTTCTACAGCGGCTCCCGTCGGCCGCAGCTGCGCCAGTACCGGCAGACGTGCGAGACCGGCCCGGGCTGCCCGTCCGGCCACACCGCCGCCGCCGCCATGCTGCTCGTGCTCTCTCTCATGTGGCTCTCACATGTTATGCATGACAGGTGAGTATCGATAGTCTTAAAATAGAGATTTTAATTGTTATAGAGACATAGATACTTGGATACACATATGTAGGTAAACTCAGCCTCTATCCCAATACGGCTAGATTATGTATTTCTATACCTTAAGCTGTGCCACATTCAATTGAAAACAAAAAGGATTGAACTAAATAAACATTTGATAAATTTTTGACACATATCAAATTTTATTATGTACATCCAAATGTTTGAAATACCAGTATGCATTTGAATGAAAGCTTTATAAAAAAAGACTAATAAGATTATTGTATAAGATAGAGTAAGTCGAGACATTGTAAGCGATTTTTTGAGAATTCTTAGAAAGAAAATACAAAGAAATATTATAACATAATTTCAAATCAAAAATATTAAAGCAACAGAAATCTGAGTTCTAAAAAGCATTAGATAGTCTTGATAGAGCAACTAAAAAAAAATCATATAAGTGCCTGTTGTAGTGATTACTGGTATGACTGCTTAGCTTAGACCTTCTAATAAGTAAGATTTTAAGCTAGTAAGATTTTTCAAACCATTTATTAAGAATGAATAAATATTCCTTTTACATTTTGTTTTCGAGTATTTATAAAACGTCAGTACTATTCGCTTGCGTTACGCATGAGACGCTGCAAACAAAAAAGTTGTTCCTGTGAATCATAATGCCTATTACATCATTATTCACTTGAGACAATTCGGTACAGTACAATTTCAATTCCCAGCTACATAGAACATTAGCCGGTAAAGAAAAAACTTCGTATCAAATGTTCGGACTCATGCTACTATACCTCATTCACGATAACTTGATTCTTTTGGCAGATGTCAATTTTTCTGAGACATGACTTTGAAATAAAAAACGTATCATTTTATTATTTTAATGATTTGATAAATATAAAAAAATACATACAACACAAAAGTCCCTGAAGATACAAGCTTTATCCGAAAATTTTGAGACTTTATTGCTTCAAAGTAAAATTAAAATAGGAACACTGAAAATAATAGACGCTTTTACAATGTTACATCGGTCGGACGAAAAGGGACGTAATGTCGTTCATATCGAAGTCCACGTCGATAATTTTACTGAACACTATGATGATCATGGCTGTGCTCCTTTTTCTTAATAAAAACTGTTTTAAAGATTAAAATATTTAATTTTTCAACCTTAATTTTTACATACTGGGTTATTTTTGACCTCCCGTCAACTTAAGGGGGGAGCCTGCTTTAGAAGCTTCAAAAAATCGTTTTTTTTTTTTTTGCATAAATGTCTTCCCAAACTATCCAAGAATGTGCCCATAAAATTTCAAAAGCAAATTCAAATTATTTTCGGAGTTACAGAAGAAATAGCGAGCAAGCGTCAAACAGGTATACGAGCGGCCGGATCGCTCGAAGTGCCCGCGCTCCGCCCCTCGATCTATTGTATGTATTTTACCCATTGTAACCATTCTAAGAATTTAAAGGATTTATCTAAGGACGATCTGCTAACGAGGTGTTTAGGTGGACACACACAAAATGCGAACGAGTCGTTCAATTCCACTGTGTGGCGCATCGTACCTAAACACCTTAACTCAGGCATTAAAATCGTCGAGATTGCTGCTTACATTGCTGGAGGAATGTTCAATGAAGGCTACAGTGCAGTATTGAAAACCATGCAGTTACTAGATTTAAAAATTGGACAGCAATGCAACAATTTCGCCAAGAGAGCTGACTATGAGCGTGTCAACCGACAAAACAGGCGCGATTCATTGGAAAGTAAAGAGGCCAGAACAGCCCGCAGACTCGAACATCTGGGCGAAAATCAGTTTTTTGAAGAGTCTCAAGGGCCATTCTATGGACCAGGAATCGCTGATTAGCATATTATTGCGGTAAGTTCAAAAAAATTAAGATTTTTTATATACGAAAACTTTGACGGGCGATTTCTCGGTTTTTCATTTTTACGATTTTCCCGAGTTGGCGGGAAAGATAGAAAAAAAACTAAACGTCCTATCGAAACGAGACAAAATTGGTTGTGTTCGGGATAAAATTCTCTTCTAGTTGAACCTAAAAAAACTTGAAAAAGTAATGATTAACCATTTTTTTAAACAATCTAAAGTGAATTTTTTTTTCCAAAAAAATGAATTTATTTTTCAATTTGCGAAAAATAATTGAATTTTTCACTTTTTTTTTAATTTTCTTGGTTTAACTAGAAGCTATACTATTGAAAATTAAATTTTTTTTTAGTTTTTTAGTTTCAGATGAAAATTGCGACCTGCATCTTTCCCGCCGCACGACACCTGCATACTCGAGGCGCCTCGGCGAAATGCTTGTACCACGCATAATATGACATATATTTTGATGAAAAAATTAGAGAAGACTCTTGAAATATATAACAATAAAACCCGAAAGTTTCGTTTCAATCAAATATTTCTTTCCTTGCCAAAAAAATCCTCGAAAAAATCGATTTTTTGAAGCTTCTAAAGCAGGCTCCCCCCTTAATATAGGTTCTTTTCCAAAGAAACATGGGTCGTACCGTGATAAAAATTTCGACCCTCATATAGAAAACTGATCATGTGGTCGATTTTGTGTAGAAGGTCTGATTTTATTTTTCACTTTTCGACCCGTGTTTCTTTGGGGAAGTTGTTTACTTTCGTGGTCTAAATCACCTATTTAAATTTGGCGGGAGGTCTAAAAATAACCCTGTTACTTTAAATATGTAATTATTATGAACTTTGACCCACCATCGCTTATCTACATAATGTTTTACATGTCGAAAGTAATAAAGAATTTTACACATAATGCAGTATTTTAAAACGCAATATGTTTGAACTACTATATATTTTCTGTTTCCCATCATTAGTCGATATGCCAAAAGAATTAAGTTATCGTGAATAAGATATAAGTAAATTCAGATCATTATGCAACTAAGAAAAACGTGGATTGATAAAGAAATATGAGTGTTCAATGATCACGGGCTACCTAAGATAAGACGACTTGCTGGTTTGCCTCCTCTTTCCTTAAAAAGGGTCTCTTCTACAACTGAGACGGGTTAGGCTAAGGCCTATCCCACCGTTGTGGATTAAGGTCCACAACGGTGTTTATACAATTTATTAATCTTAGTATAGTTTTCTGGTGTTATTTATACACAAAAAAGATACCATAAATGAATAATATTATTAGGAAGATGATGGTCAAATCTAGGTTGAAATAGCAAATGAAAGCAACAAATGATCCCCCAGTGCATGATTGTTCCAGGAAGGTGTACGTGTGGTGGTGGAAGGCGGCGGTGTACCCGCTGTGCGCGGCGGCGCTGTGCTCGGTGATGTTGGCGCGCATGTTCGTCGCCACGCACTTCCCGCACCAGTGCCTGCTCGGCGCTCTCGTCGGTGAGTCTCTCACATACTAGGCACATAGTTTTATCACAGCATGGCGAGCAGTCGAGAATCTCGGCGGGCGCGGGCTCAATCCCTAGGCACATCTATGGCTTCGAAGTTTTGTGTATCAAAGGTGAAGAAGGTGGGATATCTGAAGATCTAAAAGTTCCAATCATTTTCTTAGCAGTGGAAATCCGCGCTACGATAGAGTGGCGAGGTCTAAGCCCTTTTAAGTTGAAACGGAGGCTCCTGCCCATGCCACGATGACACTCCGTTTAGCTTACCATGTATTTATTACAACATTTTTTTACCCACAACAGTAAGAAACACAGTGAACTAAAGGGCTCAACGCACCCTATATCTTCCCATACCTAGGTTCGTTCCTGGCGCCGGCGCTGTGTATCTACGTGTCGGACCCGTTCGTGTGGCGCTACGGGGCGCACGCGCGGGGCGAGGCGGCGCGCGCCGTGCTGTGGCACGCCTTCTCCGCCGCCGTCACCATCGCCATCGCCGCCGTCACGTACCTCAGTCTCGTGCTGTGCGGCTGGGACCCGCACTGGACTGTCAAATTGGTGAGTTTATGTTGTGTAGATATAAATTTTTTCGGATTAGATTAGATGCCTAGCGAACGTGACGCTTTTTCTGGAGGAAATTGCTTGGTATCGACCGATAGAAAAATTATCTAAGAATCAAGCGAGTTGTGATTTGATAATAATGTGTTTTTCTGATTTTGATAGCATTAATTTGTTATATGTCGCCTAGAGATAGAGCCATCATCGTTGTCATTTTGCCCTGCGTTAGAATCTTATCACGGTATTCCCTGTCTGTCGTAAAAGGCGACTTAAAGGTACCCTTGGGGTCGCTGCCCCGTAGCGCGTCCCCACTGAAAGTGACCCCGAGAGGGGCGGCGGTTGTGGCTTGTGTACGTCGCGGGCGCCCATCTATAACAAGCTAGTGGGGGTGCGTCTGAGCCCCCTACAACTCCGAGACAGCCAAGACATTAAAATCTCTAAGGCGCACCGGGCAGGTGCTTCGTGCTCATGTACCGTGGTAGCCCCACTTGGCGCGGAGATGGCTACTCCCTCCCCCAGGGCTGGCGGGAAGTAGTGCCATAAACAACTTTCCCCTCGAGAAAAAAAAGCTACCTGAGTTGTTAAATGAGGATATGTTTGTTTATTTTCGCAGGCGTTCCGTTGGTGCGAGAACCCGGAAGAGATCCACGTGTCGACGACGCCGATGTTCGCGCTGGTGCAGTCCACCGCCTACCTGCTGGGCTGGGCGCTCAGCGTCACGCCAGCCGTCGCACAGTAAGTAATTCACAATATATTGTACCAACGTAGTCATTAGAGGCTTTATTCCTTATTGAAATATGTATACAGGGTGTATTCAGGCCGTGATCGAAGACTAAGTCACAACCCCAGACAGAAAAACCAAATGTCGTCAAAAAATCCCTACAAAAATAATGATTTTGACGTTTTTCTAACAATCATAAGTATAAATGTACTTATGTGGTTTGTATGGAAAATATCAAAATTTTTATTTTTTGTCGGATTTTTTTTGTCGTAATAGTTGATTACAAGCCCCCTAGGGTTCCTATCCACCCATTTCGTACCACCTTTCTCAAGTCGTCGTACCATCGTATTGGAGGGGTATTTAGTCAAAATTCTCCAAATGACTGTAATAAAATGACATAATTATTGATAGTTGATTTCGACGCATACTCATGAAAAATTTGTTGCATTTCGTTCGCTGAGTCAGATTGTCTGGTGGTATTATTTGTCAACATAAAATCTGTGTGTCAACACAATTTTAGTCTTCATTCGGATAGAGAACTAGTAGGCACTATTTTTCGCCTAGATTGCATTTCTGACTCACACAATGTTATATGGATATTGGTTTATATAACTGCTGAGACGTGAAGACTATAATTTTTCTTTCTTTCTTTTTTCAGTTAATATTTTTTTGCGCCATCCTTTACTTTCGAAGTGAAAAGAGACAGAAAAAAGGTTTTATTCTAAAAAAATATCCAAGAATATTTTGTACATTTTTGTGTAGGTTTTAAAAATGCAGATTAGCGTCATTAATAAAAAGGGATTGACAAATTTTTTAGTTGTGAAATGTTTATTAGTTGTAAAGTATTTATAAATTTTACTTCCATCGTCTGTTCTAAACTCTAAAGCACACCCTTTTTTGTTCCAGATACCGCCACTACACGAAAGAGAGGTCGCTGATAATATCAGCCGCCTCGACCGCCCTCGTTATGTACTCGTACATGTACATACAGGAGAACATGTGCAAGTCCAACGCACTTCGATACTACGCTATACAGTTTCTACTGGCGGCTCTAAAGCCAATGCTGTTCCTAAGACTGGTCCCCGCTGTATCCATGTGGCCCTTCGCCAAGACTAAGGCCAAAGTCGAGTAAATATCTCATGAAAGACCGGCGTTAGATAATGCTCTTAATCAATAATCAGAATCAGATATAATCAGAATCGGCTCAGTGAAATAAGTGTTAATAAAAATTCAGGAAAACGAATGTGGTCATTTTTAAAATGAATATCAGAAAAAAATCTTACCTCATATTTTATCTATGTCGGCTTAGAGGGTGTAAAAAGACTGTGATCGGAAACTAAGACAGGCGATAGTATCGGTGATTATAAACATTGATGACAAAAAAGATACCTGGCAAAAAATAAAATTTTTGACGTTCTCTTACCAACCGCAAGTATTAAATGTATGAGACGAGTATGAAAACCTCATTTTTTTTGGGATTTTTTAACCTCAATGTGTTTGCAATTGCCGCAGGTATTAATTATTTTAGTATTCGATCACGGTCTTGTTACACTCTGAATCACGCCTTTATCAACAAATTTCCAATTTAGAAGGCTAATTTCTTTATTGTTAAAATTTTAATGCCCAGTAGTGAGACATGGTGTTATCAGGAGGCATTTCCCGCCGTAATAAAGCGTTTTCATTCTAAAACCAGTGGTATATAACACGTTTTAATAAAAGCAATAATCGTAATTAGGCTGAAAGATCAGAAATAATATAGTATAAATCTGGTTTTATCTTTAGCACCTTTGACGTGTGTCGGAATAAATTTTAGTCGATTGCTTCCAATCTCATTCTGGACTAAGCGCTTTAAGCGGTAGCTAATATCGCGTTGACGAATAAGTCTGCTTAGTGTACAAATAATCCAAGGTAATATTTTGTATACTACACTTATAGCCTAGTTAATTATTTATTTATTTTTTGTAATTTCTTTTGTATTTAGTAATTTTTTCTTCGTGTTTTACGTTATTCGAATTTCAAGCGCTTTATAGAATAGTGTCAAACACACAATCCCAAAGAAATAAGAAATTTAATTTCATAATTTATTTTACGTACACATAGTATTTCAAGCTAATTACCAAATATCAATCATCACAAATCACCAATAGTCAAAATACATTTAAGAAAGCTAAAACAAAATGTTTAAAAAGTATAGACAGTTACTTTGCACCATAAGATGTTAAAAACAAATGTTTCAAAAATTTCGTATAAATCTAGTATAATATTTCACAGGTTTGGATGTGAAACTATTGAAAACATCTATTTAATTAAATTGACGTCATTAGTTTACCATAATACGGAAGATAGTTATCTTATTTTGATGCAAGCGCTTTAAGCGCTCAATAATTTTACACTTCTACAACTTCAGCTTATTGCAACGCACTTTATTTACCTGTCTAGGTATACTTTATATACCTTATAAATTCAAATTCTTCAATATTTTGCCACATAAAATCTCATAAATATTAAATATTTATCGTAAATTAATTATAATTATTTGTGATTAACGGGTATGACTAAAATGTGTTGATGTGTGACATGACATGTTTTAAGTTTTTTGAAATCCGAATACAAAAGAAGTGCTGATAAAAACTAATAAAAATACTTTTTTGTGCTAGTTTATGCCTGCAACTTCATTTAGTTCTTGAGTAGTTAATCGTACCAATACTGGTAGGCATTTTTACCTACTTTTAGTGGGTAATGGGTATAGGGTTTACTATTATGATGGTCATTTTAGCGCGCACTTTACATAATTTAAAATGATGTAACCTATCAGGACGTCACCACATAAGAAATAGTTGTATAAGAATTATATCACTTTTCCTAATGAGGGGAGTTGGATCTCTTGGCTGTACACATAATATGAGATAGTCGAAGGCATAAGATTTCCTTCTTTCCTTCAATTCTTCCAACCAAAATCATTAATTGCTATTTGCCAACTGCTACAAAGCTGTTAGTTCGTTCTTTTATTAGACATAATATAATCCAACGCACAATATTTGGTAAAAATATCGTCCTGATATATTTTAATTATTTATTTGACACAATTACATAGTTGAATGTATTCAATATTTTTCTTTGAAGTTACCACGTCAGCATTTGTCTAATAAGTAATTATAATTATTTATATAATTTCTGTGATATTTACGTTACACGTGTCAATTAAATATATTTATTTGAAATGTGTCTTTGATTTCATAAAATACCTTTATGTGTCTGTGTCTTTAACTAGCCATAGAAATTATAACAGGATATAGTAACTGGTAATTCTTGAACATTATATTTTTGACTGCCTCGTGGTCTTGTGGTACAATTATGTGCCGTGCGATCTAGAGGTCCTGGGTTCGATTCCCGGGTCGGGCAGTGTTATTGGGTTTTTCCATTAGGAAATTCTGAGTAGCAGCACGGAGTCTGGAAATGTGCCCGAAAAACGGCAATAGGCTCGCTCCCTATTACGTGGGACTGAATAAATACTGGCGAAATGTGGGTGTATAAATGCACCTCTGCCTTCCCTATCAGGGAACATAGGCGTGAGTTCATGTCTGTATGTGTGTATATTTTTGACTCGCTAAGACAGAAAGTGGCATCAATGTTTTTAATTCTTCCTGTTTATTTGATTCTGATTAATTTCGTTACAGTGTCAAAGATAACTTAGATCCCCTATAGAGACTCGCTGCTTATTTTCTTGTTGGCATTTCTGTGCGTGTAACTGTCGATCCTGGTGTACATGAGTTGCAATGGTGGGTGTGTGGTGGGATAGTCTCAATAAGACTGATTTTGTTTTGCTCGGCTCGAAAAATATAAGGCGATTTACACATCAAGACCGGCCTCCACAGTTCTATCCTCATGTTACCTTAAGTTATTCAAGGTAAAAACTAAACGGAAAATAAACGCGCACTGACTGAAGATTAAACAATTTCGCAATTTTTCCCTTGAATAAGGCTGTTTTTTCTCACAAGTGTAATAGTCAAGTCAAAACAATCTAGAATTAGTGCTTTAAAAGATCTTTCGGTTCTCCAAAATATTGTTCAAGGTTGTGGCATCATGGAGTCACCGTGTCCATAATAATTAAAAACTTTCGTAATAATGAAGAACATATCTGATATAAGTAGAGTTCAGGTTTTGTAATTAAAAGCCAACGTGGTTTTTGCGTATCTTGCATTTCACTGTACCTAGTGATAAATAACTTGTTGGTTTCATATTAAAACTTATCAGTAGATAATAAAATTTAATTATGCGACCCCCCATTTCATCTAGATAAATAAATTACATACTTGTCTGTTTGTTTTGAATTGTGGTTTAATGTTGTATTGAAAAAAATGTGGCATTAGACATGGATGTGCTATTTTCAGTCTCAAACTCACTTGCCGAAACAATCGTAATACCGCATAGCACAACGACAGGTTTCTGGATATTGTATTCTTTATATTATTTAGTGCAGGCTCAAACCACGAAAGGATACGTTGATATGATTTACTCTGAAAGGTTTGTAGTATATTACTGGAGAGTGAAGATCTTTAGATTGTCTTGGGATCCTTTCTATGGTGGGGCAGAGCTAGAAAATCTCCCTACAGAAAGAAATATGAATGCCCGTTAATAAGAATAGACGCGCCTAATATTATATGAATCTTAAAGCAATTCTGGTGGTTTCTGCTGTTACGAGGCTGTGTGAGTAAATTTGGATAAGTATTTTAAAAATCGTTGTTAACTCTTGTTTGAAATCACTTACTAAAATATAGAGGCAGATCCGAATACATCTACTATTTACGTATATGCTCATATTTAATCCCCAATAATGATATTGACTTCATTATATTATCGGTTCAAATGGAAGAGAAGGACGTTTTTTGGAATACTTTTTATACATAAAAGAAAATGGCAGGCGCTGACGTCAATTTCACACCATCAGATTTGTTGAATTATGTAAGTAGATCGTACTTATATCGTATTTATACTGATTTGCTTGTAAATAGTTTTTTATTTTATTCAAAGGGTTGAGATCTATAAAATTATTTTGCTTTGGTAATTTTAGGCTGAATCATTAGTAAAAGAATCAAAGTTGCAAGAAACAAGAGCCGACCGCTCTAATTACAGTTGGCTCAAGGCCAGAAGTCTCAACCAAACACAAGTAGAAGAATACTTTAAAGATTCGAAGCCCATCCTATATAAGGTAAAACTACGTGTCCTACAATATTTGTAAATATCAAAAAATGTTAAACAAGTTTACTACATTAAGATTCGGTACGTAGTTTTGTATAATAAGGCCATTTGCAAAGGAATGAATGACTCGAAAAGTTTATTAAAAATTAAAGGTCATTAAAGGCTCTCAACATATCGCCCACCTATGGTTAATTCAATAAATCGCACACCTAGATCTAAACTAAGACAACTCAAAAAACGTCATTTTTCAGGAGACGAAAAAAACGTATAGCCGCATATTTTGTTAGGGGAGACATACAATTTAACATTATTTTAGGGAGTAATTGGCATGTTATATGATATTGTATAAAAACCGGGATTTAAATTCAATGCCTTTTATCGAAAATTCCAGTTTTTTGTGTTGTTACACTTATCGTTGGTTATTATGTATTGAAAATGAAAAATATTTTGACTTGATATAGTTTTCTTTGACCATTTTGAGTTATACCTGTATATTTTATACAGATATATAAACGACTGTTCAAAGAAAACAAATGTAATTGGGAAGTATAATACTAATTAACCGTTAAATGTTAACAAAAACAAATTTAAAAGGTATCCAATAATGTATATTTTCTACAAATAAATAATAGGTATCTCCAAAATAAAATAAAAAACATATTAAACTCTTAATAAAAAAAACTATAATTATAAACAGATAAAAAAATATATATTTGCAATCTAATGTGATGCTGATTATAATAATTTAATCATAAAAATTGTCTTAAAATATTCATCTATCATAAATATAGGAACACCTGATAAATTATGAAATGGTTACAACAATTATGTTCTCTTATAAACTTTTTATAATACTGATACGCATACTTTGGCACATACTTTTTTTACTTTTATAAGGCACCTAAGTCATACAGATGCAATCACACCGACATTACTGTTCTTGTCTTCTTTGTGTTCCCTTGCTAAATTCTTTTTTTAAAAAATGTTGTTCATAATTCTCCTGTAATTTATTTTTATCTTCTTCATGGGCATTTATAAATCCCTTACAGAGGTTGCAAAGAAGTCTACTATACTTTTTTTAATTTCCGCATCATTTTTTTACGTAATGCGTAAGACTTGTGTTACTTAATTCAAGTGTGGCCTTTAAAAATGCCTTACACACTCTGGTTTTATTGCAAGCTTCTTCAAAATAAAATGCTCTATTAAGATTTCTATAGTCTTGTGTACTTTGGTTTGATTTCTTCTATATACCTCATTAAATACTCCCTCTGCCTCTAGGGATCTGCTTGGCCCCAATAACAATCGAAGATAGTTTGTCTTGTTTCTTTGTCAGTCTATGAACTTCACCGTTGATAATGTCAATCTTCTCTTTTCTTCCTCATTTGGCTGGCATAGTTACTAACTTCAATGACAATAATACCCTAATATTCCTGGATTTAATATAATTAAAGTTTTGGCTTTGGTGCTGTTTAGAAATACCAGTAAAAGCCCTGGTTTCAGTTTCGGAATCAAAACTACTGTTAGTAGAACTATCAATAGAGTTTGATAGCGAATCGTCACTTCATCATGATGAAGAAGTAATAAATTTAGGAAGAGCCTTCTTCTTTTGACAGATATAATTTGGATCAGTGTCAGAATCATCTATAAAACTTTCTTCTCTAGATGAAAGAAATAAATGCCTTCCAATTTGTCTGCTATGGCCCGGTGTTGTAATCACACGAGTGTTTAATGGGATATTTTCTTTAGTTTTTTGTGCTTCTCTATTTATAGATAGTTAAGTATTCCAATTATGAATAGCTGTTAAAGGGGACCCTTTATACCTTTCATTGATAATATTGACGAGAAAGCAACCTCGCTGTATTTTACTCTAAAATAAAAAAGAACTACTAATGTAAGTTATAATTGACCAGCAATAGTAAGTCAACTTAAAAAATCATAAAATTTCAAAGCACAAATTTACTTTAGATTAAAAAATGTTTTCGAAACAATCAATTTACACAACCGTTAATTATTTTTATGCAACGCATATACATAATTACATTTTATTGTATAGAAAAATCATTGAAATCATTTGATTCAATAAAAGTAGGATAACTTGAAATTTGCATTTTGATCCAACTAAACAGAGTCAAATCCAAATAGTAACTGAACTTTTACATACCTTATCAAACAAAACTGGAACAAGTCAATATGACCTAAGAAATATTGCAAAAAAATTCTCCAAAACTGTAACATCTCTGGTTATCTCAAAGTTACGTTTCATCAAAACTGTAACAAGTCGAAATGTCCGTGCTTTCGGTATTGTTAGTACGTGTATTTCTTATGGCTAATGAAGTTTAACTGACAATACCCTTGTTTAGGTGGCAAGCGTTGACAAATGTTGCTTAAACAAAACAAAGTTAAAGCCATCTAGCGATTGATTTTACAAGGTATTATAAAACGTGTCTTCGTGGGTAGTTGCGTATGTTCATCCAACGTTCGAATATAAGCATAACTCAAATTTGACAATTTTTGAGTTGTCTTAGTTTAGATCTAGGTGTGCGAAATATAAAGGTCACCCGCAGACAAAGGAAATAATATAAAAAAGTAATAAAAATGATCGGAATAAGTTGTTACTGTTTAAAGAAATAATGAAACGCGAGTAAAAAAAAAATGTTTTAGTGTAATATTATGAGTAAGCAAAAATTATCAACACTTATAGCTTTATTTTATTGGACATTTCGCCACAGGTTTATTTAAGTATTTACATTGTATGTATGTTTTATGACTTTATAAGTTCAATACTGTTTTTCTTCCGATGGACATTTATAGAAGATAATCTCATTTTAGTGCGACGTCTGTGGAATGTAAAAGGAATTAAAATATTATTTCATAAAGATTGCCTCGTGGTCTCGCGTTTTTATAAATAAGGCAAATTGTTATTAGGTTTCTCATTAGGAAATTTTTTGTAGCAGCTTGAAGTCAGCAAATGTATTGAAAAACGGCAGTACTATGTGGGATTTAAAAGGCAACGGGCGAAATGTGGGGGCGAAGTGCGGCTCTATGTACTATTAACTTATATAGTGTTTATTAAGCGTGTGTTTGTTCTTAAAGTTATTGGAATACTCCATCACTTTTTTATTTATTTCTAAATTTTTGTACAGCCCATATACCTACGTTCCCCTGCTGGACACGGACCTCCTCTAAAACTGGATCTTTTTGCCAGTTTTTTAAATTATCGTTTACATTTGCAGATGACGTCAGAGAGCTGTGCCGCAGTTGCTGTCAAACTCGATAGCCTATCAGAATACGCGACGACTGACCAAATAGTTGCAACGTTCAAGAAACTTCTTGAAGAACAGTACGACATGCAACTCATGGCAGCTAACATTAAAAGAGCCAAAGAATCGAAAACTATGAAACTGAATAAGGTCCATCCGATTTTAGGACCTGGGCGTGAACCGACCGTTTCGTTTATGTTGCATGAGCTAAATATAAATTAAAACATCACATTTGCATATGAATTACCCTTGTCCTGTCATGTCCTTAATACAGATAAATTATATTTTTACTGAATTACGACGTATTTCCGTGCTCCATTTTGCTACATTACTTGTAGGAAAAATTCTCTTAAGAGGCTCTTCTGTAATCGCTCTTCTGGACTCAATTCTTGAAATAAAATGAATAGTTTTTATTAGATGTTTCAATTTCAATGTCCAATAAAGGTTCACTTGAGTTAATGTCCGAGTTCATTTTTTTGTGTGTGAACGTCGTTTCTTCTTTACCGAAGTTGTGTGTCTAGTATAGAAGAAATAGAGCTATCATGAAGAATATTCGTAACGTAACGATGCTTAACTTTGAAGGATTGGAAATATGACTCATTTTATGTTAATGACCTCGTCAGAAAACGGCAACGGTAGGCTCTTCGTATTCAGTTCCCTTTGCCTAACTTAAAAAAAAAAAAACTAAGTACCGAGTAAGCCCGTAGTAATTGACTCGTCTAGTACGACGCAGGTGAAATAAAACGGTCAAAAATAAACTCGTAGGGATTTTAATGATGCAGGAAGCAACGTCAATGCTCGGAGGGGCGTGAAATGGATCCAATGCTTAACGGCTTCCATTAAAGGAAACCAAGAATGGAGTAATATTTTAAGACATAAATTATTTATTTTATTTAAGCGGTGCGTAGATTCGAGATCAAGTTATAATAAACTACGTATTGCAGATTATTATTGTACTATTAGCAAAGTGTCAATGTCATTACTGTTTTAATTGTACATTTTAAGATTCGTTATTTAGGTTAGGCGATTCACCGACTTCCGATGCGGCCCAAGTATCTATTTTTTCGATTTTGAAACGTACAGTAGGCAGCAACTTTATCTTAGTTAGAGAAGTGATCTTTAAACAATGTGCATGGTAAAATACAATATTTTAGTACATAAGTACACTATATTTAGTGACCTCAATTTTCACTAAATAGTAAAGATCCAATAAAAGGATATCCAATCTTTGATAAAGTTTACAAAAATAACATGATCATTGTACAGCAGCAGAGAATCGGAAGGCTACTTCCAACATTATTAATAGATTTTAAACTATGAATATTTTATTGAACTATAATATAATTCGCAGGTGATAAAATTAGTATATCTACATTTAGTATTACGCTTCAATTTAAGGTGCGTAAACAGGGTCGACATTTAATCATGCAAGGCCGGCTGTCGAATTGAATGATGCTTAAATGGAATGCAGTCAGAATATTCCTTTTTATTTGGTTCTTTAATTTTAATGTATGTGCATTATTAAAATTTATATTGATTCGATTAATGAAGTTTTATACGCTGGAGTAGTAGTTTTACAATTCATTTTATGACATTGTAACTGCGTGATTTAATTGCTTTAAAAATCGTAAATCTTATTGTTATCTTATTGATAACAATGGATTGTAGAGGTCCCGGGTCGTGCAGTATTATTTGTTTTTTTCCCATTAGGAAAATTTCAGTCAGCATTAAGTCTGCCAAGAAACGGCAATGGGACCGCCTTTTTAAATAAGACCAAAAATACAGTTGGCATAATATGGGTGCAAAAATGGTCTTCTGCCTGCCCCTTTGGGAATATAGCCGAGAGTTTCTGTATGTATATGCATCGATAGCAAATCAAGGAATTATGATATGTTATAAGCAAAATAATTAACTTACCAATAGGAAAAATTGGTCAAAAGCATCAATTAGGTACCTAGTACCCTCCTATATCATTGATTATATCTAGCTTTAAAGAATAGGTGCGGAAAATCGCAAGGATTTCGGTATGAAATATTTCGTGCTCTTTTGGTAAATATTTATTACACTATTTTGCATAATATCAACATATTTTACATACGCATATTCCACTATTCTATAATTATCTTGTTGCCTGTGGGTGACATATAGCAACAATGACAATAAATTCAAGCAATCAGGGTACACTGAACTATGGTGCTCAGAAAATTAATGTAATTCAACTTTTTGTAAGGATAATATATGTACCTATACATCGGTTATTAAGGATACGTTGAAATGTAAGATATAGCCCATTAACATCATCATATAACTTCCAGAATTCAGTTGCATGTGCTGGGGCTTAAACACGCGTCCACTGAGATTAATACGACTAATGTGAAAGAAGAAGAAGAAGTGAATGAAAGAGTTAGTTATAGACGTCCCTATAAATAGATTTTGTTGGTAGACCTGCAAGTTACATCCGTCTTTTTTTGTCAAGCCTTACTTAAACAGAGAGTAGAGACTAACAAGTTGTTTATTTGCTTCTTAATAACATCATTACAGAGATCGAAAATATTCCCGCCAAATCGCCCACCTGTCAAGTTGACAGCTCAGGAATCTTACGTTCCGTTTGGCGTCCTTGCGCGGTCGCGTTCCTTATTAAAATACAATGCATTGTCGAACAGTTGTACCATTGTTAAGTACATTTTTAATTGTAAATCATATTATTGTTATTTGGAATGATAGGCAGGTGGGATGTATAAGGTTATCTTTATAAATATTTTGATATTGAATTATTATGACGAACAACTTTTGTCATAATTAATTTGTCAATACATTATAGTTGTGTTCTGTTGGGGTTACTGAAAATTATAAGCCTTCTTTCCCGCGCTCTTTGTTAAAGAACATCTGGGTTAGGTGTTAAGCAACTGCGGAAATTCCTCACCATAACATTAAAAATTGGGACTTAAAACTACATTATATGAATGATACATGAAACCATTTAAAGCTAATAGGTATGCTTAATACTAATGAGATAATATCATGAATAAATAAATAATCACTACATAGTACAAAACAAAGTCGCTTTCTCTGTCCCTATGTAGGGACATAGGGACAGAGAAAGCGACTTTGTTTTGTATGCTTAAATCTTTGAAACTACGCAACGGAATTTGATGCGGTTTTTTAATAGATAGAGTGATTAAAGAGGAAGGTTTATATGTATGATAACATACATTAAATATCAGCATTGCACCCGTGCGAAGCCGGGGCGGGTCGCTAGTTAAATTATATTATGAAATTTTCTTAAGTAGGTACTTTCATTGTTTGAAAAACGCTACTTGCGGCCCGTATAAGCCCGCTTCCCATGTTTATTTGTTTTCTTCTGTTTAGTGTAAGCCTGCTTTAAAAATTCTTAACGAGCATTCTATAAATAAAACTGACATCGAATTTACTTGAATTATTGTAAGAAAAGCGCATATATCCATGATATGGTATAATAAGTACGAGTAATAGGCATTTAGGCATTACCTAATCTGTTTTTACACCCTTTTGTGGTGTCTTCACAACAAACTTCAAATTAAACTTTGTTTGAATACATCATAGTATACAGCCTAATATATCGTATACCTAAAAAATATCATAACATTTACAGTTGACCAATATTCAGAGCTGCGCCTTTATTATTGCCTTACACAGAAAATATTGCGATATATTTAATTGAATAATTGTTCTGTGTGTAATGAAATGTCGCAAAGTTAATAAAAACTAGGAAACAGGCTGTACACACGCGATGCGTTAACTATTTAGTGTACGCAATTGGACAGTTGCGAGTTCAGGGCCGCGTGTGAAACGTTGCGTACTTATTATTATAATTCAATTCTTTTTTCCCAATTTTTAGTCTTTGAAATAAAGAATCATTGACACATGTATAAACTCGCTCTAGCCCTAATCTTGTGGCTTGTGGTCTGACTGTTTTGAATTGAATGCCTCAATTCCGCATTTTAGATATTTATTTAAGTCGATTAGGATTACACCGTATATGTCTTTCTTTTTTTCATTACTCTAGACGCGTCGAAATCGTTTAGTTACGATGTTAAACTGATTAAATTCCTATATAATACACCCATCACCCATATAGGTCGCAGTGGAAATCGAAATCTAATAAACATTTATCTCAGTGTAGGAGTTTAAACTGGTGCTTAACGTTTCACCACGCGTGCGTATGTCCCTGTAGCAGAAGAGCCTTGACGCCTTAGTAGTACTTTGAATGAAATTTATCAAAAAACTAACAATACAACCGCTTCGCGTTCAGTATGGGTTTTAGAGGGGTAGACTTGTTTGACTCTCTCTTCATTTTTTCAAATTTAAAAGGTTACACAATTAAACATGAACTCCGATGTATCTTTTTAAAATTCTTAGATCATCTTTTAACTAAGCCTTTGTTGTAAATAGTAAAAGAGTGATAATTGCAAATTTGATAGGAATTTTCTCTTTCATAATATAGGTGGCGGGTATAGTAAACAAAACAAAACGAAAGAAATAAAAATGAAATTGTAATTTATTTACAATTTTTACACATTTTTTTACAAATGCATGTAAGCGCTTCCAGCTTCTATGGAACGGAAAATATTTACATTTTTTTTATATTTTTACATTTTATACAAAATCATGGATGGCAGTCGAAACATTGCAATGCCTTCGCATTATGAAAAGTCTACTTTTGTAGACTGGTGTTTGATTTTTTTTTTCAAATTGAACGAAGGCATTAACGAATGTTTTCATTGGCAGTACTTATTGTTGTCTTGTTCACCAGCAGTAGGGGTAGTTGGGGCAGAGAGCAGCGGGGAAGTCAGCGGGGTACCGAGGGGCGGCGGGCGCGGGGCTGGAAATACAAATATGTTAGACGCTTTACATTAGTTCCCTTAGAGTAACAAAAACTAAGGCTAATCTGTAATATCTTTGAATGATATTTCGAAATGTGTGAATCATTGGTAATGCGGCGCAGATTCCTAAGCTTCTTGGGGTAGCGAATGCTTTTGATTCGGATGCCTGCAAACGTATGTGAAACGATCTATTTTAGGCAATCAAAATGTTTTGTTGATAATACTCATTAGCTTTATGCTGTTTACATTATACCGTGGTACTACTATTTATACTATATTATGCACGAAAACAGACATTGTTATCCTTTCTTGGATAATAATTCGCACTAGTAATTTTTTGTCACCGAGAGTGAACGTTAAAAAGAAGAGTTGAACAATATATCAAGTACCTAATAATAATCATTTGTTTTATTGCGTGGTCATCAGACTATTTTTCTTAGAAGGCTGTTTGTGTATACTACAAGGTATTTTATACTCACGCAGCAGGCACGGGCACGGGTTGAGGCAGGATGGCGGGGTTGCGCACCCACTCGGGGATGGGCATGCCCTCGGGGGTGTGTCTGGCGAGCGCCTCGGCGTCGCAGAACGGGTAGTTGGGGCAGATAGCCGGGTGCAAACCGGCCGGGTACTCGCGGGCCAGCGCTACCACGGCCACGGCGCACAGGACGAACTGGAAATAACGGGGTTAATAAGTGGCTGTTTATTCATTTTCTTGGGTTTTAGGGACTAATTGGAAGTTATCATCACCATTCCATGATCGGACGAACTGGAGATAATAGGGTCATAAAGTGGCTGTTTATTTTTTTCTTGTGCTTTGAAGACAAAATGGAATCATGATTCGAGCGTTCGATGATTGCGGATTCAAATCTCCTGACTCTTCGAGGCTACGTGTGTATACATAATGACATCACAGTCTTTAAAAATGAAGGAAAACATTGTGATAGAACCTGCTCACCTAAAAGTTCTTAGGAATTTGTTAGATGCGTAGTCCACCAACACGTATTAGGAAATCGTGGTTGACTAAGGCCTAGAGCCGCTTAGTAGCAGTGGGACGTAAATGGGCTGATGATGATAATGATTCGCGACTGCCTTGTTGGTCTCACTGCATAAATGTATGCCGTGCAATACAGAGATGTAATTCCCGAATCCATCATTTCTACTTTCCAATTAGAAAATGATCAATAGCAGCGTGGATGCTAGTGTAATAAAATCTCTTAAGCGTGACAATCTGGCTAAGAAATTGTTTGAAAACAATTTTTACTAGCTGGACAATTGAACCCAATAATTCGCAATTACCGTCACCACATCAACGTGTATTCTAGAAAACATTTGTATTAACGAAACTTCGCTTATGCAAGCGCGATGTTCCGCACCATTTCTCTATGAAATATTGTAACTACCAGTATTTTAATTTAACAACTAACTACCGGCTAGTGAAATAGCGATCTTAGTGATTTAGATATCGTGGTATGGTAGTGCACAGAATACTACGTGATTAGAAGACACTATGACTTTACTGTATCAATTGGAAGTGAATATACAAGTACATAGTTACCTACTGAGGAAATCAGACGGGTATGTGCATAAAAAATGCAAATTAAACTGAATGCTGAAGTTCCTTTCAAGAATCCAAAACATGTTAAATTGAAAACAAGTAGGAAGAAGTATTTTGTAATACAAAATTAAAAATATTTAAATAAACTCAATACAACTTTTTATTTAAAATATGCGAGCAAAAAATATTGATAATTGAATATCTATCATCAATTACAGTGGAATGAATAATTGATTTTAATTATTATGCATGAATACGCATTGTTGCGTTGTCTGTCCGTGAGTCGGGCGCGCTTCGCCCACCGTTAAAATCAATCCGTCTGGGGAATTATTTATTAGTCTTGCAACACTGTGTAACATGTCAAATTTACTGGCAATCATGAGAGTTTGAATTAACGTCTTAAGATTTCCTACAGATGATGCAGAAAAAATTCCGAGGTGTTTCATATTAATTGTCATTTAACTATCAGCATTAAAAAGCTAGAGCGTAATAGGAATAAATTAAGCAAATGTAATTGAAATTGCTAGGCAACACATGAGTAATCCAATTAATTCCTTGTATTTAATTTGAATGGCACAGATATGTTTATTATTTAAAAATCATAATCATTGAGTAGGTATTTCTTTAAATTTCAACAATCGTGCGAGGAAATGTGACAAACAATTTAATTCGGAAAATCTTTAAACTATGAAAGTTAGTAAAAGAAAATGATGCATACATTAAAATTTAATGAATTGAAAATATTTTTATTACATAACAAAAGTAAGATTTAGTAAGCAATATATAAATTAGAAATAATTCTTATGAATAAGATAAACTAACGAGGGCAATTTGTATTTTATTTTTAACGTTAGAAATTTTAAGAAATGTTTAAAATTTTTGGCAGTATAACAATAGTAATAGCTAAAAAACCAAAAGCAAAAGAGTGGAAAATTAAATAATCAGTGAACAGCCCAATCAGTTTCAAGTGCAATCTATGACATTTTTTTTCTTAAATACGGGTATCGAGTGATATTGATTATCGTGGTTTTAATGCACTTACCAGCTTGGCGAACATTTTGTGATATGTATCCTCTCAACAACAATGTGAGACTGATAATGTGTGACCAGCGCGGACGCCTTTTATACTATGTACCAGGCGGCGACCCTGGCAGTACAGGGCGGCTACATCTATTGCTTCTGGAAAAGTCACTGCAAACCTACCACTGCCCGGATGATTTATGCATGAACAACAATTAGTCTTTTTCTTTTTTTGAAATAATTTAAAAAATACACGGCCATAAGCATTTTTTGATACTTTAAAAAAGAAATAGACCTTTCAAAAAACTTGTGAGTGTTTCGCACTGTGTAGGCATGAAATATAGCTGCTAGCGTGAGTATGTGTGTGTTCTTTCTATTATTTCTTATAAAAAATGTATGAATTTATTACTGTTGTATATTTAGATATTTACATCAAACCTCTTTTTTTATTTTTGCTATAAGGGCGAACTGGCTGGCAAGAAATTAAAAAAAATATATAAATCAGTTGTAGTTATTTTAAGTTGAAGTAAGTTTTGGCGGGAAGTGATGTAATTTTATTTATTTTATTCAAAGTGTTTATTTAAAAGGAAATTAGAATAGTTGTGAACTATTGTTATTTTATAAGAGGAAAATGAAATAAAATTTTGGAACACAGTATATTCAAGACGCGAGGGCCGTGCAGATGAAATAAGACTAGACAAGTTAGTATATTAATAACATTTTTCTTAAGATTTTCTGGAATTTGACAAACTTTTGACAGCCCTCATGGCACAGTTGGCTAGACACCAGCTTGCGAAACGAGAGGCCGCGGGTTCGATACCCGCACCGAGACAAATGTTTGTTTCGGGTCTGGGTGTTTGTGAGACCGAAAAAGTCTCTCGTAATGTCTGATACCCACGACACAGGTGTTGCAACCTAGTGTGGGGTCAGAGCTATGTATGTGACTGTCGGGTGTATTTATTTGGGGTGTATTTATAGAAGCAGGTAATATTCAAATTCAATACAAAATGAAGTTTCTCAGAGATAATATGTTTATTTTGTAAGAATAGTAGTATACACGCCAGTCTTCGTAGCGCTATCACTTAGCCAGAAGCAAATCAGGCAAGTCCAAGGACCAAAATCCTCAATTGAGTAAACCGTCACCCACAAATATTTGTTTGGCTCATGAGGTTTAAAAGTGTCATGTAGTTTTTAAAACCTACAGCAGTAGTCTTGAATGTTGTTGCATTTATTGTAATACATACTTAATAATGATGAGCTAATAAGACTCAACTTGAAAGCAGTGATGGCCTCGAGGTTTGGGCGCGCGGTCTAGAATCTCGACGGTCGCGGGTTCGAACCCCAGGCACACACCTCTGACTTTTCGAAGTTATGTGTGTATTTACATTGAATTATCACTTGCTTTAAGGGTGAAGGAAAACATCGTGATGAAACCTGCACACCTAAGTAGTGTAGTCCGCCAACCCGCACTAGGCCAGCGTGGTGGACTATGGCCTAAACCCTCTCAATGGTAAAGGAGACCCGTGCTCAGCAGTGGGCGAATATGGGTTGATGAAGAAGAAGAAGAATAAGACTCATGTACCTAACCAACGCGGAGGCCGTGGTCATTAGCAAGTCTTCCCTAAAGGCCAGGAATAGGGACTACTATCACAATGCGTCATAGCTTGGTTATGTTATTGGTATTCGTGAGTTCAAATCCAAGGTTTGTCAAAAACCCACGTACTACTACAGGCATCGAATTCATAAATAAGTTATTTATGTATTTAAAAGATGAATGAATTTTCTGTGAGCACAAAGTGTATGTTGCCTGATTGAGTACTTTATATACATTGTAAGTGTGGAAGGCACGCAAGGTTTTTGTATGATGCTTTCATTCATCGTTTAAAATGGTAATTAAAACTCTTGTACGACAATTTTGTGATCTCGCAGCTTAGGTGGATGCCGTGCGATCTAGATCCTAGATTTGATTTCTGGGCCGGTAAAATTATTGGATTTCTCCATTACAATTCTTGGGTGTGTAATCCGCCAACCTGCACTGGACCAGCGTGGTGTGCTAAGCCCTAAACTTTCTCAATAGTAGAGAAGGGCCGTACCCTGCCTAGGGACGTATATGGGCTGATGATGATGATGATAGCCTTTTAATTTTTCTTCTTCTTCTTCATTCTTTTAATTTTTATTATTAATTTTTTCTAGCGGCAAAGTCATCTTTAACTTTAGGCTTTATCTTTAACTTATGTTTATTGAGTGCGATAAACAAAAAACATAGCCTTACAATGAAATTGATTATAATATTATGTTATAATTATTTATGGGTATGTCGCCGACATTTAATAGTTGAATGATGCTAATTTTAGGGACACAAAAATAATTAATTCATCTAAATATTTTCTCAGAAGAATAAACCCGTCAAACGGCATGATCCATTTCAACCTGTTTCAATTTCTTCCTTGTTTTGTGAAATCCGGTATGTCAACCTTGTCTATGAGAAAAAAAAACTTTGTCAATATCCAAGTGCACTTAATGTGTTTGATATTAATAGCAGTGAGTTTGTGATGTGAAACATAAGGTCAAAGATAAGATGCCCAGACCGGGAAATAATGACAGCTCGCGATTGGATATTTCCCATAACGATTCTGTTATAGCCTGTTTTAAAGTAATTTTAAAAAACATAAAGTATTGAATTCGCAGAATGGTACGGAGGGATTTTGTCGGCCGTTTTATTTTTTTGGCTGGAATTTATGTTTCCCTTTTGGTATATTTTGAGATACATACGGTAATTTAATGTCACCGTTACGGGACTTATACCGTACAAATATAATGAAACCAAAATAAAAAGTCTTTTTCAATTACCGTAAGTTCACTTTGGAGCGAGTGCGCCAAATTAATTTAAGGGACGTACTTTATAATATTTGGGAACTTTATTAAATATAATAGTTTAAATTTATGATTATTAAGTTAAGTAATGTTTTGCTCTTGGCTATTATAGTAATCAGAAGCCTGCTACTGAAGTTTTACTCGCATACTCGTTATACGGGTTTATTTACGGGTCCGTACATAGCATTCAGACGATTTAAATTTAAGGCTCATGTTATTACTCATTTTTCTTTATGTGCCTACGAATTTTCCTTTTCAATAGTTGGTTATTACAAAACAAGTTGATTTTCTTTATTATCATTAGAAAATGATTTAGATTTTAAGGTATGGTATTACATATTTAAATTCTGCATTCTGCAAATTCTTAATTATACAAAGTACCCTTTTATGTATTTTACTGCTGTTACAGTCTAGTAATGTAGCAGGTGTAATTTGTGGACTAATCCACTAAGCATTCGTATTAGTAATAATTTATATGGCATGATAATCATATTGACTTATTCATACAGACAATTTGCAACTTGTAAATGATAGAATGCAAAGCGATTGTTATGGTACTGCGCACATATATTTCATTTTAGTTTCCAATTACATATACAACATGCTATTGTACATACAATGTTTTTGCATTTGTAAACTGGAACGTAGTGGTGGCTTCGTCGGGAATCTCGACGATCGTAGGTTCAAACCCCAGGCTTCCTCCTCTAATTTTTGAAGCTATGTGTGTATTCAAAATGAATCATCACTTACAGTGAAGGAAAACGTTTCCTATTGTTCATTGATTGTTTGATTTTTTCGTCCGCCAATCGGCACTAAGCCAGGCGCCAGCGTGGTGAGGATATAAATTCGGCTATACTTACTATAGCCGAATTTGTATCCGCTGGAACTCTCAATAGTAGAGGAGGCAGGTTTTCATCATTGGGACTTATAAAAGTTGATGATGATGATAAACTGGATTACTTGTCATAGATACTATGATTTAGGCAGTTGCTATCAAATTTGATATAAATAATTAGTTTGACTCACGGATTGGTACTACTTCTTCATTAGGGGGCGTTATTTTCATCCTTATTAATTTACATTATGCTTTGAAATCTATGAAGCAATTTGTGACAATTGTATTGTTGCAATCCTCACGAAGCCGCCGACAATTATTGCTATCAAATGTCTCAGCCTCGAAATAGCCCAGCTGTGGGCGGTCGCAGCATTCCGAAACAACTCCACCTAAGTTTCATATACCTGTTGCTTACACGGCGGGTCGAGTCCTTATGAATATTTTAATAGCAACAGAATTGGCCAAAAGAGAAGATGCCGTGCTTGAATAACTCGAATGAATATTGTATTTTATTTTTATCTTAATACTTATTGAAACAATACAACTATTTTGGCAGTTGTTGATTTTAGAGGGAATAATTTTTGTTTTATTTCCATAAAATATACACTCGCGTTTATGTAATGAACGGCTGGGAGTTCGAATGGCGTGACGAGACAAATGTTTCTGCGACCCACAATTATTTGTCTCGGGTCTTGAGACCAAAAATTCTCTTACAGCGTACCCCGTACCTGCGAAAAAAGCTTGATTCTTAGTGTGGGTAGAGTGAAATGCATGTAACTGTTGGAAGTGTTTACTTTTTATATCCCTAGCCTCTTCCTTTCATTCTTAGCAACCATTACGAGGCAAACATACATGAAGAGCTCACATACAAACTGGCTAATGTCACGTATACACTGCTAGACCGAGTACCAGGGGACCATACAATAGTACTATATTAAAGACTATACCCATAATATTAGAGAAGTTTATGATTGTGATTTTGTTCGCTTCTTTCAGAATATGTACGGCTGGATTTTATAAATCATATTCTATTTGATCTGATCTTGTAAGAAAATGCTAGTATACGTATTTTATTAGCACGGCGTCGCATTTTTCGTTAAATGCACATTTAGGCACTTTGTCGTGCAATCAAAAAGAAATAAGTAGTTATGTTTCAACATTTTTGTGTTGATACTCGTAGTTTTAATAATTAACTAATTTACATCCGATTATTTCTATATTCAATATTCACGTTGTTGTAAGATGGTCAAGTGTCAAGTTTTACTGTTTTTAAAATGACTTCTTATTGATAAATCCATGAAAACCATTATAACCATTAGGTTATAAAATAATATTAGTATAAAGGAAACATTAAAATCATTAACAAATATCAGTCCCTTGAGTACCGTGTTAGTGCATTCTTTTTACCTAATGCTAGAATTGGGTCAAAAATCACGTACAGTTTCAACCTAACACCAGGCTACCATAAAGAGACAGAGCTTTCCTTCCACAGCCTACAAAAAATTCATAGGGGATATTTAGACACTGGAAATTTCATATTCAACTATACTGTGGCAAAGACCGAATACATTAACTAGCACACGCGGATGTGTCCAGTTTGGTAGCTGTAAAAGAAACAAAAGCGGTCGTCAATCAGGTGTCATGTGCAGGACGAGTGTAATAAGATAACTTTTAATAAGTGAACTTAATAACTTGAGTTTATAATAGATATTTTTTAACACATTACCATTACAGTGTATTTGCCCCGGCGGCTGATGATCGATCGTACCACCGTACTGCAGTCTAAAAAAAAAGACTCGCGAAGAACAATAAAACTATCTAATTGACATTATAATACCGGACTATTTCTTAGACTATAGACCCCTGGGCTAAAAGGGCACAGCTCAATTTTGTGCTCAAGTAATTAGAAATGTATAACTTTGGGAGGGGCAATTATACTTTGGGGCATCCAGAAACTTTGCCATAGGCCTCAGATGGTATAGTTATTCCACTGCCTTTCGTTGAAATATATGGCTTTATTTTTAGTTTTTGCTTAGTCAGTCCGTTTTGTACGGCGTTATTCTACTACTGTACTTCAATTACACTGGTCTGCAAAAAAAAATTATTTTTGCTCCTTCTTGTTTCCATGCATGAATTCATCATATTTTGTGCTCTAAACATGGAATCTGATATACAATTAAGTACCACACGTAGATTTCCAATATAATATTTATTTAGTTAACAAACAATATTATGAAAATATCAAACATCTATCTTATATTTATTGGCTCTGCTCATAAAAAATATATAAACTACATATAAAATACTCAAAACCAATATAGAGAATATGACCTTTATGCAAAACTTACCAAAATATTTGATACAAAATGTGAAGTCACAGCGAATACTGCGCATGCGCCTATGTACCTACTACCATAAAAATCACCTTCGCCATACCATAAAAAGCACATTCATTCTTTCTCTTACAACTCGCTAAAACATATTTTGTACATACAATGTTTGTATATACTCTTTTTGTAACAGTGACGGGCAAAAAAATTGTAAAGAAAACTCAAATTTTCAAAATTTTAAAAATTCATATAAAAAAATCTAGACGTGATGGAAAAAATCGACCAACGGGGATAGATTCAGGACACTGGAATCTTAATATTTATGACAATTTTTTTTTAAGGAGGATTTCACTGCAGACCAGTGTTATTATTGTGTCACCATCCTGGGGTAGCAATTATTTAAATTATTAAATAGTCAAAACACGTATATATCGTCACATGAAACGAATGAATTTCTTAACATTATGCTGTTAGGGGCAATTAACGTTCCGAAGTTATTTCAATTGCATTTTGTTATATTACAGCGTTTTATGAAATCCTCTAATAATGGACATGCAATGATTATTAGAAATTGAAAAATGTTACTAATATTGCGTTTTTGAAGTTACGCGGAAAATAGTTTTGCCATATTAAACGTATTTAAATCACATTAGTTATTTAAAATTTCTAGTGTCTAAATACGATGTTTTGTATCGGGAACTTCGAGAATATCTATGGAGTACGTAAATATAAAATATATACATATTTCGCAGATATTTATACTTGTTAGATTTTATAACTGTGCATAATAATACATAATTTAGTAATACTTTTTAATAGTACCTGTAGTTTTGCTTGTGGGAACCGTCTCACAAAACGGCAACAGAGTCTAAAATGTTAATTTATAACTATATTGTGCTACTTTCATAAAGAATCGTTAGTAGGATCGTGCCATTATTGATAGTTTATTGAACTCGATTTAAGTAAATACCTACTGACTCTTATAGGGTTGAATGGGTTGATATCAAGAAGGTCTTAGTTTCTTTCTACTCTTGTGTGGGCCAATGTTAATACCCGAGGCGTTCCTTGCTACATGCCAATGAACCCGGTCGGCAAGCTTTGCTAAATGCCAACTATGCCATGTTAATATGTTCCGGTATTTATATAGAAAAGAGTAATTGAGATCTTTTATATAATTTCTTTATTCCGATCGAAATTTCATATTTATATGTATTACAGTGGATTTTTGATAACATTCAAGCACATTTGGTTTTAAATTAAATTAAAAGTAAATACAAAACAATAAATACAACAAAAATTGGGAACAAAACGTTTTTATTCCACATCTGGCTTAGTGGTTAATATGTGACCATTTCTCACAAAAAAAAACAATAAGTAAACACACTGTAAGTGCTTGTTCTCTATTCTTTCTATCATTTTGCGTCACATGCTCGTACGTGATAAGACTCTGTTGCCAGCTGGGAAATGTGTCGTATATTAATTGTCACGGAATACCATTACGATTTAATTTTCTTAAGGCCCTGAAAACTGACAGGCCTTCGCAAACCTGATGTCGTATTTTTATTGATCTGCTTGTTAACTGGGACTTGACGAACTTGAGTATCATTTACACATTTGTACTGCACTATGTTTTGCCCGTGACTTTGTTTGAGTTCACATCATTGATAGAATATAAATATAATATTTACAATTTTATGGTATTAAGTTTAGAACCGCCAAATTTAAGGGGACGAAATAAATCGTAATTTTGAGCATATACTAATTACATTAGCAATAAAAGAAAAATAATAGACTCGCTATAAGTTTCTTAGATTTTTTGGCACTGTTGCAGTAACTTCATTGCTTAACAAAAAAATTCCAATTCTATTGTGTGCTGAATGAGATGCTCGATTGATGAGCGATCCCATTTTGTATTTGCGCAGAATCGACCGCGTATGTCCGCCACCGCAAAGGATGTGTGAGTGATGCTCGGTTCACAGCTTAGTTGTTTACGGAACACATACACCGTACTCCAGCGGGAGAATATTTTGTATAGCATATTTTTATTCTGTGGTGCTTCAACCTCTTACGGCGTATGTTAACCTGGTACTTTGTTTTGATGAATACACGTGACGTGCCAGTGTTGTGTCCATATTGTGATATTCTATTAGAAACTGTTGTATCTTTATGTCATCTTAGTACACTGGCTCACAAAACACATGCCGCGTGTCTCAGTCATACTTTTTTGATTCTTGGACTATTAAATTTATTTGTTTCATTGTTTGGATTTATATATAGTTTTTCGTTGTTTTTATTTGAGAATCCTGTAATATTGAGCAAAATACATTATAACTATACAAATAAGGGTTCATATAATTAAAGCCTTTTAATGATACCCATAAATCAGTTTTAACGGTCAAATAAAACAGGAGGAAATTATTCTTACATGCTTTAATGTGATACGCTACCTTTCATGTTTGCGAGATATTTAACTCATTATAAAGCACATGTCACTTTCTTCAAAATACAGATAAAAAATTGGTTGAGGTCTCTGGAAACAAGAAAAACAAGAAACGCAATCATTCTGTTTATTTGTGTCACGTGCGTATGATACAGACGTCTGAAATCGTTTGCGTACCTCAGGTTTTTTAATTCGCACATTTGGTTTGATTTGCAAAATAATATATATTCAATGTAATTAGAACATTTTATTCAGTTTAGGTTACATAAAGTTTATCAAAAGCGTTTTTTATTCACAGCATTGTTTGTTTTTTTCTACAGATCAAAAGTAATAATTTTATTTCATTCTCTTTAGGAAAAATACGTTTTCTTTTATTCTGTATTCTTGAGTTTTAAACAAATAATAATCATGGAATCATGGTAATTTTATAACTTTTAAACTTATTAGCATATTTTACTATTTTAAAATTATTCGGTAATTTCTGTTTCGAAAATTGACAACCTTTTTATATCAAAACCAACACCTTTTTAAACACTTGGATTTCCATTATTGGAAGAAACAGTTTGCTACTTTAAAATAACTTGTAGGTGCATTTTTGTCGAAAATGTTCTTTGTGCCATTAAGTTAAGATTTAGTTTAGGTTGTCAATCTTTTAATTAATAATCAACACTACTTGTTAAAGTAGTCTTAATTTTATTACCATCGCATAAGAATTTAAATCATTTAGATACATCTGAATAGGGATGATTAAATATTATTAAGAAACTTTTTTTATTTTATTTATGTCAATACAAGTAAAACTTACAAACATAAATGACAGTCGATTATTTTGGGAGACACTTTAGTCGATTGAATTTTTTATATTTATTTTAACAATTATGTCGCCTTTTAGAATATATTGAGCAATACAATGGGCGATTTGTAAATCTCCAACTTCTTAGAAATGTTTATTATTGTTTTTCTCTGGTACGGTAAAATCGAAACAACCAGTGATCGAGACCATAAAAGGGCTTATTTATTCTTCAATTGGCACTAGCCATGTAGCTTTGTATTTCAATTACCTTCTATCTCCCTTGAGCGGACAAATTTACTTTTCTTAATGGCATATGAATGCTTCCTTTATTTCACTTACGCACGCTTGATAAATTTCTACTACCAATGAGTATAACTGGTGCATAAAAATAATTTGCATATATTTTTTGTATTAGCATTCTATCACTACCGTAAACAAATAGTATGTAGTAGAGCCGTTTCAAATAGCATTCCATAAATATCTTTACTTTTGCTTTCATTCGTTGTATAATATCATTGTTTTAGGTATATCAAGACACAACCTACAAATTTGAACCTTAAATTACAATTTTGATTAGATTAATTATTTTGCAATGAATTTGCTGAATTTACCATTAACTTTATGAATGTTGTATATAAATTAAATAAATAAATAAATCAGTAAATTTTGTATAAAACACACCGATCTGTTCTTTGTAACTACTTTATTTTTATCGCACCTTGATGGGACGCAAGTATTTCGGCTCCCCATTAATTACGTTTGCCGCAATGGCAGTTAAATGCATGACCTCTTGTTACTAATTACTTACTCGGCACATTGCATAGGTCATCAGACCTTATAAATCATATAAATACATATCATAACGTAGTATTTCTTTTTAAATTGGTCCAAAACCAGTGATTACCATACGCGATCCGTCCGGTGCGTTTCCGCGTGCCGTGGCCGGGCGTGGTGTCGGATCTCTGTACTCAGCATTAACATTGTAATTGAGTTACATTTGCATGTGGGTGCTGTGTAGGAGGCGAGCTTTGGTACTACTGTGAGCGTAATATTACTAGCAATTACAATATCATTATTTTACCTGATGGTAAACATGCTACTGTCACAGTAGCATCAAGTGGCTTCCATCTCAATTGTCATATCCATGCCGGTTTCTATAATTCTATACGCGACGCTTGGACGACTCATAAAAAGATGAAGATATCACGGGGCTGGAAAACTAATAAATAACTACATGATAACAAATTATTCTTGGCATTAATCCGGTATACGGCAACTTAATACATCAACATATACATTTGTGTTGATAAAAATCCTTGTCTATGACTTTGTTATTCTTTGCTTACTTCTTGTTATTTTGACTTTAATGATTTGTGTGAAAATAAATTGTAAAAAATGAAAAGCCTGGACTTTTTCATAAAAATGTAACTTATCATTATTGAATATTGAAAATACACGAAAAAATATTATATCTATAAAAAATTATGTGTTCTGTCCTTTTTACTAGGAACTGTTCCGGAGCGCGTATAGGTTCACGCTTTACAGGTATATTTAAGCCAAACCCCTCCCCCTCATGTGAGAATGTGGACATGTGTGCGTTATCTATCAAAACAAGCCACAGTGTAGTTACGATGTCAATTATCTCCAAACGTGTCCCGTTCACAAATGTACTGTGGAAAGAGATTTTAAGCTGTGTCGATAAACCTTTGTCGTTTTATGTTCTCCTGGTACTTCGTCTTGCAGAATACACGTGACGTTTGACACACGTCATCGTAATGGACTAAAGTTAAAATAAACTCTCTCAGTTGCAGAGGGACGTATATGGGCTGATGATGATTATTATTATTTTGATCGAGAAATCGAAAAAAAATCGCTATATAATAAACACTGGAGTCCGCTGATAGTTCCACCGCGTCTTAATGAGTAATTAAAGTATATAATCGACATGTTGTCACTGTGCGACCTTCACCGACAATTTATAACTCCTTATCGATGCGATGTCTTTGAAGACCTGCCATGCGACATTTAAAAAGCAAGTCGAGGTTTTTGTGGACCCTCAGCTTTTTATTTAATGTCCTTGATGATGCAAGTACGGTAACAAATTTAAATTTAGAATTAGTTATTGTTACTTTTAAATTTACTCTATTCCACTTTTAACAGGTTTTGCGACTGACTTAAAGAATTAATTGGTTTAATTATAAAAACTGTCATAGCCGTTCTAACCGATAAGTAAGAAAAAAATTCTTTGAATTGGGTTTATTTTTGAAGACATTTAACTATTAGGTTTATCACATTTCTTTTTATGCTTCTATCGTTTCATATTGGGCACGCTTAAGTAACTCAATTCAGGAGTGATAACACTTAACATAACACATTGCTCGTACTCACTCATACTCACATTGATTTTTTGTATTAGAAAATTTACTGTAGGTTGTTAAAGGTTGCAAATAGATAGAAAGAAACGTTAAAGGTTTATAGTAGAAATAAAACGAAGTAAAAAAGAGGTATATCTCTTTGCTGCTAAGCTGAAGTTATTGCCTGCTTAACCAGGCAATATCAACCGGTTTATACAAATAAAGTGAAAATCTGTATTTATTACAGAAAAATAACAGAAAATATTATTCAAAAATAAATAAGCAATTGTCGGTATGATAACATAATTTAATTAAACGAAATAAGGAACATACGAAGTACATTAAAAATCGAAAGTCATATGTCTAAAGATTGGATGTAGTAAATGAAGTTGTTATGATAAGTAAATAGTAATAAAATCATGGCAATCGCGTCGATAAGACCACATCGTTTAGTGAAACGACGCAGACAGACCCTGGTCGGCACAATTTTATAAAAAAATACTACTTATTTTGTGTGAATTCACTTGCTTTCGACAAAAAAGAATCTTATAAAGGATTTTTGAAACATAGGCGATGGGTTTTCACTTAAGGAAGAATAAGCATACAGCAATCACATACATAGTATAAACCACACATTTTCCTCTGCAAAAGTCCAGCCCGCTGCCTCTTAATTGACAGCCTACTCTGACAATAATTATAGAATCATCATCATCAATAACAGCCAATTTTAGTTCATGGTTGAACATAGGCCTCACTTACGACGCTACACTAGCTTCAGTCTACAGTCATCTCCATCTGCCCGTTGCCTTTTCATCAGCTGTATTAGCTAACTAATCCTTTGTGCAATTAATGTAACTTAATTTTTCTGTCGGATAAAATTATTTCTGTTCCTATGTTTAAGCGAAGCTCCTAACATAGTCCTCATCAGGTCCCTGAGCGACCTTAAATATAGAGATTCAGTGGCAAAGATAGTGTCCACGTCTCGGCTATATACTCCACAAAGATTCTCGTATGTAAAAATAAGTACCCTCATCTGATCTGTTGATGAAGAACAACGTACTCATTAGTTCCATTAAAAAAAAAAATCATCCTTAATTAAATAAAAACATAAAACTGCCTGACAGTACACATTTTTACAATTGCTGAAACTGGTCTTTATCGTACAAAGTACAAGAAGTATAAGTATTTATAATAAAATGTTGATTTACTCCACTACTGAGTATTTTATTCTCCACTGATTTGTAAAATTTGATTTGATCTCAAATGTATAAAGTATACATTTCTTACACTTTACAAACTTGTAAAATGAATGCAAACATACGCAGCGACTATTTTTCTATTCGTTATATTTATAAGAATCCAGTGATTTAAATAAAATTTATTGCTTTATAGGTTCGGCTATAATTTAATAATGTGAGTTGTATGAGTAAGGCAAAATGAGTGTTTCTGAGACAATTTTTTATTAGCTATTTAAAGGAGCATTAAGGAGTGTTTGGCTACTTTCTGAATCGGAATGAGAGGTTAAAATTAGCTCGGTAATCTCTGTTTCCTATTTTTGATAGAAAGTTACATTCAAAAAGTAATGAAGAATAATTAAAGCACATAACTATTTATATCGTTAAAACTAGTCATAACCAAGCATGATTCTTGATTGCAATATTTCGTTTTCAGATTTTTAAAGGGTTTGACACACACATTTGGATATTTTTTTCAAGGATGATTTATGATTTATAACAACATCAGAAACAATCGCAGTACACGATTGCGACTGTTATTAAAGTAAGAGTAAACACAAAGAAATATATTTTTTTTTGACAAATTGTGAAGTTAGGTTTTTTTGCAAAGTAGCTGCAAATATATTATTCAGCGACAAATATAGCAAGGTTACTTTAGTAGTAAATCTTAATAAAATTAGTAAGTAACAGTAGTACGATTAATATGCCTGCACGTATCGATTTATGGATTATTTACAATTTTATGTCTACAGGCTTAAGGTCATTCGAAATGTATGAATATTAAAATAGGAGGCTTTTTTGCCCGAATTCTTTTTAATTGTGCTGGTTTAACAAGGTATAGAATTAGTATTGTGCCTCTTTGTTTTGCGGTATAAGTATGTCATCCGACCTTGAGGTTCTATGCCCGGGTCAGGCAAAGTGTTATAGGCTTTACCTATCCTTTACGAAATTCTTAAGGAATAGAATGATTCCAATATACGATGTCTGATTTGCTTACGATTGAGCTCTCAATTGGACATTCCACTTAATGTCTACATACCTGAATTTCAGATATTTTAATCTACTAGTTTAATACAAAAAGCAAAAATCCATAAAATAGCTAACATGCCATTACAAGTCAATAACTTACAACAATAAAATTTATCAATAATGGAAGCAATTAATATAAACGGTAGCGATGATAATTATAAATATTTGTCGACGCCAAAATATTGGTATTGTTAATAATTGCACGAAAATACATTAATTAACGAATCCTTAAAATAACTTTGACATGTCGATGGAGCAGGAAGAGCACAGATCGTTGTAAGCCCGGAGCTAGGTAGGTTTGGGCTGTAACCAGGCTTCGGATTATTAATTCGCCATTCTTTTTTGGAAGAGTGATGGCCCTGGTACCTAATATCTAAGTTAATTTCTGTTCTAATGGAATAACTTGTCGAAAATAGCAACATTTAAAGGAGATACTTCTAATGTTACATTCATTATTGAAAATACTTATTTAATTTAATAAAATAAAAAAAATCAATTTTGTGGGATGTGCTCGTATGTAACTATTTGTTTATAAAGAAGTATCAGAAAATTGAATAAAAATCCTATGGAATATTAAGTATGAATTCACCATGACTTTTGGAAAAGCTAAGAGAATTAAAACAAGGGATCAAAATTAGAAATCTATCCCATCAATACAAACAGATAAACAGGTCAAACAAGCGATAGTACTTTTCCTGTATTGACGGTTAGAAATCATATTTATGTATGCGAAATTGCAAACTATATTCAACAAGTCACTTTTATAAGTCTCAGGTTAATGCTTTTTACAGTAATAATCGTAATAATTTTAGATCAAATAATATAAATATTAATGTGCACTGGAAATTTTAGTACGTATTTAGCATAAATCATTAGGAATGCAATTAAATCGCTGAAGCCTAGCTGTTGGATCGTAAACGAAGAATTTTAATATCAGGTGTGGACGTGTTGTTGATATAGTTCAAGCAAAAAAGAACCAGATTGTCGCAAATAAAAAGAAACTTTTAAAGTGTAATATTTACATATTGGTTACGTGATTTATTCATAGTTTGTAATGGAAAATTCAACAGTACGTGATGTCTTGCATCAAATCCTGCGCTGATGATTGATGATGATGATGAAAAAAATAATCAACAAGCAATTAATAACGGTCGGACAAGCTAAACTAAATGGACTAATGGACGCTAAACGGACGGCTAAGAACTACAAAAATACTGCTAAAGTTAAGCACATTTCTTCTTCAACCTCGAAGTTAAGATGTATTTTTAAGCAGACGTTATGCTCCTTTGAGAATACTCATTTTACCTCCATAAACAGGGACAAATAAAAATTATAATTTATTAGTAATTGCCATAGATATAAAATGGATGTGGTTGTCAGGAAAAGTCAGTATTTTTTATCGGGAGTTTCCATAATGCCAGAGGTTTTGTAATCACATTAACTGTTTACTGCCTTAGTTTCCGATCACGGCCTAAACCCAATATTTACGAAAAGTTTCAATATCTCGCTTAAAGATTTAAAATTTTTGTATTCGTTTCGTGGTGCATAATATCGCTGCCGTTTTAAGTGAAACAGGTTCCGTACTCCACATATCCAGCGCCAGTACATCGCCTCACATGCGGTTACAGTTTAATGCCAAGGCGAGCGGGACTTCATTATTTCGTGTAAGTGCTTTTGTTTGTCAATTCTCGCCTTTTTAAAGATTAAATTTGTGATGAGAAAACAGTACGAACTTGTTATTGAGGATGTAAGTAGTGAACAAGCAGACGCCTCTGAGTTAAAATTTAAATCGTCTTTTGTTTCATATAATGGAGTACATGACGTCTTATGTATACATGATTCTATAACTTTACTGGAATGTGTTGTAGATGTAGACGACGGAACCAACTTGTCAAGATTTTATGGTATACAATTGCGTGTAATTGAAAGCAATTAAGTAGTTTAGTTAGGGCAATTTAATTCCGACCTATATATTTTGCTATTTAATTTTTCACAAATAATGTTTATAGATTGGAACCACTGTAACGGCTTGTCTTTAATTGAGTAGTTTTTACGAGTATTATTTAAGATAAAAACTCTATAGGTATAAAGGTAAATGACTTAACGAGGAATGTTTGATTTAGGGAGAATATTACTGCCTTGTAAATTTTGACCAACTTACTTTTACATCCGGATTCGATTGCGTTAATATAAATTATTTATCAGATGCCACTAAATTCTCGTGGATCTCATTTTAGGACGAAATCGTTGGCACAGACATTTATTACATTTAAATTTTGGTCAGTTTAAAATACGTTATAATACTAATAGGTTCTATCATTGAAAAATTGCTTGCTTTTTATTTCATAAATATTCAGTTTTCTGTATTGTTAAGTTATCATCCCGGCTAAACCCACAAATACTACGTGTCTCTTAGAATATAAAAAAAACAACAACCAATTTAATGGATGTCGATTAAGATGAATAAAATAAAAGAAACTGTCGAAGTACTGCATAAAAGGTTAACAAAATACAAAATTTTTAAAGGAGTATTAAAAGTACATTCGGTGAATCAGTCCTCGAGTATTTTATAGGGGCGTGGGATAAAAACATTGTCGTTGAATTGAGTATTAATGTAAATGGAGCAAGTATTCATGTAATAAGTGTGCATGAATAAGTTTTTGGAATTAATAATCAAGGAAATCCATTAACGTAGATAAGCCTTGGCTGTAACACGTCATTGGAGGCAGGTTGCTATTAATAGGTATTTGTGGATGCAAGCTCAGCAGGGAACATAATGCGAATGACTATCACGATAAAGCATTAGTTATAAGACTATTTGCACTAGTGGTGGTGGACTAAGGTTCCTAAACACTCTCAGTGGTAGAGGAGCCCCATGCACACCAGTGACCGACAGATTATATGGGCTGATGGTTATTAAAGTAAAACCTACTAAGGTATTTATGGCTTGTGTACCTACCATATACTTTATGCCTCATAAATTAATAAAATAGCATTTTTAATTGTGTCAAAATATTGTTGTAAATGACTATTTACCGACTGGTCAGGTAAATGTAATAATTAAATCGTTTCAACGCATTTCAGCACCACTATGAAATATGTTTGCAAAACAAAGGTGTTGATTAATTCAGCGAAAACTAACAATTATGTTGTTTCTTTAGTATAAATTGCGTCAATTTACTTTTTGTTGTAAATCCCCCTAGTGGTACTATGTTTGTTAACTTGTCTGTTGTAACATCCAGCCGTTGTAAAATATGTTTCTAGGGGAATTTGGTATAAGATTTTAGGATTGCCACTGGTTTTAAATGTGTGTATATGTGTGTTGGGTGTACACGGGGCTTTCTTGTCAGTTTTGTGCTGTGTGCACGTTCATTTTAGAGAGTTTAAAGTTCATATTTTTCGTACCCCCTTCCTACGCCTTGCGACAGTAAATTTAAGAATTAAACAAAATAAATTATTTTTTTTTATTATTTTTTCATTCAAAATATTGCCTTTGGAGATAAGACGTGAAACCAAAAGAAATCCTGGGTGGATATGTAAATTATTGTAATTTAGTTAAGTTGGCGCCTTAAATTTACATACATTGTTCAATATGTATTCTTATTTTTTGTGAATATAACTTACGAGACAACGCCCGTATTATTAGACAACAATGTACGGATATAAATACAATGCATTACAGGTATTTGAGTCTAAGAGCCCGTCCATACCAGAACGCAACGGAAGTGCCCATACTTAACTCAAGTGCTTGTGACAGTTACAACCTTAAGTGAGAACAACTTTAAAAGATTTGTGGCAAAATTGCGCAAAGGAAGATTGTTCTATCGGTGTATGCCTGTAAGAAAATAGTGAAAAAAAATAGAAGATCTGCTCAGATCTTCTTAATACTCAAAAAGAAATCACAGTACATTTAAAAATCGATTCAATCGCACGAGATGTACGTAGCTCCAAGATAAACGAAGGTATTTAATGGCTATTAGCATACAATAACTAGTTTAATTGTCTGCATTATGAATGCCTACTAAAAAGTGCTTCCGATATGTTGATACTAGTTACGGTTCCTTGAACTTTCATACAGGTGTCATATCTTTTAATCGTTAACACTTTTGAATTAATTATACGATTGCAGCACGTTTTGCAATTTTTAAATTATTTAACTTTTAATTAAATTAAGATAAGGTGTATACTGGTTCCTAGCAATTTATTATAAAAAATAATTAAAAAGTTGTTTTTAAACACCTGTAATGCAATGCATATTGCATATTAAAATATGCGCTAGCAATTTATTATGAATTATTCTGTTTTTACATTTATTCATATAAAACATACTCGAAGAGTCGATGCAATGTGTTTGTTGCATTTATAAATTAGAAATTTTGTTCATATGGTAAAAAACTTCACCATCATTAATATTCTAGAAAATTAATACTGCATATTATGAGTCTGTTCCTCAGCATAGTGACATGTTTCCTTAGTTATTACAGGTCACTTATACTTCTAGGGCCATTTCATTTAGTCTTTGACCTAATGTTTGTTAGTCCTTTAAATTTTAACTATAAGTTTAAGAAAATTTATACTTTTGAGATCTTTGAGAACTTTTGAGAAAGAATCAATGCCTGTTTGGGACTTTAAAAAAAATAACCACAGATGTAATTTTCAAATGCACATATATTCGTTTACAACAATATATAATAATAATTTATATTCCTTACACTATTAAAGCTGGCACAGATTTTTTATTTGTTTCACCGCGATGTCCACAAATTCACATTATAACATTAAAAAAAATTAACTCATCGAACAAGAAAGATTCTTTGCAGCTCCATTCGCTGTTCGATAAGCCGCTAAAATTATAACTACAATAATATCCATACATCAAATTCAAGATCAACAAGCTAAAGCTGCGAAAATTTAACTCATCGAAAAGCGTCAAAACATTATCTTAACAATTTGTCCTCAGAATGGATGTGTCAAAACTTCTGATAAACTTTTTATAATAATAAATATGAAAATTTACATCAAGTATTAATGATGATATTGAAAGGTTCTGACGCCTTTGAGATAAAAATCCTCTTAGGCTTACATTTGTTGATCATAAATTTGCTTAAATAAGCCGACCATAATTTTACAAAATGAGTTTTCTAGAATCTGTCTTAAGTAGCAAATTCTGATGATAAGATAAAGACTAGTGGTAATCTGACATTGAAAACCTCTTAATTTTTGTGGTTTTGTTAGATGAGTATTCTTTTAAAGTATTTGTTTATTTTTAGTTCCCTGTAGGCAGTTATAGTATAGAGTAAAGACAATGATTGTGCTTAGCAGAAAATAGGATTTGCTTTTATAGCTGAAACTTAATTGGTATTATGCTAAAAATATAAAGAAATTTTAAAAAGTTATATATATGTTTACTCAGACTTTTGTTGAATGAGATAAGTTACATCGCTTGACTGTATTCGTTATGCAATTGGTAAAAGATATAATTAAAGACATAAGTGCGCTATGCAAATATTACGGTATTTCCAACTGTGGTTGTTTTTGAAATCGATAATTCTATAGTAATTCCTGATATTCTCTACATTTGCGTTGTAGCTTGAAACCAGAACCACTTATGCGATTGCTTGACTCTTCAAAAGCAGATTACCACGTATACCGATTTAACAATATTAAATTAAACTATGCTGTAATTACGAACTATAATGAATGAAATCAGACTAAAAATCTCTAATTCACAAAAAAAAAACAGACTAGGTATAATTAACAGGTATATTTGAACTATGCAATAAGCTTTACTTATTTAATCCGATATTATAATTCGATAATTTTCATTATTTCTATCTATTGTTACGGGAACGAATTTTCCGTTGTCCCGTGAAGGGGGATGCGATGTTATACTTTTAAAAACTAAAAGTCTTTACTTAACTGTTTTTTTATTTAATGTTCAATTATATTACTTTGAATTATGTCATAATCCATCTACAAATCAAATTTACTGAGAGTTAAGCTTCAAAAGAATGTTGTTGAGCGATGGACGTCCACCCACAAGGTGGACCGATGATTTGGCGGAAATCGCGGGAAGCTGCAGGATGGAGGCTGCTTCCGGTAGAACGCTTGGAAGTCTTTGGGGGAGGCCTATGTCCAGCAGTGGGACGTTTTTAGGTTAATGATTAAGTGTCTAACAAACTCTTAACAAATTAAATATTAAATGGAAATTTTACGTGTTTGAATTTGACAAACGAAAGGTAGGGAATATAAATTAATATACGGAAACAAAATCATTAAGTAGCAGTATTTTTTTAATAGAAGGAACCTATCAATGTAATCCATAAAATGACCAATTTAGTAAATTTATACAGATTAATCGTTTTGGCTTAGTAAACATTAGGACCTAGGAACCGAATACTTGTTGGAGGTATTAAAACATCCCTATATTTTCTAAGCAAATAAAAAACGGCTAATTTTTACAAAGCATAACACCACATCCCACCTTTGAATGAGACATAACAGAGAGGTCGGTATAGCAAAGACTAACAAATAATCAGCATTACATTAGAAATAGTACAACGAACATATTTAACAACTGCATCAACTACGTTGAAGCCATTGACGATATTTTAACAAGTGAAATCTAATACGATACATATTATCGATTGTTCTTCCTTCGTACAAATATTAATATCGAGACTGCCAGTAAACCGGTTTCAATTGTTTTGTTCTAGAACCGCGGGCTAGTGACTTTCAAATACTATTTAGTCTTCCTAAAGGTAAATAGCGGAAAACAGCTATTATTACCATGACATGTTTTACTGTAGAAGAAAATGAAAAGAAGGTATAGTCTCTTTCCTATTTATTTTCGCGTTCTTGTGTACTGTTTATAATTTAAAAAAATATAACATATTATATCTTGATAGGTTTAAGATAAAACATTACTAATATCAAAACAATGACATCAACGTAGTATTATCAAAAATCACAACAATATTCAAAAACAAACACATATATTTGTTAGACGCTAGAATATTTAAGCACCAACACATACACAAACAGATAACATATATTGATTTTTGCAAAACGATTCACATTCTACGTGTTGAAGGTTGAATACAATGAAACTAATGCATGTCATCAAAAATGACCGATTCTATTCTTCCTGCGCACAGCAAAAAACGCTGCACTTTGTCAATTCAATGCAACAAGTCTGCATCGTAATTACAATAACATTTTGCACATGGAACAAATGTTACTTATTCGAATGATTTAATGGGTAAGAATGTTGAATCGTTTTGCCCTACTACATATAAAATTTAAATAATTTATTTACATTCATTACTAAGATTTAAAAGTGAAATTTTAAAACAAGATCTATTACGTTGTGAAAGAGAATTAAGCTCATTTGGAAATAAATAGTTAAAGAGAATGTTCAAAGTAGTATTATTATTTATTAATAGCTAAAAAGCAAATAATACGTTTGTTGTATTTTAAAAGCCAGAAATATTGCGGTCACGGTCGTTATATTACTGAAGTGCATGTGTCATCAACTGTTAAAAATGTTTTAGTAATATGTGCAATATCTTATTATTATAACCTCATTAATAGAGCAACTGTTTTTGATAATTGGTACCTATAAATGTAATAATAGTTGATGTAGATCGTGGTCAGCAGTGGAAGTATTTAAATATACGCTTCCCATTAGCAAAAAAGTTGCCGTTGTCAGTGTAGCTAATATTATGGTAGAACCTTAATCGTATTAATAATCTTTTTCATCCTATGATTACATTACTAGCATAAGGTGGGTGTAGAAATTCACCTTCAGGAATTCAGGCGTGAATGTTTGTACGTACTACGTAGCAATGATGACATCCATGCCTCCAGGCTGTAATTTTGTTTTTGTTATATTATAATAGCACTATGGTATAATCAGACCGTGCACCGCCACATAAAACTAGTGTAGTAATCGTGTTGCGTTTTATGTATACTAATATAAATTCTATATTCGTTTATATAAATGCATATATTAAAAATCCTATATAAAAATATTTACAAATAAATGGTTAAATTAACAAAACTGGCGTAGGATTTATGGGACGTATGCATGTTCTTAAATTCTTGGCACGAATTTCATATATTCTACACGAAATTTTTGCGTCGCCAAAAACCAAAGTAAGGCAAGTTGATAAGGATCATTAATATTAAAAGGAACTCTTTTATAAGTTTCATATTTAGTTCTGGTACAAAAGATTATAAAATATTTAGTTATAGTATACTCCACAAGATTTATTAAAAAGATGAACAGAAAAAATATTTCATAAGGAAACCCCAAAATCCATCTAAATATTTTTAGGGGTCAAAATTTTGTTTCGTCTTACATTAACACACTTACCTACACTTTGATTTTTGGCAACATTATCGTATACCTTATTGGTATATATTGTTATCGCTAAAATAAAACAAAATACACTATGGCAAAACATTTTCAATAATTCCAGCTATAATATTCAGCCTTAAAAATAAATACTTTAATGTCTTGACATATTAACACATATACAACAATTAATTATTATGATTCTAGAATTACAATTATAATAAAGATAAATTGAGATAAATTATAGGTTAGGTTTAAAACCATTTCACCAATAGCTTTAGGTCCAACATTGCCTTGATACCAATTGGACTCATTTTCTCATTATATTCTCGTGGTGATATATTAGAGACCACATTTTTTACTTTGATTCATGTTTTTTATTCATACGTTAACTACAAATACATTTGCAGTTTGCACACATTTATCTTTTTATTATGACCAAGCCCCATAAATGTTTCTTTGACGTTAAAATGGGCGTTTTTAATAGGTCATGAAACCAACGTGATGAATTGACCTAAACTTTTATTTTGCATTATACGTTATTTGTCCTTTTACTTGAATCTACTTTGGGAAGTACAATATTTTCAAATAATAATGTATTAATTTGTAATGATGACGTAAGTTACTCGTTCCGTGTACAAATGTTTCTATTTTTGGCGACAGTTGAGCGATGATAGCGTTTAGGAGGGTCCTGAGCAAATACTAAAATTTTCGGAAAGAAGGGCTTATTTCTCTTTATTTACGACTGTATGGCAACAAGGCCATTAATAGGCTTAACAATGTATTTATTACCTTTACCGTTAATCGAAATTAAGTTTTAAAAACATCATAAGCTAATCTGCAAAAATGCGTGGAAATATTTTAATACTGTAGATTAAATTGTTTTAAAAATAGGACGTTTTAATATAGCAAGCGCGTAAATTAAGATGATTGTAATTTAATTATCATCCAAGCATCTCGATCAGCAATCGTCAAACCGAGCCAGAAACTATAATTTCATGCCAATTAAGTCAAAAGTGATCAGGTAAATGGTTCACTTTAGGCATGGATATTTGACATATACACTTGTAGAAATTGTTAGATCGACAAATTTTATCAATATTTATAATTGAATAAAGCATAAAGTTTTTATAGGACACTTAGTTATAATAAAATTCATAAACTTAAATTGATAAATTACATAAATCGTTGGCTTATCATTTATATTATGTTTAATAAAAACAATAATAAAAAAGGTAATAAATTAAATGCTTTTAAGTTAACATATTCAAACGTGCTGAAATCATTAGCAGTGAGTGAAAAGTTTGAAGAATCCTCTTCCCTTTTCTGGCGCTGGTCCCATTAGCATTGGAACTTGGTTCTTGTGTGTTATGGTTATCTAAAAATAATAATTGGTCACTATTACTGTATTATTAAGATAAATTTTGTTTATTTTACTCAAATATTCCTTTATTTTTCATTAAATAAATAAATGCTTTTTTACGCTACACAAAAGAAAAATGTTATTAATAATTATTCAACTTTAAGGTTTTTCAACAACACAAGTACTTAACAAAACTGAAATCTTTCTATCTATAAATTTCATTAATTTTGTACACAGTATTTCGTATTGACATGATAATCTGCATGCCAAACACAATATGTGGCGCCATCTTGTGGAAAATGTTTGAAGGACGGGAGTAATGAGTTCTTAAACTTGAAGGTTTGTAAAAAATACCTTGCAAGGAGGTTGCATCCATGGCTCCCCGTCGATCTGCATCGGGAATGTTCGCTTCGTGGTGATTGTAATAGAGCTACACTGAGCCAGCCTTCTACCGGACGCTCGGAGACCTAGAAGTGAATTGAAGTGTTTCTCACATTTTTGTCGATGTATTCAATTAGATCTAATGTTAGGAATAAGGCAGAATGTAGTAAAGACTTCTGAGTTTATAGGTAATGGGTTCATCGTTATTCAGATACAACCGTTCCAGTGATATAACGTAATGTTTTTACTGCACTCGATTATGTGATTGTAAGCTTAGGTGTAGTTCTAATTAAATAAATTTAACAATAACATAGTGGAATCAATAAAATACCTGTTCTCACTTGTCCCATGTGAAGACAATTTTCCAGTCCTATTACTTCAATCAATTTGTCACCGATATCTGAAAGTAATTATGTAAATAATTATTTTATTATTAAACAAGAATAGGATTAGTAAGTATCGAAATAAAAATAAACAATGAATTACAGTGTACATGTTATCGTGTATGTGGTATTTAGCGAGTCAAGTATCGTAACGATTAAGATCTATTAATCTACTGCATACAGTTGGAGGTATACAATCTGACGGTATGGTTCAACTCGCATCATCATCATCAGCATCAGACCATATGCGTCCCACTGCTGTTCTTTAATTCGTACCAACTAACCTTGTTGTGCATCGGGGAACCTTCCTCGTCTGTGAGCACCACTGGAGCCCCAAAGATTGGACCCTCCGTGAGCGTATGGAATATTCAGAAGAGCAACGCCCTGCAATGCTGGACCTTTGTTCAATTCTAGCGAGGAGCCGTCGCACTGAAATAATATGAAGAGATCCCGTGTACATTTTTTGAATCAAATGCAGTCTATTTACGAGTAGATCATCATACCTTGTACACTGACAAAAGGCTATTCTTAATAATGAATTTAGGATACACATTTGACGTATCATTATCAAAATCATTATTCCATCATTATCAAAAGAACATGACGTAGAGCCAACAGCACTCGAAAGAAAATTTCAGAATATGTTAAGCATGGATTATTTCACAATATATCTGTTTGGCTAAGATCTTCATATGTTCGGTGCCGGGAGAAAGAGGTACATACCACGAGATCAATATTTTCATGCAAGTTCTTGCAACTGGCGGCGAACTGCTCTGAGGTAGCGAATTCGAAATACCACAGCTTGTTCTTCATGCGGGAGCTGAATTTGTCTGGGTTCCTCTCTCGTTCGGTGTGGAATTTCACGCAAATAGCCGCGTCCTGAAAGGTAGATTAAGTGTGTTGTTTTAGTGTATTTAATAAATTTGTGTAATTGATCTAAAAACACATTTTAGTTATTGGTTTTTGCTTCCCAATAGTCAAAAATTATATTTGAAATTTAGTCCCAAGAACAGCATAGTCCACTTTAAATTATTGAAATAATTTAATATTTTCGGTTTGTAGTTTAGTAGTTTTTGACAATGTGTTGTGCGGTGTTACTTACGACTCCAACAGAGAAGTAGTTGTTGATGATATTGTATGGCACGGTGGTCGGATGAGGCGCTGAATCAGGCATCTGCATATTGTCGCACTGAAAACAGAAATATCTTTTTAATAATTTATAAAGTTTACTTTCATATTGACTGAACAAATGACATTTTAGAACATGATTAAACATATGATAAGTAATGATAAATTATAGAAATACCAGCGCAGTAATAAATTATGACGTATTTGTTTCTGGTCTGGGTTCGTTAGACTAAAATGTCTTTCTTAGTTTCGGACACGACACAAGACATTAGTGTAGAATCCTAACTATGTACATGACAATTGGGTGTATTTATTACCTCAGCAGCAGTATTCTCAACGTGTATCTGCCACCGGTCCATCATGACGGTGCTAGCGCGGGCTATCTTGTCCAATATCTTGTGAATGGACTCGCCTTCGTACCTATTAAACATTTATTAAATTCATTTTAATACTAAAACCAAAAAGGTGACAATAAAAAGAGTTTTACTAACCCTCCACCCCACCGCAGACATCTCGCCAAGTCGTTGCCAGTGCCCAACGGTATAACTCCCACAGCCGGCTGTGTTTCCATCTGTACTTTATCTGAAAATGCATTAAGCGCATAATATAATAAACATAGTATAAAGTTTTTAATTCTCTAATCAAATTTATAATTCATTTCTGACAATTTAAGGTATACGTATTTACGACATTGTGTCATCGTATAAGAATAAAATGATCATTAATTAATATATTTAATACAAAACATAACTAGGGAATGTTTAGAAAAAGTATTCACCCATGGTTTCAAGCACCCAGCCGACTGTACCGTCTCCCCCGCAGCAGATCACTCTATAATCTCTGACATCCTTGAACATCTGTAGACCTGTAATTAATTTCTCGAAAATTACCCAAGCAAAAAAAAAATTGTTTCAAAAGAAAATAATGCTCAATTATCTATATATCATCAAAATTTTGAGTTGCATGCATTAACTTAAATTTTTATATTAAAGTTTTAAAGTACACTTAACTCCCTACTCAATTACTTTCTCAGTTTCGCGAAGCACACAAATAATTAATTTGAAATTTAAATGACTAAGAATTAGAGACCGCTCTTTTTCTTACTTGTAAAAGCGAGTAAGAGTATATAAAACTTTTGAAATAGCTTGCTTACCTTGCATAGGTCCACCCTTCGTTATATCGTGGACCTGTCGAGGGTTCAGTATGTACTGCAGCTTCCTAAGAACTCTAGAACCCTGTCTCCCTCCACTTTTGGGGTTTATGAAGACCAGCAACGGGCAGCTTCCGTCCGGTGGGGTTATTTGGAATGAGATTGGGGGAGCGCGCGGCTCTTTTCGTATCTCCTTCTTCTCTTCCGCAGATATTGATATTGGCAGTGATATCGAGGTGGGGAGAGATTGCTGAAAATATAAGAAAAGAAATGTTGTAATGCGAATGCCGAATAGCATAGGCATATTTGGAGTCTAACTAAAAATTGGTATGGCCGCTATGTGATAAATTTTTATATTCGTAAGAATCGGATTTATTTCTTTTTAGGAAACGACAAAACTGATAGTAAGCACGTTGTCCCAACAGAACACTGATGATTAGGCGATGTTGAAAATTTGGCTCACTATAGTAAACATTTCATGAAATTAATTTGACACTATGTCCAATGATAGATACCTGGTCAGCATTAGGCCGGTGCGGCAAGGAGCGCTGCCTGTCGAGCACTAGAGGCCTGATGGCGGTGGGAGGTAGGATGTGGCGAGCGTGCCGGCCGAGCGTGCACGCGCCGCCCGCGCTGCCCACGCAACGGTTGTGGAGCTGACGATACGAAATCATTGTTATACATACATATTTTAAGGTTTTGCATACTGTATCTTATTGTACAAGGAACGGATGAGCTTTATGATGATGTATTATGGATTTTTATTGGTAATGAGGTTATCAGTCATCATCAAGGCTAACTAATCGATATGATTCTCCTTCGATAGTGATCTTCAAACGTATAAAAACAGAATGTGTCCAATAAGCTCTTTTTAAATTATGCCAGCTTAAATGCTATCAAGAAGGGAAAAATATAAGGAACCAAAATACGTCGTTTCAGTAGTGAGCTCATAATAAGTTCTTCTTTCGAGAAATGTGCCTTAAATTATAAATAAATGTTAATGAATCTAAATCTCACAGTAATATGGCACCATCGACAGTGCAGCCCCGTGATGCCGTTGTACCCTTTGATTTTCTTTCGACATCTTGCGCATTTGCCGTGGCAGTTACCTGAGAAAGATAATTTCAATATAACAGAAAAGTTAATAAACAACGGCTTAAGTGGCTAGTTTGTCACAAAAAAACACCCCACTTTAAACACATTGATACAGGATTCTACACTAAAAGCTTGCAGGGGAAGATAAAACAGCATTAAAAACCGAATTTTCTTTCTTTTCATGAGCACATCTTAACATTGCAGCTAAAAATAACAATAAAAGTTTGACAATGATCAAAAAATTAACCTTGCTAAGTTTTTCGCGATAAATTTATTCTACATTTGGTAATAAAAACTAGCAATAAAATAAAATAATATTCCTATTAATAATTAAATGTATGAAAAAATCAAATAACCTTCAACCCAGTGATGAGCCAAAGCAGCCGACGCCCGTTTGGATTTGGAATAGGTAGCGATGCACGACGCCGGCGCTCGCTGCACGCAACGCTCGTGTACCGTGAACTTGCAAACTGGAACACATCAAATTAATAGTATACATAACAACACTCTTTCATTTCAATACTACATAATATATCTTCTTCTTCTTCTTCTTCATCAACCCATATACGCCCACTGCTGAGCACGGGTCTCCTATACCATTGAGAGGGTTTAGGCCATAGTCCGCCACGCTGGCCTAGTGCGGGTTGGCGGACTACACACCTAAGAAATTCCTAAGAACTCTTAGGTGTGCAGGTTTTATCACGATGTTTTCCTTCACCGTTAAAGCAAGTGATAATTCAATGTGAATACACACATAACTTCGAAAAGTCAGAGGTGTGTGCCTGGGGTTCGAACCCGCGACCGCCGAGATTCTCGACCGCGCGCCCAAACCTCGAGGCCATCACTGCTTGCATAATATATGGCTTAAACATAACTCGACACAATAACCCAAGCAAAAACAATGTTTTTGTTTGGGTTGAAAAAACGACGAGACATTTCGAAATTTCGTGCAAACAACTTTATTGTCACAGCTGTAATATTTTAATTAGATATTCCTTATTGATTTTGTTTAAATACTCCCTATTTCTTACAATAAATAATTTAAAATTAATGTAAAAGATGGTGGGAGTTTTAATAATCCACCTAAATATAAAGAGGAATTGCTTTAATTAGACTGAGATGTTTAAATCGTTTAGTTCATTTAAATTCACCTTTCAAGTTTATCTTTAACTTTCAGCGAAACAGTTTACCGTAGATTCATACTATTGTCTTAGCTGACAACTAAATACGTATGTTGGTACTACTTTTAAGTAGTCTATAATAATTCTTGCGCAGTCAGAGTATATTGTAGACTTCAATAGTAAATATTTACGTATATATGGAATAGATAAAAAATAATTAGGAAATGACAACGATCGTGCTAATAAAACAATTATAATAAAGAATACTTACAAATACAACAAAGACCCTTTTTCCCCAAACCGACGAGCATGTTGAGGCAGAGATTGCAATAAGCTGGTCTACTGAAGTGTTTTAGCCTCCATGCATGTTCACCGTCTTCTTTCACATTAGTATCAAGGCCGAGAAGGACCAGCAATGGAATTGTAGTCATGCTGTAAGAATTAAGAATCTGCAGAATGCACATATTTAAAACTTACTTAATGATCATCAGTCTCTTGACGTCTTGTAACCTTCATTTATTTGTCTTAAATTAAATATAAAGTACCCACTATATTATATTTCTTTTGAAATTACGTTCTGCTAATAATTGCTTTTTTATTTTACTTATGTGCCAATAGCTTAACCATTATACTACATCTTCTTTAGTTCATCAGAATAAAAGCATAGGCCATACCCTCCTCTTTTCCATTCATCGAGCGATACTGTACCATCAGCATCGTAATCAATCTCCACCATCATGTCTTGCAGAATCTGGAATGAAAGTCATTAAAATAGTACTTCTTAACCATAAGGATTCATAAGCTTTAAGTGCTTAAGGTCTTAAACAGCAACAAAAAACAAATACAGCAAAGATAAAAAAATACGAAAATTTATAGTATTATGAAATACTTTAAAATGGTTGATTTTTAAAGAATAAAAGACAAATTACTTTAGTTCACAGAGTATTTTTATGTCATAGTATGACGATTTAATAAGCTTAGTAGAATAATCATTTGCTTCCTACGCTCTTGTATATTAGTTAAATACATACAGGCCTTAACTCCGACGTCTCCCAGCCTAAATACTCTGCCACGGTCATCATCTGGTTCACGATGCAGTCCATCTCGTTCGTATCCAATACACCATTGCCATCGGTATCGTACAGGCGGAACATAACTAAAAGGAACAATTACAATCATCAGAGTAGCTTAAGGTCGTTTGAAGAAAGATAACGAGCGAGATGATGATGATGTCATTATTGGCAAATACTCTCTTTGTCATTTATTCTGATTCAATTAGTAGTTATGATTCGATATACTGATTGTTTTTATGTTTTTATCAACTAACATTAATTCTTGTATACTTACACTCCAATTTGTCTTCGGGTCTACCAGCTTCCAACAGCGACAGGTAGCAAACAATATCCTTCAGGGAAACTCGTGCAGTATGCACCTCTAGCGTAGACGATCGCCGCATCAGGTGTTTGAAGTCTAAAAATTGAATTTCATAAAGTCAAAACCAACACACTTTCGAGTATCGTCAAAAGAGGTAAGCATACGAGTATGTGCATTTATATTGTGTTTCTTATATAGTCAGTACGAGGAGCTAAGTCTATTGTTACTATTTGGATTTATTATCAGGTTTTGTGCTGATATTCATATGCTATTGAAAAAAGTTTATAACACTTTTTCTGAATTCAAACCCGCAATCCATAATATGTAACCCCACGGAGAATGTGACTAAAGGGGTAGTCAACTCGATAGAAGAATAATAACTTAAAATTGAACTACCTTCGATTTTAGTAGACTGGTTGACCCTCAGAGAATTGCTGCTTTTCCTGCTTGAGTTCCTTGACATCTGGCTGTGACTGGGGCTGGTCTCGTTACGACGATCTAAACACAGTTCGTACGACGAATACGACGGGTGGGTGGTCACTGTGAACATTGGGTGCACGCTCCCTAAAAGCGAAGATCTGAATGAGATTTTATTTCCGATTTTCATTATTCATTTTTGGCGTTTTTATTTATCGATACCTTTTATATCAAAAAATAACTATGTAATAAAATATATATCCAAAATTCACATGTACCTATATAATCAATTTTATAACGATTTTCATTTCATTTACAATTACTATCAGTATTCATAACAATGCCACTTTGTAGGTTGAAAATCTTTTTAAAGTACACAGAGAATGCAAATTGAAAGATTAAACGCATTTAGCAAAGAATACATCAGGAAGTTCTGGGAACCAAGAATAAAGAGGAAGTAACGTTCAAAGCAGCTTGTATCAAAGGAATTCTTTTCAACGGAAGCTTTCGTTCACAATTGTATTGAAAAAGGGAAGTGAGTTTTTTTAGAGGAAAATTCAATTGTGCATTTCTTACTTCAGTAAATTATAGGATGGGTACTTTTCTGTTGAAAACGGAATATAATTAGGAGACCGTCTTTTGATAATTTGTACTGTTTTTGTGGGTTTATTATATTTTACGAGGCTTTTCGCAGTGACCTAGTATTATAAAATTGATTTATCAATTACATTGAAAATAATCATTACGTTTTAGTAACTTAAAATTTTTAATTAGGTACGCATTTTTTGAATGAACGAATCATGAAAGAAATTTCATTTCATTTCAAAATCATGACAGAAATGTAATGATTACATGATTTTTTTTCTTTACCTGTTCTGCTCCGAGATCCTTTGTCGCTTCCATCGACGGAGTCCCCAGAACTCTTTCCCAGTTGCTGCAGTCGCTCTGCCAGCCCATGGATCTTCGAGGCCAGGCTTAATTTGCCCTATTAATAAAACATCGTTATAAATTTTGTTGTTTGTAGTTATTTAAATTATAATATTTAAAAATGTATTTTATGTAATATCAGTTTCAAAATATATTTTTTTTAAGTACATAATTTATTTATTTGTGTGTTTTAGGATACTGGGTTTGTTGTACTGGCTCTGCTCATAATTATAAAACGGATATAAAATTGTTTTTTTGACTTGACTACAGCTAGGCTCATTAGCACACTCGATGTTGTTCGAATTCCGATATGTATGTAATTGTCTTTTCGGGTGGGTTGAATTTTAGGTACTACCAATGCGATATAATTAAAGAATCAATATGGTTATAATAAAAGAACTTGAAATGACTGGCCAATTTGTAGTATTTTTTCCCTTTTTACCCAGGCGTAATTTGATAAAATAAAGTACCCTATACTCTTTTCCAAAGTCCCATCTACATCCAAATCAAAATTTATATAAATTTACATTTGAATATGTTCATTACGATTAAAGTTTATTTGTAAAAATACTAATTCGCCATCTTTATATATGCATGAATAAAATAACCTTGTAAGCAATAGGTACTCTTGTTTGCTATGAGTAAAAGTATGTACTAGGCTATCATAACACACCTGATGGTCACCGTGGGCAGTGACGGCGGCGCAGGCGGCAGTGGAGCTGGCCGCAGCCATCTCTCGCAGCGCCGGCCGACGGTCTCGCCGGACGAACGACAGGAACAGGTGCCTGGAAGAGAAGGCATTTAGAGTGACATCTTAGAAGAGACAGAGGTCTTGGTGTTGTAGGCTGTATTGGTAAGCTTTTTCTTAAGTTTATTTGTATGTGCCTTTAATCAGTATTAAATTTTCTACTAAAAAGCTTAAGAAATACAGCTTAAGTCTCAAAAGCCTTTACGTAATAATAAGATTGAATGTGTTTAAAATCATTAATTTCACTGAGAAACAATCACAAACATAACCCATACGTAGAACTCTAGATACAATTTTTTTTTAAGAATTTCAAAGCGATTTGTAACTTTTATCAGACTAAGATTCAGAGTAGTAATATTTAAAACCGATTACAATGATGATAAATTTCCGAACCGACTTTTACGTTCAGCCTTTCACAAATATACAAAAAGTTCTATGTTCGCAAAGACAATTAACTTTTAGAATGTTGCAACAGCAAAATTTAATTCGTATTTACTTATGAACTTGTTTTCAATAAATTGTACCTTGAGAGTTCATCTGGCGTTGACACCTCCAGGAAGGTGTCGAGAAACCACCGGAATCCTTCATAGTCGATATCCTGAAACGAAAACAAATTCTTACACTTTGAACTCATGTCCTTTATCTATAAGTAGAAAATATTCGATTTTAACTCAAGGAAAAATCCTTCAAAATTTACTCGATAGACTCGTTGAATACCTTGGTTTAATAGAATAGATTCAAGACGTTGCAAGCCCAATTTCTCAGGTGTTCAACTGCAATCGCCTTATCCCTTTGCGTGGGACTTAAAATATACTAAACAAAACGCGGATGAAGATATACCCACGTGGGGTAGATAGACACATTTGTTAACCTTTTCGAAGATATATTCACGAGTGTATTCATGTAAAATACTTGTAAAAGAGCTTCTTTTGAAAATACCAAATGTTTATTACAGTGTATAGCCTTATTTTTCCCTGTGGCTCAGCTGTAGTCGTTACCAATATCGTAAGTTATTTATCCTATAGATTATCCGTTTGATAAATAAAGCCAAGGCTTGCGTCGTGAGGATTTACAGAAGCCGTTATTTCAGCACCGAATCAATACAATTAGATAATAAAAGCCTACGTGACTCGGTACGCGAATTGTGGCTGTTTGTAAATAGATATTTACGTGACATTCGAAATAGGTTTTCTTATGATCCAAATTGTCGGTAGATTATTGATTATAGTAATATGATATTATAAGTAATATTTTATTTCATTTAGTTTTGGAAATAATCAATTCCTAAACTTCAAAAATAGTCGGGAAAATCAAAGGAAAAAATAAAAATTTGTAAAAATAAATCATATCTCTGTTTTAAACACAGTGGTTACAGTCATCATCATGAGCACAGGGTTTTTTTTATAATTTTGTATTAAATTCCAACAAATAATAAATGTAATCCCTTTCCAATAAATACTGAAATTTGGGCTGCTGTTTTCTACTTATGTCAATATCCTACTTTAAAATACATAAGTATTCATAGTATTCTTACACTGTACATCAAGATGACGGGGGAAATTGCGAGAAAACAAAAATGGCGACGTCCTTCTGGTTGACTTTGTTTTGCTTGAAGGTTCAACTCTCAACACGCACAATATGGAACATATCAAGGAGTGGCCGCATTAGATCGGCGTGTTTTTGCAGATGGCAATGATCATTAATCGCCAGAAAGGCGATTTGATTGTTTGCCAAATTTCTTTCTATATTATTTATAAAACGAATGTCTGATTACGAGTCTTGTGTCGAGAGAAATATTAATGCGAAAATTTATACAAGTATTGTAGGGCTATATACCGATCCTTTAATTCCTAAAATATCTGCTCAATGACAAACATTTTATGAGTACATGGTGCTCAGTAATATGGAAAATTTCTCGTATTCAAGCCTGCTTATTTCAACGTAGGCGAGTTTTCTCGGAATACGATTTTTCATTAGAGACATTTCTTGAATATTTCTTGAATTTACTGGAAACTACTGAAAACCCACACAGCCGTTGCCTGGCAACCAACGCGTCCCATTTGAATAATAGTCCTCAACTTTGGAACCGAGTTGTATTGGAGATGTGAGCGGTTGCTAGGCAACGGGCGTCTGTACCCGACGCGCCGCTATCTTTGATCCGCCTTTTGTTGACACAATATTTACTCAACTCAAAGGTACGACGGGCAAAACTAAAATGTATTTAAAAATTATTCCAAAGGAACAGCATTTGTTATTGACGTACTTTTAAATATTCTACGCGTCTATTTGTATGGTTCTGCAAATGAATGTGTACTTACAAACATATACACGACACAACCTAATTACACGAGGTTTGCCTATTTAGTCCACAGCTATACAATCCTTACACACCTGTTTTGCTTTTAATATATCAATACACGTTATGGCTTCACTTTCGATTATTATAGCTGCTTTTGATTTACCCCCTATGGATAACATCATTAATTTTATCCCTACATGACTTTGAGTTCGATCGCGCATTGCCTTTGCTCTTAAAAAAGTCATTGATACAAAATATAAAGTGTCGGTATTTGAAAATTAAAAGCCTGACCTAATCTTACATGAGAAGAAATAAGTGGAAATAAAGTATTGCCATTAGGGCGGTTGTCAGAAAGCTTTGAAATTGTAGGAAAGTATCTTAGCGTTGCTAGGCAACGGCGAGGGACGCATCGACCGTTTCAGATGTTTACCCACGAAATTTAAGGGCCTGGTGTCGAAGCACAGGTGTTTTGTTTTCCTCTCTCAATACTTATAATTATCGCCGATGAGTGCGTGAGGTCTTAAGAGGGCGTTCATGCGATTATTGAGTTGGTAGTCGACACAAGCTTGGGGAAAACGCCTACGGCTTTTCTGAGTATGTGTTTATAGGAGATTACCGCGCACTTATTACACGAAGAGTAACATAACAGTAAATAATATTTTGTGTAAATTTTATTTAATGAACTATATGAATTTGATGAAACTGAGACGTAGACTTCTTAATTCTTATATAAACTTATATTATGCGAAAATGGCATGTATATTTATGTTTGTATGTATAGCATAGCATGTATGTATAGCAGTGATGGCCTCGAGGTTTAGACGCACGGTCGAGAATCTCGGCGGTCGCGGGTTCGAACCCCAGGCACACACCTCCAATGGCCCTGTACGGTTGCCCCGTTTGGGCCGAGTCCCTGAGCAAACGCTGCGTGACTCTTCTGCGGCAACCACAGCGGGTAGTACCGCAGCGCATGATCAGGGGCTATCGCACGATTTCCCATGAGGCGGCCTGCGTATTGGCCGGTTGCCTTCCCTGGGATCTTGACGCCAGGGCCCTCTCCTCAGTTTACCACTGGCGAGAGGAGGCGTCTCGACGAGGGGAACGACCGGCCCCAAGAGAGCTAGAGGCCAAAAGGGCCTCCTTCCAAACGGCCGCCGTGGAGGAGTGGCGTTCCAGGCTGGTCAGTCCGAGTGCTGGGGTATGGACCGTAGCGGCAGTGCGCCCTGTCCTCAACCAATGGTTGGACAGGCGCCACGGCGTGATGACATACCGCCTGTCACAGGTTCTGTCAGGACATGGTTGTTTTGGTTGGTTCCTGTGGCGGGTGGCCAAAAGAGAAGAGTCCGCCGTCGCCGTCCGTGCAGCCGTCGGAGCGGACCTCTCGCTCTCGGCCGTGATTTCCTCCATGGTTGAGAGTCAGAGGTCATGGCAGGCGATGCTCTCCTTTTGTGAGACTGTAATGTCTCAAAAGGAGAGCGCGGGGCGGGTTCGTGAGCAGAACGATCCTGCCCGCCGTCGCCAGCAAAGAAGGAGACACCGGGTGACCGAGTTCGGCTGATCTGGCGTCCCCGCCCTGTGGATTGGGGGTGTAAGAATTCCGCCACGGTATCCCCTACCTGTCGTAAGAGGCGACTAACAGGGGTACTGGGGTAGCAGGGCGTACTGCGGGGGCGGTACCCTATGATAGCAACCCCGAGATTGGCGGCAGAGGACGTGACCTCTTAACTGTCGCGGACGTCCAAAATGAACGTCCAAATAGATTAATTGGAGGGCATACTAAGCCCTCCCAATTTGGAGGGGTCCATAATTGGACGATGCGCTGGGCGGCAGCGGACCATTTAGGACACTTCTGGCCCTGAGATGCCGCAAAACCGCCCTAAATGCGCGTGATGGTCACCGAGAGGCTTTAGTCGGTATGCTGGCGTAGCCAGTGACCCCGACATACCCCTTACGGCCTCTCCCGAGGTACTGAACAGGGGAGCTTAAGGCGCTTTCCTCTCGTGATAAAAAAAAAGGCACACACCTCTGACTTTTCTAAGTTATGTGTGTATTTACATTGAATTATCACTGCTTTAACGGTGAAGGAAAACATCGTGATGAAACCTGCATACCTAAAAATTCTTAGGAATTTCTTATGTGTGTAGTCCGCCAACCGGCACTAGGCCAGCGTGGTGGACTTTGGCTTAAAACCCTTTCAATGGTGGAGGAGACCCGTGCTCAGCAGTGGGCGTATATGGGTTGATGAAGAAGAAGAAGAGAAGATATGTTTGTATCGTTTTTAGGTTTTTTTTTCATACTAATCATACTTCATCTCTCTACCACCCTAAGGTAGACTGATAGAGAATGCCACAGTTTTATGTATGAAGTATTTTAAACAAAAATACATAAAATAAATTATACCAACGAAAAATATTTGTTAGATATCAAAATTTTTGGTGATCCAAAAGTAATCTCTGTTAGGAAAACTTAAAATTACCTGGAAAAAGTTTTGTATTCTTTTTTTACCCTTTACATTACTGTTTGAGGTCAAAGCTACTAAAATATTCATATAATTATTATACTATACGAATGATTGATATGAGAGTAATCGTTAAGTAACATAGTCCTAGGACTCTCTAATTCTTATAGTTATTTACTGAATTTGAATAACAAGGAACATCAAGGAGGAAATTTAATGATCCAACATTATTTTTCGTGCCGAATGTGAATAAAAATTCAAAAGCTAGGTATTTCTCAACCCTGACACTATGTTTACTTCTGTATACAGCCATTTCTACACAGTAGGGACTTTATACGGCTACATAAAGCTGTCATTTCTCCATTTAGGGACATTTTCATTCACTAACACTAACAGTTAGGGGTTGAGCGGCCTTGTACATGCATTATTACACGGCCTGTTAGACCCAAATTTAACAGGGTTGTCAAACTAATACTTGTCGGTTAAATTATTATATAAAAGATCTTTTAGAAGAAGAATTTCTTCTAGAAGAAGAAATCTTTTAGATTTTCTTATTGACGTTCTGAGGAATAAAAAAAATATTAATAATTTAATTGAATCAAGATAAAGGGTGTAACTTTTAATTTAAAGTTTTGAAATATGATTAAAAATACCGAAGATGACGAAATTAATACTTTGAGAGGAAGACACTTTCATACATTTCTTTACATACTGTCTCCTTTCCTACTTAGCCTTGACAAAATGTTCACGGTCCGTAATTTATCAATTTTAACCAAACGCACCCCTCAAGCAAAACGCTCAAACACAACATTCCGAGCAGATCCCATCACTATCGTAAGTATCCTTCACTTCAATTAATATGGAAATACGAGCGATAGAGCCTGTATAATGTCACCGGATCCCGTCGAGCTGAACAACGTCACCCGACTCGTCACCGACGCAAATTGCCCGCCATTTTTCATGGCGACGCGTAATAGCTCTCTAACGACGTGGCACAAATTCTTCAGACATAGCACAGCTTGCTAAGAGCTCTTTACGTCCTTGAATACCAAGTCTCGTGCCGGTCCTAAAGGTTACTGCAAGGCAATTTACCAGCTATGTTTAAAGTTTCAGGTTATTAGGCACAATAAACTTGTGCTCTTACTGAGAATATCATCTAGCAATATCTGGAAAAGCCTAATGTTGATACGAAAATTAAAAAAAAAACCCAAATAACTCGATTGTACGTTCCAATTTTGGTATAATTTGTGACTGTCAAACAGTCAAAGCAGTCTATAAAGTCATAAAAAGCTCTGACAATAATTATATTAACAGCAATCAGATTACATTAATATTTACAAATATTTTATGCAAATGCTTGTATAGCTTGTTATTGATGATGCACAATTGTGTTTGTTGTAGAATCCAAACCGTCTTTTGTTTCACCGCCTACCGTCAAACCAAATATTCCGCGGAGTGGTGTAAAGTCATGATATCGATAGCACCAATTTCTGTATCAATGGTGTATACGAATAACATCCTATTTCCTTTTATCTTTGTGCTACTGACTACGCATCGCCACACTTAATGACGCGATCCATGACATCACAGCGGCTAAATGCGGAATATGGGATGGTCCGCCGACCCACGCGGTACTTAGAATAGCGCAGAAGTTTGTACCAATCGCGCTGTGGGCGGGAATAGAGAGATTATTGGGTCCCAGTGGATTTGGTTTGTGATTATTATGTTTTTACCGGGGGATATGTTAATCATGAGAGGACTTGTGATAAGAGAAGTGTCTAATGGAGACAAAATTTGTTCAATGATAGTGATTTTTGGTAATTTGTTTTTAATTAGTCTGAATTGGGGATGAATGAGCTGACTACTATCCTGGTGTAGGTACTGCAAAGAAACCCATTTGAGTCAAAATATTTATACATTTACACAAAGCCATCGATTACAACACACTAGGCATAGATGGAGATTGAGAGTTATAGCTTTATGCAATTAATGCAATTCGTTACTAGGCTTACACCATCTGAAAACGTTGTTAATTAACTCGTTAAAGGAAACATAATATACCTATTTCGTGAACATTGTATTGGCCGTAGAGCTATATCTTATTACTGATTACATTATAAACGTAAAATTAGTTTGTTTCTTTAAATGTTTTATGGAGTCAATTAAATTTCTGGACCAATTTCTAAAATAAATATGTAGTAGCCAGAAAATTGTCACAAAATAAATTGCAACAATTATGTGACTCACGCCATTGCGGATAAAGTATTGATATCTAATCGTATGTCGATGTCCGTCTATTGATTTATTAAGGGTCATCAGAGTGTGCAAGGGGCACCACGCCACCCGCCGCCACCCAACAGCCCACGGCACTGCCGCAATTCTCAGGAAATATCGATTTATGTTACATTTCTTATAAGGGGCTGTTAAAGTTGTTATTTACGGTTTATCAATAACATATTTTATTTCATTTTAAGAGGAAAACCTTGTTTGTGAAAAGTGATTCGTCGAAGAACGGTGTTTTAACTACTTACAGAGATAGCATCTCCGCGACCGCGGGCTTGAAACCAAGGCAAACCTACATACGAGTATGATCGTATTGTTTCATTATTTTTAAGGAGCTTCCACGAATTTTAACGGTGAAGAAAATATGTGAATGTGGCAGGTGTAGAGTGGGACGTCCTGCAGCACGATGGTCCGACGACTTGAGAAAGGTATCGGATGGATGAGGGCTGCTCAAGACAGGGATATTTGGCGCTTTCTTGGGGAGAACTACGTTCAGCAGTGGTCGTCGAAAGGTTGTCAAGATATACATACTAAGATATAGATAATTAATATACTATATTACCTTACGAAAACTTCTTTGGTTTCTGCTATTCTAATATAACAATATTGCTAATGTAACACAATAAAGCTTCGGCAAATACATAATTAATTGAGTAGTCTTGTACCTAGCTTAGGAATATATGGCATGTAGGCATATGGGCTAATTTTGAAGAGGATGAATGGAATAACTTATTAATTAATATTAAATTAATAAATTTAAATATTTCTAACACCACGATAAAGTATAATCTAACAGGGCTGCAATACGGTTTAAGCTTCAGGTCTGGCCGATTTCTACTGCCCCATTAATCAAACTTTAAGTAGTAGAGCCACTTACTAGTATAAACTTTACAGATTAAGGTCGGATTAGGTCGGATTCAACGCGTTGGTACTATTTTCTAACTGATGTGTAATTGAAGATTGTGACTGTGAAATTTTGTTCTTAGGAACGTCAGCGATCGGAAAGATAACTTCCATCCTTATATTACAAAAACATGTAATTTTGTATGGTTATTACAAATCATAAAATAGATATACCTATTTTGTTCGATTAGTATTAATAGGATCGTGGAAACAGGTAATTTGATTCCGGATAAAATAGAGATTCCAGCACAATTATTGGATATTCGCATAACAGCCCAAATGTATACGTAATTTCTGATGCCCTTGAAACAAGATTACTGACTAAATACTACATCCTAGTTTTGGGGTCTTATGTAAGAGTCTGTGAAGGGGTTACTAACTATTCTAAAATCTATAGTTTTAAGCATATAACCTAATAGAATCAATTTAATTTTTTCCTCAGAAAAATAGCCAAAGGAAAAAGCTAAAATTTCGAATACGCGAATGAAAACCGTTCCGCCCTTGACCAGGCAACGCAATTTTATTCATACATTTCTAAAATAAAATATACTTGGGAAAACAATAAAACTCAACAATCACGGAGCCCATCCACCGTTATCAACTTAGTCGAATCTGTATTGGAACACGTATTATGCAAATTCAATCTTATTTTATGGAGCATAGAGTCGGTATCAGCTAGTCTGAGAGTCGACCCAGTGATATTTACGCGACCTAGTTAAGGACTATCATTATTTTATGATTCCGCAAGGCCTCCGGCTTGTGGAACCACAACTTTATACCATGAGTATTGTTTTAAAAAGTAATCAATAATAGATTAATTACTTTTAATAACATAAGTAGTAATAGACCATCAAAGTGAAAGTCAAAGTAGACCATCAAAGTAATAATACCTTAGATATATGATATTCCTTAACACTGGCTAGGAGAAGCAACAATATTTAGGCATTGAGAAAACATGTTTGATCAGTCGAAACGAATACCTTTTGTAACCAAAGGAAAGATGTTACATTGCCTTTTCAGTATTATTTGCATAATCCCAACAATGATTCTACGGCGGAATATTGAATAAAACTTTCAATTAGACCTCAGTCGTGTGTTTATTTAAAAGCGGCTGGATACCCGTACAAGCTTATGAATTAAAGCCTGTAAAGTCACAGGAGATCAATGGAAAAAATTAGGGATCACCAATACGAAAAAATAATAAATTTAAAGAGTCGGTAACACACTGGTGGTTCTTCTAGTATCGTCTAATTTCACAGCAGTGTCAACATCATAAGTCAAGAAATATACTTGAAATAAATTCACCCAATTAAGTTGAAATCTCGTCTTAATCTGGACTATCAGATCCCATCGCTATAAAAACACAATAATAAGATTTTTTATTAGACTTTACAGCCAAGCTGAAGTTCAATGAGCCTATAATCTGCTAGCGGCAAGATGAAGACGTATTGCTAATAAAAGTGGCTTCTAACTCCGTCCGCGGATAGTAACCATTACGTGCCAGGTTTTATTTTACAATCCAGCTTTCTAGTGACGAAAGGCAATGTAATGTGTTTTAGTTATTTGGTTGGAGTAACTGGTGAGAGTATCTTTTAGAGGAGGAAATAATGATTACTTTTATTTGGTTTTGTTTCTAAATTTTACGGGAGTTAGATGCTCCGTATAAACCTTAACTCCCCTTTTAACTTTAGCTTACAATTTTGGCTCCTGGTGAGATAGAAGAATTAAAATTTATTGCTTTGTAAAGAATCTTTACCTTTGAAATTTCCTTTTCGATATTTAGAATAGGCTTACAAGCTTTGAATTCAACTAAGTATACTTAATAAAAGCGTTGTAACACCCACAAAAGAATTGTCTTTTTTAGAACATCGAAAACTACACAATTCCTCTTTTTCTACCAGTTATTCGCCCACGCAACTACTAAGGTCGTAGCTTAAGGCAAAGTTAAAAATAGAGCTGAAACTATTACCACAACTTTGAATCCAGTATCTTTCTATTACCAACTTGTGGTTTAGTGGTGAAAGAGTGAGTTTTCTTCAATGTAATTGAAATGAACGACGTTGGCGCGAACCGTCTTACCTTTGTTGCCGACTAATCTTCATTACAACTCTAAGACGACTTTTATGTGAGAGAAATGTCTTTACTTAAAGACGGTATAAGTATTAATAGTAAGTAAGTACCTATAGTTTATATTTAATGTTATTATGTTGTGTGAGACCGGGTGTTCATTAAATACTTTGATGGAACTTAGATTTCGAATTTAGGTGTTTCACTTTTTTTTTTTCAACCCATTGGCCTTTTTTAATAGTCATTCATTAGGAGGCCAATGTAGAGCCAATTGCATCTCAACCTACGTAGCCTAAATTTAGATATTTTGATTTAAATTTTATTATTGCTAAAGCATATTAAGAACTTGAGGGTAATCATGGTTCTGTCTCAATAGAATGGTACTTGCGTTGGTCTTTATCTCTGGACACGAAAAGATCCAAAATAAGTAACATCGAACCTATGGACTAGCAAATAATATCAAAACTTAATGGTTATGATAAAGCTGTGAATACATAAACAAATATACATATATTTAGTTTGCACTCTTCAGTTAGAAATAGACAAAATATTCCATTGGCCAGATCACGAGGCTACACCTAGCTTGAAAGACAATCTCAGAAACAGTAAAAAATTTACAAGGTTACCTAAATCAAATCTCTAAATATGCAAAATCCAATCGATTTTCCCCGTCACGGATATAAATTGGAAACGAATTTAAAATCCACCCCGCTGCATGTCCCCTGATTGAATAATAACCGAGGAGATAGAAAAATATAAAACAATTTTCCGACTGATGTTGAATATAAACGCGTAAAGCTTTCTTAGAAATACTTTTTCCACTGCACCTTAGTTGTAGAAAATAGAACGTCTTTACCTTACCTTACATTGATTTTATATTGATGGAAACCTTATACCGCTTCAAGACAAAAATAAATTCTTGAAAACTGATTACTTCTTTGTGTATTATGTTAAGCTGTAATACGCTCTCTCTCACTATGTAGGGTGAGATAATTGTATCTGATCCAATATCGACCAACATATTTATCATCATCTCATATATCGGGCCTTCTACACGGTCGCTCTCTACAACTGAGAGAGTTTACCCTTTAGTCCATCACGCTGGCCTAGTGCGGGTTGGACACTATATATAACGTGTATAGCCTGCCACGTGTATGGGTAATTATTAAAATAAATAAATACACCCAACAGTCACATACATAGTCCTGACCCCACACTAAGATACGAGTCTTGTGTCGTGGGTACCAGAAACTACGAGAGATTTTTCGGTCTCACAAACACCCAGACCCGAAACAAATATTTGTGAATCACACAAACATTTGTCTCGGTGCGGGGATCGAACCCGCGGCCGCTCGTTTCGCAAGCTGGTGTCTAGCCAACTGCGCCACGGGGCTGTCATTAAAGTTAAAGTTTCGCAAGATTTCCTATCACGATATTGTATTGATTAAATAATAGTAAGTCCTCATTACGTGTAAAGATACAACTAATTTTAATATCAATTATAATATGTCCTTTGCGCTAAAAGCGAAGCGATGCGTGGTGGAGTAATTAAGGGTCGGATGCTTGTGGCTTTCGCCTGGTAATGGCACTAGTAATATATAGCATATTAGCGTCGTCCTCAACTCACAAAATTACTTGTGTTGAGTGCGACTGAATAATTCAAAACAGTTTTAATTCGATCAGTATCTTCATTCTGAACGACTTATTATTCACCTATTAAAATATTCAAAAGTGTAGTTTGTTAGTAAATAAGTAAACAGGTATAGTTTACATCAAATCGAATTTGCATTTCCATGCCCGTTATTCTGTAGTGTAAACTGCGTTTTGTAGGTACTCGATGTTGAATAAAAAAATAGTGGTCTGCAAGTGATTGGCGATTGTGATGAAGATTGTACGTAATCTACGTATGGAATGGCGGTACCGCGTTTAATTTTGCCATTTATAGGAGCAATAGATGAGGATCCCACAGATGAGGAATTCAAAATAAAAAAAAATTCCGTGCGCCTTATACGAATCTTTGACAGCTATAATTCGAACCAAAACCATACCACACTCGAAGGTGGCGTCAACTGGTAAGCATAAAAATTGGCTGCCCTTTGGTGAGACCGCCTTTAGAAGAGAATATTGATTTCCATCGAATATGAAGGTAGCAGCGTAAAAAACCTAGTTGATAGACCATCGCACACACGAGCTCTTAGCTCGGGATATTAATTACTAAACTTCGTCATGTGTCTGATATACTGCAACTGTTTACACAAGCCGCGTAACAAACTATTATAATTATGTTTATATTCACATTATATACCCTGGCAACTATTTTACTGCTCGTAATATTTTAAACTGTGTTGATGCATTTGATGTACATTCTACCTGCTGTTATGACGATCATGTTTTTATAATAGTATTGGTTTGTCATAAATACTAAACTTTTTATTATAACAATTCTTTTAAAAAGACTTGACACCAAATGTCTTGACATGATCTCAGAAGAAAATACGTAACGAAGGGTTAAAAACAAAAAGTTGTTCCTTTCAAATGAATGATTAAGATATAATTGTTGAAATTAGAAGCAATCAACACAGTACAGGTAGAGATAACTATCGGACATGTAATACGTAAAATATTATTTTATTTTATATATAATAGAATATCATCTGTTCATAGAGACGCATATACCTATGTATGTATGTCGTCGAAGGGAAAAGCGGAGTTGCAATTCTGCATACACGTTCCGACAATTTTCTTCGAAGTCCCGCGTAATAAGGGGCTCGCCTATTTCCTTTTTTCTCGCAAATTTCGGGAGAATTTCTAATGGAAAAACCCAATAACACTTTCACCAACCTTCCACCGACTTTAATTGAAAATACTTAGTAAGTTTTGCATAAAAGACAATTAAGTTACAATTGATGATGCATTACAATACAGTCTCTGGGGGAGGCCTATGTCCAGCAGTGGACGTCCTTTGGCTGATGATGATGATGCATTTAATAAAACAGAGAGTTGCCTTGCATTAGAACTATTAAGGACTATTAAGGATGTGTAAACGTTGATTATGAAGTCATTGCAGCGTCGTATTCAACACACGCGTGCTTCCATTGCTTTACTCGCTCTGAATGTTAATTTCTAAACATTATCGATCTGGTCTGTGTTGTGTGTCTTATTAAATTACAATACAATAATTGCAGTGATGGCCTTGAGGTTTGGGCGCACGGTCGAGAATCTCGACGGTCGCGGGTTCGAACCCCAGGCACACACCTCTGACTTTTCGAAGTTATGTGTGTATTCACATTGAATTATCACTTGCTTTAACGGTGAAGGAAAACATCGTGATGAAACCTGCACACCAAAAAGTTCTTAGGAATTTCTTAGGTGTGTAGTCCGCCAACCCGCACTAAGCCAGCGTGGTGGATTATGGCCTAAACCCTCTCAATGGTAGAGGAGACCCGTGCTCAGCAGTGGGCGTATATGGGTTGATGAAGAAGAAGAAGAATGGACTCTGAGCTACCGCTAAAATTCCCAAGATTGATCGGTGCTACATTACATTGCTACATTAAATTAAACTTTTTCGAATATTCAACAATTTATAATCTGGTTGCATAAATATCCACTTTAGACGACTTTCAGTTATTCTAACTATTCAATACAACAGCTTTGGATTGAATGATTGAATCAATTTTAAAATTCTTCATTTTTTAAGTTGGAACGATGACACTTTTTTTTGGCTTTTGATTAAATATAATAAAATATAAAATAAATATAAGACAAAATATTAGGAACAAATCTATTCTCAAGAAGGTGTAATAGGTATATAAGTTTGTGACAAGTGACAAAATATTAGAGCTGTTCTGATATAACGTTTACTGGGTCCTTACAAATTGTGAAATTGTAATTCTTGTAAGAAACTTGTCGAGCGCCGCCTATTTTTAATTCGTCCAATAGGAGCGAAGCAATAAAGGAAGAAATAGAAGTAACGCGCAAAAAAGTCCTTTAGAAATATTAAATTTTCGCAAACAAAGTTCCGAGCCATACCTGGCAAAAAAGTTTATAAATTTAACCTGATGATTCAAATAATGGGTTTTGGTTTTTGTAGAAAGTGAAACGAGCCCTTATTCCTATTATGGATCTAGCCAAGAGTGCATGAAGAACTAGATGTAGGCATTAGCGTCCGTCAAAATACACTGAAAGGGAAGATCTTGTTGTGATGTTTTAACCAATCTGGCTTTTCTTCCTGATAATAAACACTGAGCTCGCTAGGTTTTACTAGATCCAGCCCGGTCTTTAAATATTCTTGGGTGTTCAACAGGATGACTGTGGGCACTGATTTGACAATTTCAGGCGGCCCCATAGTTCACAAAGGGGTGTTCCTCAATGTTTCTGTCATACAATAGATTTTTCTTATTAATACAAAAATAAATGGTATAGTAATGTAAAGTATGTTGCTTTCATCGAATAACAACGCCTACATTGCAATTTATAACCTAAAGCTACATTTCCATGAAAGTTAAAAGTTTCCGACTTTCGCTCGCAATTGAATTCGTGGTGACGTAAGTAAATAAGAAAAGGAAAACAAATATAAGGCCGCACTAAATTCCTTCCCCAAACGAGACGCAATTTAGTTGTGGTAGAAAAAATAAAATCTATTAATAGCACACAAACAAGTTTAAACTTTATCCCTGTGAGCGCAGCGACTATAATCATTTGAGATGCTTGCTTGTTTTTCCGAACACCCTTTTCCGTGACGTCATGGTTGTTGGAAATTGTAAAGGAATCTGGACCTTATGGAAAGACAATAGAGGTTGTTATAGAAGAGTGTTGTTTAACTTGATATCAACGGCCCACACTCGAGGATTATTATAGTGGCAAACAGCGATTGTCACCCATCAGTGTCAGGGCTCGACAATCTGTGGCTTATAATAAATCTGCTAACCCTATTGCATATAGCCTCTTCATCTTCAATACAGTAATGCAATTTCAGTAAGGACACTTCAAGAATTTCTTCAGAGATTATTCCATAAATTTTTATTCCAAGATTTAATAAGTGTATTGTGATATTACAGGCTACTTTTAAAGCTTTATAAGATATTGGAAAAATGGGAAATTAAGTAAAATCATTGTTTGTGCCATATTGTTGTGTGGATGCTTTGATAACGACATTTTTGTGGTTGATGATGAAAATACATAACACAAATGACTCCTATATTATTTAAAAAAAAATAGATCAGAAATAACTAAATTTTATTATTTATCAATCAAACACTATTTTCTTCTTGAAAAACAAGTTTTAAAACTCTTTTATGTACAATGGTACATATATTAATAGGAATCTATTCTTATGAAAACTAAAGAAAAATTCTTATATAATTACCGCTTCATAAAGTCACCTTACAAGAAATTAATAGTCGACGGCAGAGCGGAAATGAAAGTTCCATGCGACGATCGGTTCCATTACCTGCAATATCCGACACGGAGCCTGGAAATGACGCACTGATAGCTTGACAAATAATAGTTCATTGTTCCTAGGACTTTATTAAATATCATTCTGGCATTCATTTCCAGTATTAGCATTGAAAAGTGACAAAATCTTATGATAATTTAAAAATCGGAATAAGCCTTCCGCTTCTTAAGCGGTTTGTTTTGAAATTTTTACTTCGTGGTTCAATTCCCGGGTCGGGCAAATTGTTATCATCGAAAGTTATTGAAAGTCCCTAAAATAAATAGGGAATAAAATTTCTATTAAAAAATTTTCAGTAGCAGAAAGGAGTGAGTAAATTTGCCCGAGACACAGATATTGACAAACAGATCACCGAATCATCATTGACCGTGAGCTTCAGATTTCCATATTACTTTCACCGTTCCTCCAGCATTTAAGTTTGTGAAAGTGTGGATACACACATGACTACGAGTAGTCTATACGCTAATATAAAAGTAATTAGCAATAAACTTATTTTCCGAGACTTGCAATAAAGCCTGGAGGCTCAAACTAATCGGGCAGATTTAATCTTAAGTCTTGAGAGTATATTTACAGTTATAGAATGCCTCAAACGTAATATGTATGTGCGTATATTAAATACGTTCCCGCAGTGCCAAAGGGGTAGCACTATTTCATGTATAGATGTTTGATGTTGGTACATGATTGTTGTCTACAGGGGATTCGCACAAACATGACAAACCATGTTCACGATATTAAAATTTGCATACCTTGCTACTTCACATACATAGGTTTATCTTTATGAAAATATTGTTTACTAGCGACCCGCCCCGGCTTCGCACGGGTGCAATGCTGATATTTAATGGATGTTATCATACATATAAACCTTCCTCTTCAATCACTCTATCTATTAAAAAAAACCGCATCAAAATCCGTTGCGTAGTTTCAAAGATTTAAGCATACAAAGGGACATAGAGACAGAGAAAGCGACTTTGTTTTATACTATGTAGTGATGATTGTGTTCATCCTTTAGTCTTTGGGCAGTTAATTTTTTTATTTTTATTATGGGGTATGTCGTAGTATTTGGGCAACGTAAGAAGCTTACCCGAGGAGGAAGTACTAACTCACAAAATAACTGTTGTAAAAACGCAGCCTTTATTAGATCTTGTTTAGTACAAACGTTGGAGTTCTTGCACTTCAGCTTTATTGCAGCCGTACTTTTTCGTTCCTATTCCACATTTCAAAACGATTTTGTAAGGGTCGGTGCTAAGAAGTAAGCAGCATTTGATTTGAAAGAGAAAACACTTACAACAAACTTAAATAAATGTAGGACTTTATTTTTCTATTTATTTGTACGATATTTTGCTATTTACTTATTAGTTATTACGTTATGGACTTTTATTATTATACAATTGCATATTCTAGATAATATTTACTTAATGTTGTATTTTTTAGGCAATTCTAACTTTTTTCTTATCATTATTTTTATCATCAAATCTGGTAGCTTCTTGACTTTTATAAAGCATGGTGTGATTTGGCTTATCCTAAAGAGCCTATTAGACTTAAAATGTAAGAAGGTTAATAGCCTCGTTTTTCTTCCGCATTTTCTTAAATTAACCATTATTTTCACGAGGGATAAGGGAGGTATGAAATTTCATTTCAAATTTGTCTAAATCCTCTTTTTTTACTAAGCTAAAAATAATTTAGAATAGCCTGAATATCAAAAACCATTCATTTAACATGAATTCACAATTTCCTTGGTTTATGGCCAAAATACATCTTATCTGACTTTCAGAAGCTGCGTGTTTGTAGTAATTTAATAATAACTGTAAACTGTGAATGACAGTATCGGGAAAAAAATCACATGCTTGAAATGTGAAGCTTTAAATATTAGTGAAAAGTAAATTTACCGTGAAATACGTAGTCCTTTGAAGTCAAATTAAATCCTCAGTAAATATTATTGGAAACAAGCAATTAACGTGCGACCGGGACGTAGCTAAATAACTTACGTCGAGCGACTCAACTTTGCATCAACTTCTAACTTCCGAGAAGATTAATTTTCCAATTTCATATTTTTTTTATGTCGTCCAATATAGGGAAGTTCGGATCATTTCCATAAAAAAGCGTTCGGCCATCAATATTCATGACCCATAGTCATTTCGAGGGTTCGATTGTAAAACGCTATGACGTCACTGGTGTACGAGCGAGGTCGATATGACGTCATATCTCCCGTCTCGCTCTATGGCATTTGCGAGGCCTAGTTTATTGGTTTTTGGTAGTTTACTCGGATATTTGACAGAAACGCGGCAGTAAATAAGATCTGAACACATCGCTTGCAGCGCACGAGTAATGAACTGGAGATGAAAATTTCTCTGTCGCCGTATTTTTTATTGGGCTTTTATTCCAATTGAATGCGAACTAGTAGGTATGGATAATAACTAATACTTATGTATTTTCTACTTTGGAGCGGTATAGTTGTATAGGTATTCGGTAAGTGATTGTGAAATGAAGACTGTAGTTTCCCAAATATTCACAGTTATTTCTCATACTTAATTCAAACCCGCAATTACTATTTCTGATATCTAACGTAACTTATAGAGTTTACTTCGTTAAAAGTAAATTTAGATACCATTTCATTGATTCCAACAATGATCCCAAGGATCGCGACCCGCGGCTAAACTAGATCATAACTCAATTTAACTTTGCATAACTCAAACTATGAAGCGAACCGGACTCAGTTGTATGAAATTGTTCTGCTGGCTTTTATTCTACTTTTCTTCTATCATTCCAACTCATTGTTATTTTGATGCGATTTGAAATGAAAGTCGAAGTTTCAGCCTCGGAGGTAAAAAAAAATATATTAATTTATGTTTATTATTTCTTTTACTTTTTTATAATTTATATAAAAAAATAACTATTCAGGAATCATTCAAATGTGTTTGGGTCGAATTTTCAGCCCCTCGGTTCGCAAGCTGATGGTAAGCTAATTGTACCATGAAAGGTGGTGTGATGTCATTAGACTAACTTATAACAGAAATAATTAATTAATAAATAAAGTAAAAACTAATTCATAAGAATTACTTACGCCATCTGGACTCTGTTTCTTCACTTCACAGAACTCGCCGAGCACGTCCTGTAGTTTCTTAGTGGAATCTGCAAGTAAAAGGGAATTATTTTAATTTGACGTCATTAGTGAGAGCGAATGTGAAGTCGCCTGGATCAGGGGAGATGAAGTCGAGCGTTTTATACGGGTGTTGGAACAAATGAACATTTATTTAGTATTTTCACTAACACAAGAAGGAACGGCATTGTATTGAGAAATAGAAATATAAATTTTTGAATTTTACTGGGTGTAGTTTTTCACAATGAATTTCCACGTTCTTTAACGGCGAAGGAAGAAATCGTGGGGAACATGCACAATTTAATTTATTAAATATATAATTCAGCAACCAGTTTTAGGCCAGGGTAGTGGACTATAGACTTAGGCCTAAACGATCTCAGTCGTAGGGGAGGTCTGTGCCCAATAGTAGGGGAAAGAAGAGGTGATGATGATGGTAGTTAAGTCGGTAAGTTACAGGCCATAGATAGTTTCTGCAGAAGTTGTAAATCCCGTGGCGATAACACGTGCTTGTATTCAAATTATTCTAACAGCCCGACGCAATTGTATCGTCTAATGCATGATCGCACTTATTTACTTTAAGTCAATAGTCTAGTAATACACTTACCATCAGAATTAGTAATGTAATTTTGCCTAGCTCTTAACAAAAGGCAGGTGCCGGCCATGTTCACTAGTCGTGATTACTCCGATCTAAAAAATCTTTACTCTTCGTTAAAAGAGTCGGATATTCGAAGAAGGGAAAATGCCGAGCGCGCTAAAACTCGGATGACTGCGATAATTGGCTGCAGCGTACCTGATGGCAATTGAGTTATGTTCTAACTTAGTTTCGACGAAACTGAGCTTCGGCATGCACAAGATATTTCTCGCTGGCAAAAAATCATATGGCAATCTGTTTGAAGTGTTTGCACGGAATTTGATGCTAAATTCTATTGGTACCTATCCTAGCTCATATATTTTTGGTCAGAGAACGAAAAATAATTGCCGTCAATAATGAAATGATGAAAGCATTATGTTTGATCCTAGTATGTTTTAGAGTATAGTAGAGGAAATCAGACATGCATTCACTAAGTAGGTAATGTAATTTCTGCATACACTTTTTGCCAGCTGTAATTTCTAGCCTCTCGCTACAAAGAAAGAGTAACAAAGGAATTCAAATGGAATATCACAGACCAACCAAGAAACCGAATCATTCTGTCCGCTAAACTATGTTGTGTAATTACCCAACTTCAAATCTTATAAAAAATATAGTGCCTTAATTACAACAAGTTAAATATTAGAGAATATAAAATCCATAAGATTAAATGGTATGAAATATATAAAAGAAAGAGTAAAATAACATTTGAGAGAGTGTTTCAGACGTGCAAAATCAAAGAATATCGCGTTGACTGGGCGCAGTCGTGCGGACACACTGCAAGCGACAACATTGAATGCTTCACGGGACCAGACTAGGGTTTGCAATCCCGCATTCCGCATTCCCGCATTCCCGCGGGATCCCGCATATTTTTAAGTCCTGCGGAATTCCCGCAATTGTGCGGGAATTCCGCGCGGAAATTTTATGACTCGGCAAGGTAATTCAGCTATCACTGACGGCCTATTAGCTCCATCCCAACAGTGCGGGCGCATCGGACAGTATCGATCAATCGATCGAGCGAAGTAAAAGATTGAAATGTGCGGCGGTTTGTTTATTCTGTTAGAAAAAAAGTTAGAGTTTCCAATTAAAGTGACACTTTACAAGAGACTATTAAAAGTTTTGTCTTCTTGTATATTCGTTTATTGATTGCACAATGTAATTAGCAGAAATCGATGCAGTAAATTATCGATAAAGTAAATAACTCAACAATAGGTAACAATTAACCGGGTAACGGATGGATAAGAGTCCCTCAAGACCAGTATGGTTGACGCTTTTTTTTTAAAAGGCCTATGTTCAGCAGTAGACGGCGATAGGTTCTGCGAGGTTGTCATGGCAAAGAAAGAGGCTGCAGAGAGGGATCGTGAAAAAGCCGATCCCACTCGAAGACGAAGAGGCCGACAAATTAGCGCTGTAACCTCTAATCGGTTTCGAGCAAGTTAAGACTTAAGAGAATGTTTTTTTAGAAATGTATATGTGAAGACCATATAAGCAAACCGCAAGAAGGATTACCGATATGAGTCTTTCTTGAGATCCCGGTGTCCTTTGCACGTGGTGACCAAGAACCATGAGGTTCTTAGTTCGTAAAAATCCGACATATCCTGCTTGTTAGTAGTAGTTTTCCCCAGACAAAAAAAAGACGGCGATAGGCTTAGTATATAAATAACTAAATGGTAGTAACAATTATTTAGGTAAGGTTCTTCATCATCAGCCCATAAACATTCCACGCCAAGGCACAGGTCGCCTTTACCATCGAGAATGTAGGTCTTAACCACCACGATGGTTTGCGAAATAGTTTGGTTTAGTTATAGTTTGATTTTGTGCAGGTTTCCGCACGATGTTTTCTTTTACCGTTAAATTGTGAATACACACATAGGTAACTTGTAAAAGTCAGTCGTGTGTGCTTGGGGTTTGGACCTGCAATCGTCCAGATTCTCGACCGCGCCTATACCTCGAGGGTTTAATTGCTGTTAAGGTTACTATTAACTATTTAGGAATGTAGGAACGGGAAATACGGGATTGCAAACCTCCTACCTTACCTCATAAGAACTATGAAAAAGTAATTTTTCTATTAGATAAATTTATGAATGTCTCTATTATTATTTTTTTTTAATATAGTATAACTAATGTACAGGTAATAAAGAATTACTATATGCATATTTTTACATTTTTGAATTTTTGCGGGAATTCCCGCGGGATCCCGCGGGAAAGGTAAGTTTCCCGCAAATTTCCCGCGGGAAAAAAAATGGTGCGGGATTGCAAACCCTAGACCAGACATAATAGGCTACCCAGTGTGAAATTGTAAACATGGTCTTTGGGGTTATTTTAAAAGTAAAAAGAGCATTGACAGTGTTAACATAAATTTTAGATTTGTGATAAAATGTGAAAAATAAAATGCTAAAATGATCACGTATTATCATGTCGGTACAATAAATTAAATTTCAGATTTAAAAAGTCATTGTGTGCAGCACTAATAAAGTGCTCATACTTTGAACCTCATCATCATCAGCCCATTTTCGATCCACTGTTGGGGATAGGCCTCCTCTACAATTGAGGCGGGCTAGGCCTTGAACTTGGTATCTCTAACCTAAGTATAATCCTTAAGAGCATCACAAACTCTGCTTATTTTGATCACATCGTTCAATTATACGTATAATTGATGTGATACACGTGTATATTACCTAAACATTTACATTACATTCACTCAACACTGTGAACTACTTACTAAGATAATCCAACTTGATATTACATCGTAGTTGCCAATATAAACTGCCAAATAACTTGAAACCACCATTGATTGGCAATGAATTTCGCTCGGTAGGTTCAGTAGGCGTTCAATATATCGTGTGCAGACCTATCATGGTACACACAACAGATCGAATTTAATTCTCTAATACGTATGGGCCGTGGGGCACTTCCCCGCAACTAAGTAATTGCTAGTTGCAATTACGTTAAAACTATTGCTTTCAGTATTATTAGAACAGAAATTATTCGTTGTGGCATTATGTATAAACGCCTTGTTACGATGAAACAAAAACTTTATTATGCCTTTTTGTGTTCTTTTTTTAAATATTTGGCGTCCTATCGTTAGAAGAAAACGTTGAGTAGTGATCAATTAATCTTCACGCTCGTGGTCTTTATAGGCGTGAAAAGCTGGCAAGACTTGGTTTTTAGAACAAATGAAGTTGATTAAGATGAATGTTATAAATGAGAATCTACGGAGCAAAAAGTTAAGTATATAAATTGCGTTAGAATTCCTAAATTTATATTAAGACAATTTAATTAATCATATTATATACAAAACGAATGAAATTTCAACGAATTACGCAACCTAACTGCATACAATACCTGTAACGCACATAATCACTCTATTTATTACGTCTTCTATATATATACGTCAGTAGTGAAGAGAATGCTGTGGGCTTGCTATTAGTTCCAGTGTGATCAGTTAGCAGAAGTAGTTAAGTACTAATAGAATACTTACAAGAGGCCAATTCCTGCAGCTGCTGGAACTCGGCCGGCGACAGTTTATCCCACTGGAACCCGCTACCCGCCGTGTTAGGCATAGCCACCTGGAAGAAAAATTCTTTATTTAATCATAATCATCATAATATCTCAAGGACCATGGAAATACTTTTATCTTATATTGTCGCAAAACTTCTGCAGCAAAACGTTCACTAAGGTTTCGGAATGTGGTGCAAGAAGAAACAGAAACAATACAGCAATTACCAGACCAATTATTTCGCTGTTAAGATATAGAATATCGTGCAGTCTAAAAATGAATGGTTAATTTGGTGGCCGCGAATATTCATGTTTCTTTTACAGCAGTGGTGGTACTCCTATGGAAGTCCAGATGTAATTGTTTACTGTGGGGTTACCATTTATGTGTCAAATTACTTTTGTAAAATAAAGATTTAACTCAAAGATAATTCTTGTGAATTTTATCAGGCCAGGTGGGCTTTTTGATCTTATTTGAAGGTACCGCTACTGGTTTATAGATATTAAATAACAGCACCGAATTCATAAAATATTAAAGTCAAGTATAGAGATGTTGAAATCCTCAGCCACAGTGACAACATTAATAGTTGAGCCGTCGAACCGTTACATCATTGTCACGACGTAAAAGCTTTATCTGCTTGTCTGGAGCATCGATCACATGATACAAGACAACATCCTGACACCATCGTGGGTATTAGACAACATTAATATACTTATTATATACAAGTATTTACACGCCCAGTACATAACGAGGACCAACCAATATGAAACAGTGGCGGTACTTCCATAGAAGCCTAAAAGCACAGCTTGCGTTACAAAAATTATGAATACCAATATTTAAGCTTAATATCTTTATTAAACTAAAGCAATTTGATATGTATATGAGAATATCCTACAGATAAACAATTACAGACTAAACATTACACAATTAACTTTAACGCTTTTGGGCTATTATGGAAATACAGGCATTGCCTAGTACGTGTTGATTAATCTGCTACCATATTTCTTCTGAGGAACTATCCCGCGAGTCTCACTACGATCTCAAGTAGATTATTTTCATTATTATTACATAGAATTTACTAGCTGTACTTAGAAAATATTTATTGAATGTATCCATAAACAGTCTGGCGGAATTGACTTAGACTTATAGGACAAATAGATACATGATGATGATTGAACAATAACAGAAACTATATCAAATGTTCCATTCTAATGTTTGAAAATAATAATCAATATATGCAGAAACCGAGCAATCGAATACAAAATGAGCAACAACAAAATTCCGATTCATTTCGTTGATCCTACGAAACAGCCGACCCGGAACCACAAGCTACATTGTAAGCGAGCAAATCTCCGTCCAAATGGCTTTTATCTAATAACACCAATATAAGAGTAAAGCTGCGCGGCGCGTCACGACTAGCGCCACATAAATGTGATTATGCTTGGCCGGTAGGGTTGGCACGCTACGTAATATCGTGTTAGAGGAAATATTTGAATTTCAAGGGTTGTGTGGTATGGAACGACGTTGTCAATACCTTAAAGTCATTCGATAGCTTGGAGAAAGGATAAGAAGTGTCAACTGTTTCTATAATAGGTACATTTTTTATTCAACATACTAACAGACAAGAAGTACTAAAACTCCTGCTTAATATAATTTAAAAGAATACTGCATAACATTACCCGAAAAGTGTTCAGTCAGGTATCAAAACGTCACATGTCAGTTAATTGAATAGGTTAAATCATGCTTAGCTACTAGTTAGATACTAACTTTTATAGGTAAGGCCAGCGACTCCTACATATTCAAAGTATCATCTGATACCGAAATGCGATACTAAACCTTTTAGAAAAGTGAGACTATTTCATCAATGTAAATATTTATAACTCTCTACCATCAACCCTATTAAGAGCTAAAATCCAAGGGCCCTTCTCACCGCGTGACGCGGGGGCGTCGAGGCGTCCTTCTATCGGCACATACATACCATATATAGATCGACGGGAAGCTGAACTATTCGCACAAAAACTACAAATATTCCAATATATTCACTTCACATAAGCCGGGGAATGTTTTAGCTAAGCACGTCGAGATACCCCACGCAAAATAAATAGGATTAGACAAAATTTATTTGTAAGGAGAACCTTCGAGGTGGACGGTTGTCAGGAGGCATTATAAATATTAATTTATTTAAAAATTCATTGTACTCACTAAAAAAATTGTAAAGCTCAGAAGCATATTAGACTAGACTAATACAAGGGGCGGTATCATTTCAGTAAGAGATCATAATATATGCTGCCGACTCGCGTAAATCCATTCGACTGAATAAAATACCCAACTCAATACGGATTTCCTTCACCAAATAGCTCAAAACTCAAAATCCCTCAAAGGTATAACTTACAAATATTTATAAATGTGATGTTGACCCCCAGTCCATAGAGGTCGTACAAATAAATATTGGTATAAAAATACTCGTATGAAACAAAACAGTAGCAAATATTGTTTTGGGAATGTTTTAGGAAAGTTTTGGACGAGCGCGGCCTGCCCGACCCGCGGGTATGGCGATACCTTTTGTTCGTTAATAACAGGGTTTTCAGGTATTGTTTAAAATTTATTTACACGTCAATCGTCTATTCATTTTTTGGAACAATATTTGCTTTTACGTCTTATGAAAAGCGTTTGTTTCCTGAAATTAAAATATTAGCAAAACTGGTCAGGAACTGTAAAATACTGTATAATTTTATTTAATGAATTAAAGAAAGTAAAATCTAGTGGTATAGAATAATTTAATTTAGTGAGAGTATTAAATTTAATAAAATATGAGTCTTGATATTGTTTATGTTTATACGTTGCGTGTATCTGTGGTCTTAATTATAATTATGCCAATCTCCTACCTGACTATTGAAATTATATCAAAATATTTAAAGACATGTAATAATTAGGTCGTTCGAGGTCGTTCCTCACACACCGATTAATTTATCAAGTTCTTTGTGGTTCGCAGTGATCCTGAAATATTTAAAATAAATCTGCACACAAATATTGATATATAATATAGCATATCTAACTCAAAAGTCAAAGCAAATATTTTCGTGCTAAAAATAAGTCCGAAGCCCCAGCTGGAAGTTTCATTACTAAAACATTGCGTGTGTGAAAATCATCAAATTTCATCATAAATTGAAACTCATCTACATTTGACGAGCGAGAAATAACCCGACATTTTATCAGTTCCATCCGCAATATACGCTCTGTCGGATATCTGCCGTATCGGATATCCGTTACACGCGGATATACCCGCGTAAATGGACCGCCATCGATAACCGGCACATTAATCTGCGTTTGCTTTTCTAAAATAAATATCGCTCGTATTTCAAAGCAATAGCTTTTTGCCCGACAACGAAGCTGAAAGGAGATGTTTTATAGTTTAGGGTCTGTTTTCTAGAAACCTTTCTATAGCACAGTCATTATTTTTTAGCATTATTTCATTCATTTATTTTCTTTTTAAAGATAGAGCTACGATAGGGTTGGCTAGAAGTAAAGAGTAGCAGGATATTGATGAGAGGTAATACCTGCATGGTCAATATTCAGATGTCCTGATTCTGAACCCTGATTCATGTTAGCCATTTCTGAAAAAATAAAGAATGAAAGCCATCTTGTAGTGCCGTCAGAAACCAGCTTTTTAAACGAGTCGCCAAAATTTAAGTACCGAAAAATCTTTGTGGCGAATCTATGTTTAGAAAGACTGAAAGATATGCTAAAAAATTCATGTATCCTAGCTAAAATTGATATCAAGATCAGATTTATGCATTCGACCGATGGAAATGATTAAAATTTATTTACAAACAAAGCAAGGATAGTAAAATCGTATTTAAACCCTTCAGCTAGACGCCATACAACCCTTTCACGTCAATACCATTAAGGAGATTAATAATACAATTAATTTTGAAGGCCCTAATAATGATTACGGAGTTACGTTGGCTCCCGATGGGAATGCGTAATGGCATTAACGTGTCTCGCGCCGGAATAACTTAAACTGATTGCCATGTTTATATTCTGTTCGAACGCATTGGATTATGTTCATGATTAATATTATTGCTTGCAGTATCGCCAACGCACAAATACAATGTAAACTCTATATACCGGCACTGAAGGGATTGTGCATCATATGGCGTTATAGAGAGTTCTCGTTAAATAGAGAGAAGATAATCATTGTATGGAAGGCAAGCTAAACCAATCCAAGCCAAGTGACTTCAACGTTTTAGGGAGTTTGTCGTTAAATCGAGTGACTTTATATGGAGTTTATTTACACTGTATATGCAATCGCCTACAGCGGCCTCATCGATACAATTTCTATGAAAAATTCCGTTCTGTACGTTCGCTTTGTGTAAAATTTCGTCGAAGTATTTTAGGGCTGGCATTTTTTACTTTTGCTGATTTTGTGTGTTAGGGAACAATGTGTTACGGAGTATGTATATAACTTTCTTGTTTTTATATAAGTAACAAATTTTATACATTATGACTTTACTTTCAAAAACACTATCAAATACTTTTGTCAAAAATTATTATACAATATAACGGAATACATGTAGTTGATGACGAACTATTCCTCTACGAATAATTATGGCCATTCAAATTGAAATAAACGTGTTTCTTAACTAAAATATACATTCTTCTTCTTCTTCTTCATCAACCCATATACGCCCACTGCTGAGCACGGGTCACCTCTACCATTGAGAGGGTTTAAATATACATACCTAAACCCATTTCAAATAAAGAAAGATTGAATGTAAATGATGTACAACTGATTCAATAAATTATTTCCATTTCCACAATGTAAAAACATGAGGCCGTTGTTTCAATCCCCGCACCGAGAGAAATATTTGTGTATCCATAAATATTTTATGCGGGATCAGACCTTAAGAAAGTGATACATACAGAAATACCCTGACGCGTTTGAGAAATGTTTATCGAAGTTTATTATACTCAATACATAAGATTAGTTTTTTAGATTAGCGTTGTAACTTGTAACTATTAGGTACGTTAATTGTTTTATTATTATCCTGGATATTTTTATTTGAATCTAATTTATGGGACATAAAATAAGATTAAAAATTTACAACCTCACAAACGAAACTTAAGCGATTAAACCAGTGACATAACATTTTTGCATACCGTGTATAAATAAAACCCTTATTCAGTAGTCTGATCGATTGGAGATAAAGCGAAAACTTTGCTTTTGCCCGGGGCTAAAAAACATTCTCCCTATATAGCACTCCTCGAATTCCCCTTCAAGTAAAACTTTCCATACATAGGCCGGGAAACATGGATGCATAAAGTGTAGCCGAAGGGCAATTCCATATCAAACAAATGAAGAATTCCTCGTTATTGCCATGAAATCTGGTGTGTTTCGGCCTTGTATTTTTATGTATATATATTTAGATAACAAAGAAATTGGATAGGTACTTTATTTAAGAAGATTGTTGGTCCCCGTGGAAAAAGTAACCAGTGATTCTAGAGATTATTAGGATTTTTTGTAATATTTTCAATAGCAGTAGGGAGTCTAGATATATTCAAATAGAAGCTTAAGTTTGACTCTCATGACGTGGAACTTAGAACATAAAAATACCTCTGCTTATTCTATATAAGTATTTTACTATAAGATGCGCAGTGAAAATGCTAGTTTAAAAAATTCATATTCTAAAAAAAACAATTTGATAAACAATAGAAGGTCGAACTGCTTTTATTTTATTTAACCATTTAAGTGTTATGTAATGTCTTGAGGGACCAGGATAAGAAATAATCCTTGAAACATTATGACAATAGATATTCAACCTTGCGAAAATGGGCTTCCTCAAGAGAGTCGTAAGACTGAAGACAATTGTGCCCATTTCTACCGACTTTTCACTATTATTGTTATTTTATTGTTTTATATTTATTAATAGAACTGGGACGGTACCATGTTTCTTGTTAGACCCTAGCGTGTTGTAAAAGAATTGAATGTAAATATACCGAGTTTGCACTAAATTTGTTACGCCGTAAGAGTTACTTACGCGGCATCTTCTCAACAACGATGACACATAAAATCTAAATAATAAATACACAGTCACATACCTACTTATGACCTAGCTCTTAATACAAGATTTGTATCGGAGGTATCAGAAACTACTTGAGAGACTATTCAGCCATCATTTTATATATAAATAAAATAATTTTATGTCACAATATTTAATTTAATAAATTAGCTGTACCTACCACAAATACTTTTTTCAATACTTTAATCGGAAACACCGTCTTACATTTATAATTTGACTTTATCTAAAAGGTTAACAAATTTTTTATCTCTTAATAATTTTACCCAACTTCAGTGATGCGTAAAAGACTCCTCTTAATAAGTTTATTGGCGTTTTTGGGGGCACAACGTACTTTTTCAGCGTCCGTTTTATGAAGGCGTCTGGTGTGCGGTTGTAATAACCTCGGATAATCGTTTCCTGGTAAATTTCATAATTAAGATCATAATTGTCTCGGTGTTATTATTAATTAGTAAAACACTCCATCGTGAGTGAGAGGTCGGAAGGCAATATGGCGTCAAAGCACTCTATTTCTCCTATTACGTATCGTAATTATTATTTTTATTAACTATTTTAAAGGAAAAAGCGCCAGTACTACTAAGATCTATTCCAATAGTGTTTATAAAAAAGCGTTCAGTATATACCCATAAACAACACACATTGATTGTTTTGGGGATATCCTATAGAAATATTGCATTATCTTTACAATGAATAAATACACTACAGTTACATAAATAAACCCCAAATGAAAACCAGTTTTAAAAATAAATTGATATATAGTTACAAATTACTTCAAATTTCACACAACTATGGAATAAAACCTCTTCAACTGTCTTGAAGCTCTATCACCCTATACCCAATTTGAACCCGGATAATTGTGTTACCAAGTGAAGTAGAAGCTTACAAAGCGCCATATTACATCACACTGTAATTACACGATCATTGGATCGTACACTGAATGCTCGAAGGTTAAGATAAAACCGTATCACATTGCGAATTCACCTTCTTACACGTCTAAACACTAGAGCTCACTTCACTAACCACCACTAAAAAAAATACTAAAATAAATTAAAAAAAAAGGAAAATGGGAAATTTTCTTTCCTCGCGGGCATGTATAATATCTCTAGCTCACTACACGAAACCATTGAGAGGTTTTAGGCCTTAGTCCACTGCGCGGGTGCGGGGCTAAACCCTCCCCATGGTAGAGGAGGCCCGTGACGACGTAAGACGACGTGATAATAATGATGACTACACTAAAACACACACAAGGTTTCAAAAAATATAAAAAAAAAACCCTATAAAACGTAGCAGAGCCGAGTATTTCCAATAACACGCAATACCAACCCGACACGATGTAATTGGTTGGAGGACATCTCGCCGCCTCTCGCCCTTACCATCTGTCTTCATTATGTTTATTTATGCGGTGGGGCCGATCCCATTCGAGGGCTGCTGTGCGTTCATTTGGCGAACAAAGAATTGGTACTGATTCACCGGAATTTTCCCCATTATTACCGCGAGTTGGGGAAGTATTATGATGTTGATGCGAGCTGTATCGACTTCTAGGTTCATTTCTGTCCGTTTACCATGTCATATCAAAATTAATTCTATGTGAGTCTGCAAGTCAATTAAGTACGTAATTAACATAATAAACACATTTTTGTAGCCCTTTAGAAGATAATTCTGAGCAATGCGGCTTAAATAAAGGCTAATCCCCTGAATTTATAGAAATAAGGCTCCATCTATTTCCACACCAAATTAACTAAATCACAACGAGAATCACACATCGATAGAACTATCTAGAAGGGAATCGTGTAGGAAGTAATATTTCTGTAGACGTGTCCTCAAGTTTCAATTCTAAATTGAAACACCAAGTACGAATTACCGACACGACGTCCGAAATGCAACACACGATGATTGACAAGCTCTTAGCTGACGCCGATAGGAAGTTGAAACGATACAGCACTCACACAAACACATTGAATTTTAAATAATGGAAAGTTATGAAAACCCACGCGGTATATAAATATAGTGATTCTGTTTATCCATTAATGTCGCTAAACGGAACTTATATCTTTTGTTTATTGGCATGAGAATATCAGGGCCGATGCTCGGTTGTCTTGAATCTAAGCAAGATTTCTTTAGAGAACTGTTTATTGTACCGTACGAAATGTTCATACATTTGTTGTTAGAGTATGAATTATTTGTACGAAAATATGTGTTCCAAGTGCGTACTATAGAAATGATGCCCCAAATAAATATACGTTGATAATATAAAAATTTCGTTGATCATATTAAATGAGACAGCTTCGTAGCCCATACTTGTGCCGCGAGACTCCTATGTATGTAGATCGAGAGATCCCAAGTTCTATTCTCGGGTCGGGCGGTATCATTGGGCTTTTCCATTCGGAAACACTCATTAGCACCACAAAATATGTGAATGTAGGTACAGAAATGCACCTCTGTCTAATACAGGCGTGAGGTTATGTATGGATAAAAAATCTAGAGCCGGGTTCAACCGTCTTTTGTTTGTTAGGGTCGTGTTATTCGATGACACTTAAGATACAATCATTTATGTAAATATTATTTAAAAAAATGTACAAACGTTTTGTTATAATAAATTCGCGTCTAAGGTAGGAGCGCCCAGAAGTTATCGAGACAAGTTGGTGTATGATTTACTTAAGTTAAAAACGTATTTCAATTTTCAAGCGTACTTTACTTAACTCTAACTTAATTGGGTAAGTTGAAGCGTCTCAAGAATTGTACTTTACTCTTCGCTACATTGAGTTTCTGTACTTACGATACAAAAATATTTTTTGCTGAACACAATAATTGTCTGCTTGCAAATTTAATTTCTTCGACTTGTTTTGTTGAAGTTATTAATTTTTAAATATGTGATGAGGTTTTTGTTTAGAGACCGGCCGCATGACGTCATGCTGTGGTCTCAATTTTCGCGCTGTTACATATCGATCTATGCATCGAATAAAGTTATATGTGCTTTTGCACAACTTCTCTCTCTCAGCGATTTAAACTTAATTGGGCACAAAATTATAACAAAATTTATGATCATTATTACTTCACTAGTGCAATATATAAACAATGTTAACTCTATTATAGACATAAAAAAGTACTTTGGTGTTATAGTCATAAGTAACCTTATTCGATGCATAGGTCGATATATGTACAATGTACATAGATAAAAAAATCTATCATACTTTCTTAAACTCACCGACACAAATTTTATAAAGATCTGCATGACTATTGTTTAAAACTATTAGAACAGAGCCAATAAAAGAGAGTATATTAATATTTTATCGTATACATTTCTATTAAACTATGTTTTTTCAAATAAAAATAACTGATACATAAAATCGTCATACCTTTGCGAAACCTATAAGTAGTGTTCATTTTATGGCAAATAATATGTCCTATCACGTGCTTCTACCAGATGGCCGATACATACTTAAGAACACCAGGTCTATCGTAAAACAATACTTACAACACGGAAATAACCAACATCGTAAATTCGGTGATAAACACGTCGATCGATAACGGCGGAGAAAGTTAATGCTGACCGGAGCAAGAAAAAATATATTAATAACTCGTGTTTTTGTCATCGAAAACAAAATTGGCAAACACATAAAAAGGCTATCAAATGCCGTAGAAGTAGGTTCTCGTGGAATCGGATGCCCCATAAATACGGAGAGCCACCGCGCCGAGCTTAATGTCGCGACACTTCGGGTAGAGGCGGCTACGCGGGCATAGGCGGGAGCGGATTCTAATTTTTCTGCTAGAATTATAAAGTTTACTCGGGATTACTGTTTTCGTTTTGCTTTTTTTTTATTACTGTCAAATTAATAGCCATAAAACAATTGTGTTGATACGATCCAGGAAGGATCGTAAGCAACCACTGGGTATTTTTACAAAGGTCACAATTTTCAAGATGTTACGGGGTAACAATGGTCCCTTCATAGAATTTAATGCCACTCGCTGCACGACTATTTACATATATAGGTACTATTCTTATTCTATCATTAATGGTTTTTAGAATGCTCAAAATTACGCGTTTATTTCGCGTTTAAGCCCAAGGTAAATTTAGCCTAACTAACGACTTCTCCAATCAATAATAATAATAATAGGCAGTTATTACAGGTAATTGTTAATTAACACAATTTATTTTCATAATATACATTACTGAACAAACGGCGGTGTTTTTTGATTTGGATATCTATTACTGGACTAATACTAACAGACTGATAGCAAGCATTCTCTCTTATGGAAACTCGAAATCTCATACACCAAGGGCACAACCTTAGGAATTTCATATTACCCTAACGCGACCTATTAAATAAGATTGCTGGAATTCGTCGCGAAATGTACTAGTAAGCCGTGCATACTCTTTTGTCCAATTGTGAAATGGCACAAAAAAGAAATCGAAATTCTCGCCGGTCGCGGGTTTAAATCCCAGGCATATACCTCTGACTTTTCGATGTCATGGATGTATTCTCAATAAATAGTGAAGGTATACGTGTATTCACAATAAGTAATCACTTGCATTAACGTTGAAGAAAAACATCGTGATGAAAACTTCACACCTAAAAGTTCTTAGAAATTTCTTAGGTACCTATGTATCCATCGTACTAGGTATGGTGGGCTAAAGCCTTTACCCTCTCTCTGTTGTAAAGGTGGCCCGTGTCCTGCAGTGAAACGAATAGGGCTCATGAAAAATAGTAATCACGAATGAACCTTTTATTTCTGACTTGAACATCGACAGAACCTTGGAAAAGATCATGACTAATTTTCTACTCTAGAAATTGTGTCCGCGTTAAATGGAGCTCAGCTAATATAAACCTGAATTCCACTCAAGCCATTCATTGGGTTGCAAGCATACGTCATTTGTTATAATTATTCATTTGTTTAAATTTTTAATTGTATAAAAATAAATGCTTTTACAAATAAAACATGTATCTAGAAAAAAAATCATACTACCACAAACAGCTGGTCGACACACATTGTTTTATTGTATTCACTTTCTAACACAACAAATATACAAATATGCACCATCACTGTATTATTTGTAGTACATATTATTATTACAATTGTTAATTAAATGTTTATAGACAAGAGGGCATTCATAAAGCACCGCTAAAGTCCCTTAATTCTATTTCTAAGCAGTGATGGCCACGAGGTTTACAGTTCTAAATGTCTGGATACAGCTTTTATTCGCGGTTTTACTTGTAAAAAACATTTTAAACAACAATAGAGACATCTATCGTGTCATATTTATTTAGATGTAACAGTTATATGAGCCAATCAATCATTAGCAAAACTTTTAGGTATGAGACCTAGACCCGAAACAAATGTTGTGAATTACTCAAAAATTTGTTTGGGGATTGAGATTGGTTAACGGATGATTTTTTCTTTTCTACCTATGGGAGAGATTCCTATTAAAATACAAACTTTCAGTGCCAACACACAAAAGTGTACAAATTATTCGGTACGTTGATAAAGCATGAAACTTGGACAGAGGAACAAATGAATCACTGGGTGAGCAATCAGTACTGCTTGTAATCCAGGCCAACGGAGTCAATTAACAATCTTTTCCGAATGGAAAACAGTTGCTGAAAATATTGGCGATCGGAACCAAACAAATAAATGAACAAAACAAGTGATACCAAACAAAAATCACCCATCATCGGTTGTAAATTCCCGGCGGACAGTAAAAAAATAAGATGCTCATTAATTTGTTTTCCCCCATTTAATGTGTTAATCTGTTCAGTACTAAAAGTTTAATCCGCCGCGTACAGTGCGCGGCGTGTACAGTAAACACAACAGATTTAAATATAGTGGGCTATTCCGGGAGCCAGTGACGCCGGCGTGCGTTCAACTCATCGTACATTTGGTGTAAAAAATGAGTTATTCGCTATATATTGTATACATATGTGTAAATTACCCCTTTGTGCACCCCCGCACAGGGATTCCGAGGATTTATTGCGAAATTTCTGACGCTACCTACGTACGATGCTCTTTAATTATGAATTATAGTTGAACAGTAAAACATCCATCTTTTGTCTGTCAATTTAGTGGATGTAGGTAACGAAGGTAAATGTTTTTGTTCTAAATATTTGTTTCAGAGTATGAGATCAAATAGATGAGAATTCTCGCCCTCAAAATACCTGAGATTTACTGATAAAAACAAGCACACCATGCGAAATATTAATGTCTTTCATAAATCTGTAGTAGTTCAGATTCACATTTATTGGCCATACAGCGAAAATCTCGTTGAATAACGACGATTCCATATTATTAAACGCAAAATGGTTCAATTTTTATATGGTAGTGAGAATCTCGTTTTTATATTTATCATATTAATATTGTGTCTATATTTTTCTTAGCCCGATATCAATTAGCAACAGGATAAGGCTTCGAATCAAAAGATCTCCCCCAAAAAATCTTTTAAAAACAGTCTGACAGCACTGTCTCAAGATAAAAAGATCTTTCGTCATTCAAAAGTTATTAGATAATATTTTCTATAGGAAGAAGTTCCTGTCTATAGATTGACCCAATTCCGTCTATCATCTGGCATTAAGAAAGCGTTATCATCAAACGAGGGGACCTTTCGGTACCGAACGCTGCTATTTTTATCTAGAACGAATCGAAACGACATTATATTAAAGATAGTCGATCGAATGACATAGATTATATTATGGCTTTCTTGAGATAATAACTTACGTATTTCATTGGAAAGGAACATACTTAGGACGTCTGACGACTCACCTGCAATAGCAAAGTGTAAGTTTAAAAGAAACATTATGAATCTCAAAATAAATTCAAAGTGAACAGATTAAATTTCTTAACACGGTGTAGGTTTAGATTTACCAGAAAGCTGATTTTTTAAACCACTGGCAAGGTTCATTAAAACTTTTAGAAGGTATGCGTATACCTACTTGTAATTTCGTGAAAGTTTTGTGGGAAAAGTGTGGACTTTTTGCGCATTTCAAGCGGCGATAGGCCAGCTTCGATTACAATTCAGCCCCATTCTACCCAGTACCCCTGAAGAAAACCGTACCTAAAAAGGACTTAAAAAACTGAAATCAATTGTCATACTATGGAGGGCCGAGACGAAATAACTTAGGAATAATATATAGCAATATTAAATAAAATTAACTACAATATGTCCTATGGACTATAATTTTAGTTCTAGCTATGTTAGAATGAACAAAGGTATAGACAAAGAGTACACCTACAGTTCATCTGCGATTTTTAAGACCAATGTATTCAACATTGAACCCATGACTGTCTATCGTGAACATTTGCGGATTCCCATACTATTAGGAATTTCATAATCAAATCCTAAGAACACTCACCCTGAACCGAGAATGAACATCACAAACATTCAGTCGCACAGGATAACTAATATCGGGGTACTAAAAACGATATAATACAAGTATAATAATTTCCATAATTCCTATACATAGCTATCGGTAGTTTCTCACGAGATAACCAGGTGTTTGTATATTCCAGTATGATTTCACACCTATTAATAGCCGTAATGTGCACGTTATTACCACAATCACAGTTCATAAACACATGCCCTCGATTGCATCGCGAAATTAAGTCACTTGAAATTGTTATGCGCAAGTTAATAGCTTTTGGAATATTATTACATTATTTAGCCTCATGACGCAGTTGGCTTGATACCAGCTTGTGAAAAGAGAGGTCGCGGGTTCGATCCCCGCGCCGAGACATTTTTGTACTCTATCAAGCCAGAGGGTAATGAAGAATGATAAAAATCTAAACATTCCTAAAGTACAGGAATTCGGTGCCCAATGTAACTGTAAAACATCTAAAGAAACAATGAACAAATTACACACACCAAACAAAAGCAAACAGTCTAATAATAATCAAAGTAACTTTTCCTGTTTTTCAGTCTTCCCAAAAACAACTGAAAACAAATAGTTTTGTTTATCGCTCATTACGCACTGCATTATTATTTGATGAGCGTGTTTTCATACTACGCCCACATGATGGGCTCTCGACCTCATAAAGATCGCGGGAGGTCGCAGCATGCATTGATTTCTATAGGTCACACTGCACATTATTGTGCCACGCGTGCTGGAATAGTTTATTATGCGTGACCTCTGAACTGCCACGTTGTTGTCATGGAATTTCTAGTAGCACGTTAACCAGTAAACTGCTTAGTATCAATGGTCTCGCGTAGAAAACTCTTACTTCGCGAGACGGCGTGACATAATCACATTTCGCATGGCTCAGCATGCGTGTGATAGATCGACATATTTTATGCAAAATATGTTATAATTTGTTCAGTCACTTATTTTTATTGGCACTTCAATTATAAAAAAATTGAAAAAGAAATCTACTTAAACGAAATTTATTAATTTTCATAAAGTAGGTAGTGGCTAAATTATAAAATATTCAGAAACTCTTTTTAGTTTTCGACTATTACTTTTTATCGTAAATCACCCAATATTACGATAACTATACATATCCCATTTTATATTTATGTATAAGTATACAAATAATATTTTATTTATTTTAAAACAAAACACTGTTTATGAGCATTCATCACGACTGTAACTCATAGACGAGACGCTAATCGTTCATACCTTGGGCGTGTTGTAGCCACCCACGTTATATTGTAAAGATCAAAGAAATGTTCGCGTTAATCGCAAACGTGAGATGGTTATATGTACGACCAACAAAATTTAATGCTGCTTTTATTTTAGTTACATCGATAAATGTATAAACTATAAATACACAAATATCGGTCAGTACGAGCAATAAATGACCTCATTCAGTAAAATATCGCGTAATTATTACGCAGAATGACGCGGGCGATTCGTATGGGAGGCAAGTTGTTTACATAGTTGTTGGATAACCATCGATCTCATTAGCAGCGCTGAGGCTGGAAATGTGCCCGGAGACGGCAAGGGACTCAACCCCTATTATATGTGACGTTAAACAACTGGCGATCCACGAGTGTTGAAGTTGCTGAACTCTTTCGATAATTCGGTGTAGACTTGACTCAAAAAATAATATCATCATTCGAATATGTATCGCGATGCAAGGACTATCGGCTCTTTTTTATAGTTTATGCTCACCAAAGGCGCTACCGAAGCTGTCCAAGATAAAAATACATGGCAGATTTATAAAAGTGCCTATGTAGTTAAGTAGCCATAGTCTTCAATTTAATACCACTAATGCTATGAAGTATGAACACGACTTCTAGCCATATAAAGGCTATTATCAATAAAAGAGGAGATTTCAGATTATATTTCGCGGACACTGGAGAACGACATTTATACGCTCATAACGCAATCTGACTATAACATCAGCTGTTATTACTTTAAAGCTATTTCACCAGGAACATGCTTCCATTAAAATTATATTTCATTCAAATATTCTTTTTTTTTGTAATAATATTACCAGCAATTGTAAGAAATATCAGCTTCCCCTACAAATAAGACGAGTTGGGCCCTAGTGCGGGTTAGCTAAGATACATACATACATATATATAAAAAATTGATGTACATTGTACAAGTTTCCTCATGATGTTTTCCTTCGGCGGTAAAGTGCGTGATAATTCTTTGTACACGCACATATGGTTTAGAATAGTAAAAGTATTTGACAGCCCCGTGGCGCAGTTGGCTAGACATCAGATTGCGAAACGAAATTCCGCGGGTTCGATCCCCGCACCGAGACAAATGTTTGTGTGATCCACAAATATTTGTTTCGGGTCTGGGTGTTTGTGAGACCGAAAAGCCTCTCGTAGTTTCTGATACCCACGACACAAGACTTGTATCTTAATGTGGGGTCAGGACTATGTGTGTGACTGTTGGGTGTATTTATTTATTTATGTCCCCGGGGTTCGAACCTGCGACTACCGAGCTCTGACTCTACCGCTTGCCTTAATCTCTAGATTGTCTCGACTTCAGTTATAAGCATTGTTATTACCAACCATTACTGCAGTAATAATTTCTGTTCTAGCCTCTGTGTCGTTTGCTTTAGTGCCAATATATTTTCTTATCAGAAGAAAGGACATTAAAAAGGAATATAATAGTGTTTAGAACATAAATCCTTATATTCATACATTAAACGGTATTATGATTTTCAGACTTCAAACGTGTATGAAGTATCCTATAAAGGGTAAAATAAAACGGATTTTATTCTTAATGTATTCAGAAGCTCGATAAGTTAACGTAATAACAGACTAAACATGAATAGTTTTGTCGCCGAAAATACCAGATTAGGTTTGTATGTATTTTAAATTGTAATTTATTTTCAAAACGCCTGTATTCCTTGAAGTAATAAGGAGAGGTCCATTTCTGCACCTACATTTCGCCAGGTATCTGTCCTACGTAATTGAGGGCGAGATTATTGCCGTTTTTCGGGCACATTTTCAGTTACCCCGTTATTAAAAATTTCGTAGTTGATAAACCCAATAACACTACGAGTATAATTAATGTGGCTTCAAATTTTTAAACTATGTTATTAGTTTATGATATTTGATTAAATAAGTACGACTGTTTTAACTATAAAAGTCGTGTGATCACGTTGTAGTCTTAAAAATGCCTACTGCGACCCAAAAACCGTGCGTGGGCGTGATTTATTTATTTGTACATATCGTAACGCGGGCTTCGCACGGAATTATTCAATTTAACATAACACTCGAGTTCATAACAGTTGAAAACCAATAAATCAAAGCCGGCAAAGCCCACGAGTACTGTTTATCATAATATTAAAGCCGCCTGTCTAACTTTCCTCGTAAATCTCGCTTTGAAGTGCCGCCTATCCTGTTTAATAAAAGATTTTTCGGCGCTCACCCGATTGTATGGGCATTGAATGTAATGCCCTGCGGCACTATGTTGCGGTTCGGTTGGTAACACATGCGGGTTTAAACCCTGAATGCTCTTTTGGTCCAGAATTACGAAACCGACTCTGGTATGTATGTTAGAAAATTTTCTCAATGATGCTGTTTCGACCTCGGCTGATAAATATACCTTTTTTGCAAAGAATGCATATGATTCTCGTTTTTTCAGAAACACTGAGAATGTCGGAAAGAGGAGGTCACCAACACACAAGACAAAAGTAATAACAGAAATATCGATCTTATAAAAAATAAATACACCCAAAAAACAATACATAGTGCTGATTTCAAACTAACATACAAGTCTGGGTTGGTGCTTACAAATAATAACGAGAGACTTTTTCGTATCACAACAATCCAAAAGTAATAGTAAACCGCTTCTATTGAAAGTATTAACATTAACTGTAGCAAGACAGTTAATAATGGTGGCTAATTACCATCGTGCCCCATTAAGAAAGTGATATTTTATATAAAGTTATTGCATGTGCAATTATAGATTTACAATTTTCCCGGTTCAACGAAACCAATCAAAATCGCAGTCTTTTGTTTCACACAATTCACGCTAACTATGCCATTGAAGGTGTAAATGTTCATTTGTGGGACATTTCCCTATAAGTTTGGATGGTATAAAATAGGTAAAGGCCTGTAACGAGCATGTCGTCGTTGTTTCTAATAAACAGCCGTCACGTCAGGGAGAACGTGCCAAATTAAAGAAAAAAGTTGAATGAAATAAATTTTGTTGGTATTTCTTCGGAAGGCGTTTCAATTTGTTCCGTTTTGCTAAAAAAGAAAACACGCTCTCACTTGTATCGGTATTGTGTGAGGCCTATTGTTTTTACACCTTCGCGTGTTCGCTGCTAAAGTTTAATTTTCTTTTTTTCTTATTTATATTAAGAGCTTTTTTCGGTCTAAATATACTTGGCAATATTCAATGACGATGGAAATTGCGCTGAACACGTTCATTAAGCCACATTTTTGAGCCATTTAAAATTCAATGCCTTGGTAAGGTCGATAGGAGTGGGAATAGGATCTAGTTTGTATTTTAATATAGCAAAATATATTATTGGCGTTTTTAAACATTGCGGTATTACGTTTAAGGTGCCTATTTAATTCCGTTCCCGTTCATGTTATAAAATCATGAATTATAAAGTAATCAAAATGTAAAATTCTAGGTCCTTTCGATGTATCATCATCAGTTTTGCTGGAACGTGATCGTTAAAAAAGGGCCAAACTATAGGTACTGTAAAATTTCAGATTTTTTCGCTTTTCACACAATTCCACATTTCCCAGAAACACAAATTCAGTGGATTAATTGAAAACAGAATTGCTGGTTGAATTCAATTTACAACTCTCGTGTGCTAAGTTTTACGATTACATCAAAAGAAAGAATTAAAGTTTTACAATACACTATTCTTGCAGATAAATTATAAATAACATAATAGTACATTACACGAGTGAAGTACTTTATATAACAGACATGAAACGCACAGTTACATGTACTTTCGAAATTTAGTTTTTTATGTAGCACTAAATATGTATTCAATCTAAAAAAGGATAAGGTAAGAACGTCAGATAGAAATTCGTTAACAGCGGGCCAGGTTCACCTAATTTATATTAGTTGTACAGTTGAGAATATTTTAAATCAAAACAACAAATGATAATGGTTTTCTTCCCTATCACAACACTGTGAGATGGCATGCAAAGTTTTTAAATCGTTGTCGACCTTACAGCTTAGTGCGGGTGTTGAGAAACTTAAAATTCCTATAGAAGCTGAATAGTCTAAGAAGTAAACTATATTAAAGTATAAATTCAAAAGCGGATACACGCAGTGTTATACCTCCATTCCCTCAACATAGTTAAATTTACGCGAGCCAATCGATTTCACGCGCGGACAGACTTCAAAGGGCGGGCACGGCTACGCCACGCGTTTAACTATCGAGCTAGCGTTCGAATCCGACACACAAATAGTGGAAAAGCTGGAATTGAGAGTAAACAATTACATTTGAAGAAATTGGAAAGATTTTGATCGATCTTAACGCAATCTTAAATCTTGAAGCGTGGTTATTGCAGTTCATTAAAAACCACTTAAAATACGTAGATAGAAATTTACGATCTTTTCAAGTAATTTACAAATTATTTGATGGCATATATCGCATAACGTAGAGGAATAACGTGATGATTGTAAAGAAGTCGAATCTTGACGAGGTTTTCGATTTTATTTGGGACAATTCTCCCTTATGTTCCTACTTGTATCTCAGTGTGGGGTAAGGCTGTTTGGTGTATGTATTTATTCATCTATTATTCTAAGGTTCGAAATAGTTCGTACGATAACAAATTAGGTTTACTGCATTAGCATATTCATGGAGGGCGTTGACATGTGTTAATCTTATCAACAACTCTATAGATAATATTTTATCACATAATAGGTTGTTTATAAAAACATCATATTGCACTAATAACACGGATATGTACGGATTTTTGTTTTTAGTCATTTCGATATTGTCGAATTCATGATCGATATTACCCTACCCATATCACTGACGAACATTAGAACACTGCCAGAATCATGGGTTATTTCAAGAATAAACTGCATTTATGCATTGAGGCCTATGCCCAGCGGTGGACGTCCTTTGGCTGATGATGTGTGATGTGATATGAAACTGCATTTAGGCCGTTGACAAGACTAGTATGTGCCAAATTCCTAATTTGAAAGAAAATGCACTCAAACAACCAAATAACTGTAATATTAAAAAATTGATCAACATTGATCGCAGTTGATCAATAGGCACACTTAATTCTTATTATAATGCTAAAGTAACTGCAACTTATAAACATCGCAAGACTGAATGGCTACTTTGTAAAGGTCGTTAAAGATCTAAAGCTTTGGGGAAGCCTCTCTATAACATTACACGTTAACTCATGAAACCATAAATTGAAGTGGAAAAATTTGTCGTGGCAATATAGGCACGTGGTATCAACCTACACATAGACGGCGACCTCATAAACTCAATTTATCATGTTCTAATACAAAAAAACGTAAACACGTCTGTCCGTAAATCATTAGCGGTGCATCTGCAAAGTTTTATCTATGACGCGAACGTGATGGGAGTTTCTTTGAAAGTTCTCCCTCTGACATTTAGTAAATAAGAGTTGTACATTGTTGCATAACTAGAATATCTCTCCTGAATCTTGAAATATGAACCTTAAATCATATTCATATCATCATTTGACAGCCCCGAGGCACAGGTTCGATCCCTGCACCGAGACAAATGTTTGTGTGAACCACAAATATTTGTTTCGGGTCTGGGTGTTTGTGAGACCGAAATATCTCTCGTAGTCTTTGATAGCCACGATATAGGGCTTGTATCTTAGAGTGGGGGTCAGAACTATGTATGTGACTGTTGGGTGTATTTATTTATATATTCATTCATGCATAGAAATAATTGCGCTTGCATATAAAAGGAAAGGAAATATATCGCCAGCACAATTCTAAACAGCGTGCTGTTTCTATGATTCCTCAACCGTAGACTGTCGATGGCATGCACCAATGCATTCAGTGGAGTCAACAAGGTAGTCGAGTCGTTTTATAATGGTTTACTGTTTAAACTCACTAATACGAGCTACCGTGACGACACGTGTTAGAACTGAAGAAAAGGTAGGACCTGTGGACTGGAATTGTAATTTTGATTGATACCCAGGACTCAAAAAAGATCTTTTGATTTGAGGTTTAAGTTACTTTTGGTTAAAGTTTCTATGGTATGCTAGTGTTGATACAAAATCTCTAGGCGAAAACAGGCCCGCCGTAAGCGGGCGTGCTAAGCGTGCACCGCACGCGGGCGACACGTCCAAGAGGGCCGCAATTTTGTTTGGTAATCTTTTATTTTTCTTCAAAACTCAAAAATGTAATAGGTGTGTAGGGAGGTATAATAGAGTTTGAACGCGGGGGCCGAAAATGATAGCGGCGGGCCTGGGCGAAAGTAACTATGTGCATTTAAAAAATGCATTTATTAGATAAAATTTAGAACGATTACGTTTACAATCTTAACTTTGGCTCTTGAACAAAATCGCGCACGAAAATTCATAATATTTATTAACTCCGTCAGCGCAAATATACCATAACTGATTTAAAAAACGCGATGAATTAACAATCGACCTTGAAGCTTCGACAGCGTGCAAATATGCACAACTATCTACTAACTAAACTATCGAACTAGATAGAATGCTTTCAACTTAAATACGTAGTAGAAGAGATCGAAAATGAGAAACTCAATACGTCAAGATGATTCGGAGGAAATTGGCTGCGACAGACAGAGTCACCACAGATATTATATTATAGATTAGAGTTCCGTATTTTCTTTTTATTTGCGGGTCTCTAAAAATGGAAGGAAATAAAACAGACTTATCAAATATATAATATCGGTTATTTATTTTTACTTTGCTTTACTCCCATATGTCATTGGGATATCGTATTTTTTTAACAATATCCTTAAATGCTTCACAATTTCTTCTCAATAATACCATTAGTCTCCTCAATAATTCGTGTCACTTATAAATCACTACACGAATTCTATTTCAGGGACAGACCCATAAATATTGTCTGACTTCTAAAAGGAGTGCTCCATATAACATTTCATTTATATGAAAAGGAAAAGCCTTCGTTTAGGGGAAGTGATTCATTTAACCGTCGTCTTTTGGATTAAGTATGCTTCAGTTATTGAAAAGAAGCTGTTTTATGGCCAATTGATCAAAGATACGCTTTGATCAATTGGCCACTTCTTGGTCGTTGAATTGGAATGATGACTTATGATACTAATCACATAGTGAAAGTATTATTTTAATGCATTCAAATGTGAATCAAGCTGGAAAGAGCTGGACAACTTTCAGATTTAGGTGTTGAAATGACTTTTACATAGTTTTAAAGATAATTTGTTGTTAAGCAACGCAGCGATAGGTACGGCCATTTAAGTGCGTGCACAAGGAAGATGTTCTCCGTATGCAGCGAATACGCTTTCATTCTTCTTAAGAACAAAAAATCTCACGTTGTTTTTCATTTTATTGCGTTGCAGTTTACTATTTTTATAATTTTTTTTTTTATATTGAAACATGAAGAAATAGAATAGGAATCAACCTAAAGTTTTCGAAATATGTAATTTCATAGAGAAATTATACCCGACTCCCTAGCCATGATTCCGTGCTTTAACGTCTTACACATACAAAACACGTAGTTCTAATTTAGTCAGTTTAATGCTCGTTTCGAGATGAAAGACGATCACAAATGCGAGAATAATAGAAAGAAACATGTCACACACAGCCCGAGATCATAAAAATGTGACGTTATCCTTCAACGCAACAGAAAAAATAATGTATATAATGATTATGTCTTTGCGTAGCGCAATTAAAAATGAATGTAAAACATTCTTTGATGTTATAAATAGTGAGTCGTTAAACATAGATGAAATTGTGCGCGGAGCAGGGTTACGGCGGCGCCTACTATTTCATTTTTCATAATATTTACATTAATTCTCTCACTACTCATCTATTATTGATTTATTACTTACGCATCTTAATTCGACTTTGAGCTCTGAGTGGATTTATTAAAAGAACAATGTTAACCCACATCGAGCGGTTGAACAATAAATCTTTGGTACAATAAATTTTTAAACAATAGAACCCACACATCAAAGATGAAATCATCTTTACAATAAGCTCGACACAGCATGATCCGACGGTTCGTAATAATTCAGAAAGTAAAGAATATTAGCGTATGAATAAAGAATTGTAATTTCTGAACCTTGTTACGTCATTGAGTTTGTGTTAAGCTTTTAGGTAGTAAAATAACTCTAATGTTGTTTATAACAACTGACGAAACGGACAATTTAAGGAACCTCTTCATTTCTTTTAATCGAAAATAAACCTACTAGATTCGCTAGTGTCACACCATCGCCTGACTTTCAAAATCATTGAACAACTGGCCCTTCCTCGTGTTATGACAGATGCCTTAACTATTTATAATTTAAATCACAACAAAAAGCAATGGCCGGAATATTTTGATTAAAACATTGGCGTGCGGCCAAGTAATATATTTGAGGAACCCTGATTAAACTCATCTAAATACTGGGAAAGTTTCATAAAATAAAGAAATGAGGAGCACTGCGCATGTTTGCAGTTCGGATTTCAGGGACGAAGTGACGTCATATTCGGAGGAACCTGTTGGCAGAGTAGATTGGAGCCGGACTCGCTGTCTGGTCGAGGCAAACATTTGTACAAAGCTCGCTCACTCGTAGCGTCTAGTGATTATAATGGTCTAGCATCTCAGAGAAGCTAATTGTATAAAGTATGGTTTCTACTTTCTCTCAAAGCCAAGTAATCAAAATTTCAGCATAAGCAACTTAATACCTTTTTTAGTTTAAATTTAAGAACTAAGTGTTTTTGCTCTGCTCTAATGACTCAAGGATAAAGATGACCACTCAGAAAGCTGATAGCTTCTTGAAAGTTAAAAAAATGTTTATCACTACATAGTATATAAATACAACAAAGTCGCTTTCTCTGTCCCTATGTCCCTTTGTATGCTTAAATCTTTGAAACTATGCAACGGATTTTGATTCGGTTTTTTTAATAGATAGAGTGATTAAAATAACAACAAGACAATAGAACTGAATAGCAGCAAATCAATTATTAAATGATTAAATCTTATCTTACAATGTTACTTCATAAAGCTCCTTCATATAATTCATAGCTTCCTACTTCAACAGTCACCCGAAATTTGTGTGACCAGTAATTCTGTTTATCGGCCCGCGGGGAAGTAATAAGAATAAATATATTTAATAACCTACCTAATTACGTGAAAGTGCGAATAAATTTTCACCAGTTTTTATACGTGCGCCTACAAGTTTTACGTTAATAGACGTAATAAAAATTCTTTTGACTTGATAGTCCCCACGTCACTAAATAATGTTGATATTTTATGAATTATGGGTGCGCAGATGCTACGGTAGTGTTGACTTCCTTGTTATTTTAGGTATTAGAATTAATAGTCTATAAGCATTAACAAAGATAGTAAATTAGCCTGTTGGCTGACGCCTGACACAAATGAATATGCTAAAAACTAACTTTGTGCATTTGATTGTCGTGAGTGTCATTGGATTATTCCTTTAAATAAATCCTGAAATGGGTTCAAAAAATACCAACAGAAAAGCATCAGGGTATAAGTGTACATACATAAATAAATACTAGGATACAAGTACTGTATTTCGGGTATCAGAAACTATAAAAGTCTTTGTCGGTCTCACAAATACCCAGACCCGAAAAAATATTTGTGCGCAACGGGTCTCATTAAGATACAACTTTGCGGACCCAAGCAAGGATAGCGTCATGACGAAGCATGTGTGCAGCGAATTTATAAAAGTACACTAAGAAATACTCAAAAGTGGAATTGGTTAAGACGCTTTTAACAACCAAGTTAAAAACATGATGAATCATGATAAAGACATATTTAAATCCCATGTAACGATCATGTTTTAATTTTATAAATTACGGAGGTGAACCTAGGTCATGTCAAGTTAATCGTAAAATCGTATTACCAAGTACAGTAAATATTTTGTAGACAAATAGAAAACACACAAAGACTAGGGTTTGTTCGCAAGAAGGTTGAAAACTGTTATTTTGGGTAATTCAAAATATTGTTCTTCGTCTGTTCATCTTGTAATCAGTGTTTATAAAACAACCGTAGTGTTTGCAAACAACAAATTAACTATTTCCAGACTGTTCAATTTTGGCTTTTGTTGACTAGACTGAGTATGTCGTAGGAAGCTGTTTAAAGCTTTGAAGGTATGTATTCCTTATAATAAAATATTATCTTAACTCAATACTGGAGATTAATATAATCTTGATATTATTAAAAAAAAGGTTATTTTAGTAGATTTTTTTTGTAAAACACACATGTTTATCAGGAAGAATTCACATAATAGAAAATATGTAAAAATGCACATTTGACAATTAAGACATACAAGCAAAATGATTACATTTTGTACAAGAATTGTAGCAGCAATAGTTCCGAAGCTGCCTAAGTGAAGGAGATTTGAAGAGATTGATAACTACACTATAGACTTCAAATTTACTCTGCCAACGCCTAGACAATACAGAACCAAAAACATCCGTAAAGGTATAACATAAATTGAATATGAATAAGCAATTGTAGTGGGGATAGCGATCATTATAAACCGTTGGTATGAGCATACTTCGGCCGTTTATCTAAGGCTTTATTAGAAACGTCATCAGCAGCAAGCAATATGGAGCTGAACGGGCGCTCACGGAATTTACGACATTAGTGAGTTATTGATCATTGGTTTCACCACAAAGCTGTCCTTTGTTCGCTTATTTTTAACCCCGTATTGTTAGCACACAATAGATTCCAATGGAACCCAGTTGAAGGCGTTTAGAGCGAGCATCTAATATTTTCCTTTCAATAATACGCCACTTGCGTGGAATAACTTTTATGAGAAAAATGTTTATTGTTAAGAAAAATTTTTATAAGGTATTCGTATTTATTGTTTATCTGACTGCATGGTCTCGTAGTATAATTATGCGCCGTGTGTAATAGCTGTCTTGAGTTTGGTCCCCGGGTGGAGTAGTGTTTTTGGGTTTTCCTTTTTTTGTCTTTTTTAAATCTAAGTTTTCAAATTTAGATTCTGAATTCAAAACTATTTCCATTCTTTAACATGTAAATAGCCGATGACCATTACCCATCGCGATTAAAATAAAAGTTTTCGATCCTAATTCAAAATAAATTCGAGTGTCCATAGTACGAACCTGATAGGCATTTAAAATGTAAATTTGTAGTATGAATATACATTTGTCGAATATTGTCGGCGTTTCAACGGATATTGGTATTCACCCGGCCCATGACGAAGTGCCCTAGTACACTTGCGGTCGGATATGAAACGAGATTGAGCGACCAAATACCATTTCAAGAGCCATTTCGGGCAGCCACTTATGTTGGAAATGGTCTATTATAGTCAAAATGTAATCAATAAAAAGTACTAATGAAATTCATTTCATTAACCGTCAATTCAACCATATGGAGTTCAAACCCACGATACCTCAATTGACTGGAAATGCAATGTGTAATATTCTATTTACCCGGACCAAATTAACCTTCATTTGGCTTAAATGTTATGAAAAATCTTTTCATGCCAAACCCAGAAGCATATTATGTCTAGACGTAAAATTTATTTTGTAAATAATATTTTTAAAGTTACGTCTAGACGATAAATACAAAGTTTTCAGACTTAAGCTGACTTATACTCTTTGCATGCAGTAATACGTAAAGTAATAGTCGTACTGTCCAATTAAGCAATTTACAAATTGTGGTCCTGTCACAATATGCTCGTAAATAGGGATGCACTATGCACTATTTGGCTTTCAACCTTCTAATGAAAGAAGAGGTAAACCCGCAAGTGTTAAGTTCCATGTAACAAGTCGAACATAATTCTAGACACCTTGCTGATGTTGAGAAATCTATGATCGAAAGGAGTCAATAACATTTCCTGAACTCAAAACGTTTCGTCGGGTTGCCTGCAATCATACAGCAGAACTAATCAACAAGACATCTGACTGTCTAGATATTCCTCTGCAGGTCTCAAACTTGTTTCACTATTTTTTTTCACTCTCTCCCGCTAGTTTCTCTTTGAAATCGTGCCAATAAATACTACGACATTTTCTCCAACAATTTTCTTGATTAAAACTTAGTATACCAATTAATTCAATTAAAATAATCTTAACATCCAATGCTGTTATTTATGGGCTGTATCCTTCCATTTTTAATTGGTTCATATTTATTACTAAGTTGTGACTACGCTCTTATTCTGTAATTTATCACGGGCTTAGAAGCCTCAGCGGTGGTATTTTGATAGTATGACTCAGCAGTTTAGTAATATTTCATATTAATATTTTATGATGCTTGGGCGTTTTCCACCCCGTTTAGTTGTTCTGAATCACAAGATTGTAGAAAGTACCTAATCTTAAAATTATTCTTAATATTTTAAAGATATCTGCGTCGCATTTTGCCTAAAACGACTATATAATCTTGCGTAGGCAGAGGACCAATTCTGCATCCACATTTGGCCAGAATTGTTTCAGTCCTACGTAATAAGGGACGTGCCTAATGCCGTTTTCTAGGGACATATCCAAACTTTGTACTCTCCCAGAATCTGGGAATTTATGAGACTGAAATATCTCTAGTGTATTCTCTCTAGTATTTTCTGATGCGTATCTATAACAGTAGACCATAATGAATTTACAACTACGTAATAAGTGAGTTTATTACTATTGACCCCAAAATACATCATTATTTTAAAGCATTTACTTACGCCAATTATTAGGTGATTTGATCGCAAAGAAATTTTGGCAATAAGCACGGTGCCAACTCATTGGGAAAACACTATGATGTGATTAAAATTTCCGTTTAAGTTAATTATATGTTATTGTTGGGTTAAAACTATTTTGTCCAAAAAGTTATATATTTTATATAATATATTTTCTATTAAGTTATTAACTGTCCATCAACCAGCAAACATGATATAAGGTGCGACGATATCCACGTAAATACGAGTAGGTACGTCGATTTCCACGACCACCATGTGTATATTACATATTTATGTATATTAAGTGCCAACCCGCACTAGGCCAGCGTGGTGGACTATGGCCTTAACCCTCTCAATGGTAGAGGAGACCCGTGCTCAGCAGTGGGCGTATATGGGTTGATGAAAAAGAAGAAGAAGTATATTAAGTTACGACCAGTAGGTATACACTCTACATAATTACGTTAACTGAGAAGATACTTCAAAATCCCCACTTCATACTCCATTTAATTGTAGTGTACTTACCATTGAGTGCTATCGTCGGGTTTAGTAAAACATTGCAAAAATACCAAGAAAACCATAAAACCCAACGCTTTTACTAAAATTCTGTGAAGTTGGTTTTACAAAAACAACGTCTCCACATAAAATTGTATTACCTAATTTCACTTAGAAATAATTTGATGTTATATAGTTGGCAATAGAAAAATATTTTTACAAAGTCCCTGCAATAATAAGCCACTCAGACGACTTTCTCAGAAAGTCTTATCTGGAGTTATCTGTGGAACTAGAAATGATTGTACGAACTGCTGCAATAAATAACCTGGGATTTCTTTTTCATTTTGTTTCGTCTTAGCTTGATTAAGGCTCTGCTTAAAAATATACTTTGGTAACATTTATTTTAAAGTAAGAAGTGCAAACGCAAACTTTAATTGTGTTATGTCGACTTGATAATTATTTTTTATTAAGTCAGGATTCTCATTTATATATCAAATTGTTAAAAAAAATAAAGGGATCTTTCCTATAGATGTAGAACACTCAAGTATAGATTACGGCTTGATAATTCTTGTAACTCTTATCAAGGTAATATAAAAGTACATATACGATACTACACAAAGAAGTTAATTGTCTCAAGAGCGTTGCAATATAATAGATTCCCAGACAATAGACTCTTCAAACAAGTTTGTGAGGGCTCTCGCTGAAATCAAGATGTTAAAGCTATTGTAATAATGTTTTGTTCTCATATTAATTTGCTGCGAAGGCTTTTTGATACGCTTTCAGGTATTTATTGATTAACTTCTCAATTGTATCTTCGGATTACTCAAAATTAGTAAGAAATTGAAGCGGCCTTGACGTTCTTCGAAGGCTGAAACATAATATTAGATTACAAAAGAACTGAATTCGAGATCGAAACACAGATGAAAGTACATATAGTTTTATTAAGTATTTTAGACCGGTAGACCTGTTCTGTATACCGTAAAATAGCTGTCACAAATTTCCTATGGTATAATAATCATCATTCCCTTGCTCTATTTCAATTTTTTGTTTGAGGTTGGCGCAGTATATTTTATCCATACGCCTCCTGCCCCCCTCTCCGAGGGCTGGCGGGAGGTAGAGCCATAAGCAGCTTTCCCCTCGAGAAAAAAAAAAAAAAAAAGTATATTTTATCCTTCCTATATAACTTTTGATGCTGCTTCTTGCATCCAGCACTGCAAACTTATAAAAGTAGATGAGTTTTTGTCGATACAGGTCTGTCAGTAAAGTCGGTAGTTTGGATTGGATCACACCACCGACTCAAACCTGTCTTCGCGATTTTACTCTGAGAACGACATTAACAAAAACGAATCATCTTTGGCATTTACTTTCCTTCTTATTTTTACTTTTCGTTGGCAAGCGACCAGCAAAATTTAAAGGTTGCAGTTATCAAAGGCTGTTGCAGTTCTAATTGCATAGCAGACACGTTTTTAGCAGAGCAACTTATTATATAGACATATTTTTTGCTTTATACATTAAAGGTAAAATAACTACGAAGCTCCTAGTTAAGCTAAAACGATAGATAGAAATCGTGCAAATGGAAAGCGTTTACCATATCCAGCTTCATTATTAATGTACAAAGTTTAATCCTCTATAGATTCAGGTCTCATTTGTGGAATTCATTTTGTATGATGAGGGTAGCGCTCAGACTAGAGTGCGTCGACCCTTGCAGACATAAAAGACATTACGAAATGTAATATGTAGATGTATGTAAAGTTTAGAATAGATACGCTCGTCTGTATAGGACGATGGCATTGGAAAACAAATCCATCTATTTTGTTAAACTTATTTTGAAGAGATCGACAAGCTTTACTACGTAAGCTGCTTGCTCCCGCTTGAACTGATAGAACCTTCTAGCGACTGTCGGGGATTTTTATTCCAATTCCTGACGGATCGCACGTTCACTTAGTGCTATATATTAGATTGGGTGAGAATTTATATGGGTAATTAAACCTTTAATACCGATAGATAATTGTTAAGTAGTATCTAATTTTAAGAGGATGGTGATATTTGGGAAGCCAATGTCCAGCAGTGGACGGCTTTTGGCTGATGATGATGAAAAGGTGACTTACAAAAATATAAAAAATAAATTGAAAGCGGATATAAAAACAAACAATTTTCTCTCGAGCAGTCCACTCGTTTTCTTATGACGCATTGCTTTCATAAATCCGGTATCTCGCAATTAGTTGAACTCATAAATATACAATGCGGACTACCGTTCAGCAGGCGAGCGCATCGTCTGTCTGTCTGTCAGTGGAACCTACTTGAAATGTTCGGTGCAATTTTAAAGAGTTCGCGTTTCAAATACGTTGTTGTACCTCCTTTTGATATTAGAGAAGACTCAAGCTCTTCAGTAGATCGTGTACGTATTGGCACTGAGAATATCTTGATGGAAAAACCCAAAAATACTTTCCCTGACCCAGGAATCGATCTCAGGACGTTTAGATAGCTCGCCACATACTTTTGTCGCGAGATGACAAGGCAGAGTAAAAAGGATCGAATAGCTAAGATGGTTTATATTCCTATCAGTCCGTGGTAACTAGGCCTCGAGCTATTATGCACCTAGGTGTTCGTTAAGATAGTTTGGAAAAAGATAATCACAATAATGAATTTAGTATGGAGAAGGACAAGGTGGACCAATATAAGTCATAAGACGGCTAAAATGGAGAAAGTTTCAATAGATTATCTCTGATCCCAAAACACGATAGAAATTTTCGAGGCTTAATATCCTATGCATGATTCCCGCTCAGTTGAAAATCCCCCGAGAACGGCCTCAAACCACGTGCAAGTTTGAAGCATATTTAGGCAATAAGTTCTCTTATCGGTATTAGGTTAATAAATACAGCCGATGTAGGCTATAAATTTTGGGTAATATGATTAGTGGAAAAATGTGGGAGATTAAATTGTATTCCTGTTTATAATGTGACACCTATTCGGTACTTACGAAGATTGATTTACTATGTTGTACTTCATGTATATTCGACTCTTAATTCGGTATTCTCGTAATTAAATATATATAGAAAAGCATGAGTATGTTTAACTTGGACAAAACAGTTATATATTATGCACAAAAAATAATAAATGTAGGTACTCAAAAGTCACAAATGTTATAACAAGCAATAAGATAAAGTCGATAAATGTTGTTATTACTTCAAAGTGTACAAAAGATATCTGTGTTCTCAATACATGACCCATATTTGTAATTAGTTCTGTATTAATTTAAATGTCATTAGCTCTTTTAATCTATTTTTGTAATCGAATGTTCTTTGAACCAATACTAAATTTTATTGACAGCGACTTCTCGGCGCCTTTTTTCTTTAAAAACATAGACCATGTTGAATTTTGAAGTTGAATTAATTGATTTGCCTTATTGTGCATATTGTTAATCTTTATTGAACCATGAACCTTCAAAAATACTTTGTAACTTGTTGACTCATCTGGATTTAGATGATAACAATCGTCCCTTATTCTACTAGAACTATGGAATTATTGTTTCTAATTGAAAATACAACTGAAATCTTCAAATTTGCAAAACGCGATGTGACTCAAGGTAATTATTACCTAATTTTGTTGCTTCATACTTTGAACCCAATACCAAATATACTTCAATAACAACTAAAACGCATTTAAATACATATACGAATAAAAACTCTAAAACAATATTGGCCTGGTTGCCGCAAACAATGCTACCCCGACTACGCCACTACTACTGACAAATCCGCTAAATCCTCAGCTCACAACTTGTGCCAAGCTAAAATCCTTTTGAAATATAAATAAAATGATTACTCACGCGCCGTCTGTTGGAACAATAACGATTCAATATACCACTATTTTTGTACCGAATAGAATATATTTTAATTGTGGATACGTCTTGTAGCATCCCGTAGGAATAAAAATTAACCCAAATGCATTTCACTGGCTCTGACCACTTCTGTGATTCAGAATTTCGACCTTATTGCCCCGTCTTATCTATAAGTTATATTAGGCATAATAAGTATTACTGGATAACGGTCTCTTTTACTATGGAAGGAGGTTTGGCCTTAGATCATCCAAGACACAATGCGTGTTAGTAAAATTTGTGCCCTTGATAAAATTTTCTTGAAGAGAATTCGTGAGTATGGAATTCATTCGTATGCCACCGTACCATTATCGGTTTGCATGCATAATATTCTCTATTTAATTATTTTTGTTATTTTTATTCTCTCATTTACTGCAAACGAATCAAACACCATTTCTTATGTTTTATGATTCTCATCAGTTATCATCCATCTTCCATCTTATCATTAAAATGCCTACATCTCTAGGGGTTAGGTGATACTGTTTCCAAGCTGTGTCAACAAATGACGTTTATTTGTTGGTAAGTATGTTGAAACAATTTCTTATGTTATCACAAGGTCGTGTTATCAGTAACCCAAGTAAGAACATTTGACACTGCAGTGTTGATGACTTAGACTCGTTATCTCTCACACTGGTATTTGTAGTAATTACTGGAAATCTTCGGTATTAGAAATTCCATGCGATCGTCATTTGTTTTGTTCTCACTTTCATCTAGGGATTATTATACTAGTACGTTACCAACTGATTGTTCAATGAAAGAGTCATAAGACAGCTTTGTTTTTCTACTAGTTTATCTTTACAGCCCCGTGGCGCAGTTGGCTAGATACCAGCTTGCAAAACGAGCGGCCGCGGGTTCGATCCCCGCACCGAGACAAATGTTTGTGTGATCCACAAATATTTATTTCGGGTCTGGGTGTTTGTGAGACCGAAAAGTCTCTCGTAGTTTCTGATACCCACGACACAAGACTCGTATCTTAGTGTGGGGTCAGGACTATGTATGTGACTGTTGGGTGTATTTATTTATTTATTTACCAATTGCTTTTATTCGTGGGTTTTGAATTTGATAAGATGCTTAGCAATAAGAATTCTAGGCATATGTTAATCAGTTTCCGGGAATGTTTTCACCGGCCGGCGTAACATACAGTCTGCAAAAGTACGGCACGAGTTTATAGGTAAATATGTTCAGAAAATATGAAGAAGAGGAACAGAAGATGGGATATATGTAAGTTTGTTGGACTTTTGATTAATTGTTATTTTTATACCTACTACTTACGTTATACTTACATTTCTTCAGCCCAAATTTCTTGCCTCCAAAAAAAATTATATTGAAATTAAAACCTACTTACATATTAAAATGACAACCATTCAATGACATTTTCTCTTTTCGCGATCTTGAGCCCAAATTCTCTCAGAATTTGAACAATTTACTTAATTCGTTTGTATTTATCGGGGGTATTGCGTATGTAACTTCGATTACTACTATCTCTTTTATATCACATGTTATTGGCGAATGGTATCCCACTAATACTACAAATTGGAGCTAAAATACGAAACGTACAACGCAGCAGTGTTAAGAAAGCGTTTAATATTCATGGAAGCTGTTTACTTAAGTCAGCTATTAGTTTAGCTGAAAGCAATTTTTCTTCCCTCACTTATTAGAATATGCTAAACGTCATTCTATTAACTGAGACAGTTGTCCCGCCTCTTTATCACTTAGCCTTGAACTCGATTTTTGTAAACATCTATATCTCGTAAAGTAACCTAGGTATTTGTTTATTCCGTTATAAGTAATATTTGATGATTTATTTCTTGCTAGACTGATTACCAGGCATTGCCTTTAAGACATGATCTAAAGTTCTAAACAATTTTGTTATCAGCTGTTGATTATAGTGGACTAAAGGTAGAAAATGGATTTAAAGAGTTTAATCAGTTTATTTTGAAATTAACAATTAGTTTGCTTTCGATGAACTGACTATAAAACTAGGTTATAGTCATAACATCGACTACCCTCGTGAATGATTGATTGACTGAAGCCTATTGTAGTTTGCTGTAGGAGCTTAACCTGAAAGCTGTCAAAAAGAAAAAAATAGCAATTTAATATTACTCTTTAAAAAAGTACAGCGAGATTTTTAATCTGCGTTTATTTTGGTCAGTGGGCTTGTTTGACAAAAGTAAATGAGTTTTTTCTCTGTCGTTTGACGTCATAATTTCAATTTACCGAGAAACGAAGTTAGCACTCTAGTATATTTAACCGACGATAAATAGACATATTTTTTGTAGCTTCATGAAACCGTTAATTTTTCGATTCTCGGGTAGAGAAGTCTTGTTTTTCGTAGACATCCCCGTTGCGCAGTTGTTTCGGACCAGCTTGCAAAATAAAAAGTACCTCAAAATTTCTTACATCCACCACGCAAGACATGCGAGTCAGAACTTTTTATCTTACGGTAGGTTTATTTTATAGGTAATTGTATAATCGCTGGTTGCTTTACAGAATTCTGAATAATATTTTTTTTGTTCTCACCCCATGAGCCCACAACATAACAATTATAAACTATACATTACATACTTAACGTGTAACGCATTTGGGCTTCAATTAAAATACCGCCACTGCAATCTTATTTGGGCCAACGTGACGGACTCTCTTCCAGTGCGGGGCCTCTGAGATGCACAGTAATATGGCTTCTAGAATATTTTGAACAACATTGATAATTATAATTACATTTAGATACTTGCCTTTTGAGATAGTCGTCACGCTTGGCAAGCGGTTTGACGACCGCAGTGATTGGAATGCATTAGCCGACAGTGCTGCTGCCCACCGAAGGTTTTGCTTAAGGCATTCCAGCTTGTACGGGTGGTTATGGCGCCATTCGTCGGCCGCCAGAGCCACATCGGTTGGCTTAGCATGGTGTATCGCGTGCAGGTAGGGCTGGCAGTTAGAGACGTGGGGTATTATTCGCCAATCTTACAGCCTTTGCTGGATGCTAAATACCGGGATTGTTGGCGCTATTTTGTGGAGGACGGCGATAGGCTGAGTATATTAAAACCTCTCCGTGGGCTGTTTTTCGAAAGAGCATGAAAAAATTTTATTATCAGCTTGCAAGTAGAAAATGTTACGAAAGTTGTAAATGATCGTAGTGGTAAACGTTACGAGCTCTATTTTTTATTAAACAGGCAGTGACAAATCAAATACATATAATACATAACCTGTCGGGTGCAGTCTGTCTTTCTTTATGGTGGGCAGAGACAACAGAGCGTTAAAACTGTGGTCCAACTATCCCTTTAGCTGCAACCAAAATTAATATTAATCTTTATACGCCTATACGTCAGTAACGACGACTCATTAAGAGGAACGCTTTGAACTTGCTGCTTCCATAGTGCTTGTTCCGCACAATCTCCTGTGTAGTTACTTCTACATACTCAAAGGTAACAACTCATTACCTCACTCTAATTCCCCCGTGCCCAATACACAAGTTAAATGTTTATTTGGGCACTAGAATTCTCTTAAACACTTAAAATTCGGTTCAATAAATGATATAAGATTTTAAAGTATGTATTATAGATTTAAGTGTTTTGCGTGACATAGTTAGATATCAATAAACCATTTTTATTTCTTAATTTATTAATTATTTCATTGTGATTGCATTTATTAGTTATAATTACAAATAATGTACGCGGAGGTAATTTTTATGCCAACCTTTTTGCACGTTACTGCACTTCATCCTCAATTATTAAAGCACCGTAGTACTGAAATGTTCCATTCAGGTGCAATTTGGAAACGCCATTCTAACAATTGCAAAACTTCTTCATTTATGGTTCGGGCTGCTCCATTATACTAATAACAGAATATTGGATTTGAAATTGGAATAGTTTGGTATGGAATCGAAATGTTTGAATTGCCTTCAAATGATTAAGTGAATTGTTAAATTACATGTTTTATTTGAAAACCTTTAATATTATTTTTTGTTTGAGAACTCCGAAGCGCAGATGCCTAGACACTTATGAAACAATTGGCCGCGGATTCAATTCTCGAACTAGGACGAATGTATCAAACAGATATTGGTTTTGTGTTTAGGACTTAGGTGCTTGTGAGAGCGTAGTCTCTCGTAGTTTGAAGTTTCTAATACCCGTCGTGGGTTTGGGAATCAGTATAAGAGTTGTATATTAATGTATGTGACTGTTGGGTGTATTTTTCTTTTATGTAATCTGTATATAATAAAGAGGCTTGTTGATCCCACGGGATAAGTGTGCGGCAGAAAAATAATATCTAGGTCACAACGTTATAATAACATTACGGGGCGGATATCTAACTTTTCTAGCCTCGAAAGCTTCAACGGACTTTTTATCTACAAGACTAAGTGTAGACACATTGATTTCAACAATATTGAAGTGGAACGGACAACTGATGTAATTATGTTTCCTTCATCATACATATGTTGATAAAAATTCCTGCTGATAAATATAATTATACATTATGTATACATGTACTCTTGAATAACTTACCTAGTATGGTGACAGTTTTTTAAGACCCGACGATATTATTTGGATCCACGAAAATTCGCGAAAACCTCATATATGGCAACGAAGCAGTTTTATAAGTTCTTTTTTTAATGAATTTTAAATATTTAAAATTTGCTTCAGTGTTGGATCGAGTTACTTCTTGCCGATGCAGACATCCCAGTGATCTAATCGACGTATTATCATCACGTAATAATCAAATTTCGTAATCCTGACCTTAGCATATAATAGAGTCATCAAATTTGACCGCGTACCCCCCGGGAATAATTTGAGTTATTAACAAATTAAAGAGCTGTTTAAAAGTTTAACTGCCACGTTGGATCGACGGCGGAATTTAAGTCCTTGCAATGTAATAGTCCCAGTTTCGATTCTCGGGTCGGGGAAAATTCTATTTAGTTTATGCAATAGTAAATGTAGCCGTCGTATAAATATTGTAACTGTTTCTTTATTGCAACACTAGGTTTCCTTGTCCCTTCTTCTGTAGTGACTGCCTTTTGGATGGGGTAGTAAAGCAACTTTTAAAATGACTGAATGAAACTTGAAAATGAAGCAGTGATGGCCTCGAGGTTTGGGCGCACGGTCGAGAATATCGGCGGTCGCGGGTTCGAACCTCAGGCACACACTTCTGACTTTTCGAAGTTATGTGTGTATTCACATTGAATTATCACTTGCTATAACGGTGAAGGAAAACATCGTGATAAAACCTGCACACCTAAGAGTTCTTAGGAATTTCTGAGGTGTGTAGTCCACCAACCCGCACTAGGCCAGCGTGGTGGACTATGGCCTAAACCCTCTCAATGGTAGAGGAGACGCGTGCTCAGTAGTGGGCGTATATGGGTTGATGATGATGAATGAAACTTAAACACGTGGTTTAATGTAGTTGAATATAAGAAAAAGTATAGAGCAATGGCGGTACTAGAAGCCCAAAACCATACACGTTAATACTTAATAATGTAATGTCTAGTTTGTAATTGTTTATTAGGAGATCAGTATATTCTTGTTCACATATCAGATTGCTAAGTAAAGATTTAAAGGCTAAAATTATTATTCGGAGTTCTGTAAACTTGGCTTTTGGCCTTCTATGGAAGTACCGCTACCGATAGTATCAGAGATGGCGTTAGTTCGTGAGTTAAGGAGACATTACTAACTGGTATTATGAGATAAAACTATAGTAATCGGTTTTAATTATAACTAATCGAATGATTTCTGCTGGCCGGTTAAGGAGCGCACCTTATGGAACGTATATTTCACAGTTGGGTGAATACTCAACACGTGTTTTCTTAGCGTGGCCGACAACGCCCCTGTGAAGAAGTAAAGGAGCTGTAGGATAATAAAGAAGATCATACCATCACTATTAGCAATCATAAAACAGCTGAAGACGAACTCTGGTCATTAACATAAGATTCCCCAGCTTGTTCTTGTGTGACTTGGTCGGAGCCACCTGAATCCATGAACCTTCCTTAGTATAATATGGTATTCACGTTCATTTGATACTAAATATATATTTTTAATAATACTTATGAGACCAAGGTGTGACTTAGTGAAATCCATATATCCTTAAACGAGTTCCATGCCCAGCAGTAGGAAAAAATAATTGGTAACGTAATAATAATTACATTTACATTTTACTTCTACGTGACTATACAAACGCTGAAATAAATCAATTTTGAGACATCGATTATAAACTAAAGGTAAGCAAACGATATATAATGAAGTGAAAATTCGAGCTGCTTAGACAACAATTCCTTTATGCGCCCAAAGATTGGTAATAGGATTACTGCTCCGATGAAAGCCTTGAGCGACGTGAAGTGGATATTACAACGCTGCAAGAAGCACTTTCGTCCACAGAAATCTGCACATCAACCCGTTACTAGTGCTTATACAAAGTTCGTACTGAAACTATACATACAAAATTCCTCAAGCTGAAATATTTCGACCTAAACGTCCGCATCATATTTTAATCGATTTATTTACCTATTTATTTCAAACTCTGCGGTTTCACGTGTTTATTCTCATTTTATTTTATCCTCAACCGAGGTTACGGCAAGGGCGATAAGTCAAAAACAAAATCCAGTTATCATCGAAGAAAACGTAGTTTAAATAAAGCTATGTGTACTTGAAGAAATGTATAAACAATACTACTTATTTCCAGAGCGATTACAAATGAGATGTACATGAACATACATATGGATAGGTGCCGTTGCTAATTCCATAACGAAAATAAATAAAACTCGTGCCACGTACATACGGTGTGTGAGAACTCTCAACATTTCGGTGTTTGTTTTACGCTATCGTTAAAACAAATAAACGTATATAACGTTAAAAGATATCGCGTTACTACAAAACCGTTATTTATCCAGTTATAAACATAGCGTGGTTCTATTTAAAAACAGGAAAACTCACCGATTTCTGAACGTTCCAAATTCAAAAAAACACAGCACACATTGCACTGTTTTTGTTTTTTTTTTAATAATCTCGCACAAGTTGCACACGCATGGTGCTTTCAACACAATCCGTTAATATCAAAAAAGTGTTTTTATACTTAAAATTGTTTAATAATATTATCACATCATTCCCACAAAAATAACGATCCACATCGGGATGTCGGTCCTAAAATCACCCTTCGGGGACATTATTTTTTTTTACAACCACATGTAAACGGAAAATTCTCGCGGCGCGAAATATCGTAACGTCCACACACAGCGAGCGAACATCCGACACTGAAAACTGAAGCGTACAGCTTCCAGCAAATCTATAAGAGAAAGTACACAATGCTGTGTCCTTTTCTAATCTACGGTGAATTGTATCCACTGTTTCGCTTATTATCCTGGTCACATATTAAACTGAAAACGTCAGACAAAAATAGCGAATTATGTTCTCATTATGGTGAAATGGAATGCGAGCGTTAATTATTTTTTTCGTAATCGAATAGCGCCCTTTAATCATTTTACGACACTTGAGGAACTTTAATTAATTATTTTTCCATTTTAGGTATGTATACCATGTAGGTACTTATAATTGATATTATTTATTAAGATTTAAATTCAGTAAAAGTTATAATGAAAAAATGCCGGGCAATTATAAAAAATGCCCTGATAAATTTTTTTGTTGGTATTCTTACACTTTCTTGTTTTTATAAAAAAACTTATTTAATCTACATCTGTAAATGCTTTATGTTGCTTTAATTGTTATATAAATAAAGTACCCATATTCACTTTTTTATCATAATCATAAAAGGAGAAACCTAAAACAAGACCATGTTCATACAGTTTGCCCATAAAATTAGCGAAAAGTAAATACATTTCCTAGCTCTACTTCTTACTACTACTACTACTACTTCTTAGCTCTGCGAGACAAGTCTGTTTCGTCCGATCGGGAAGTCCGACAAAAAATTTGATCCTCTGATCGGAAAAAACGAGTGAGAGCGGAAAAAAGGAATGGAAAATAACTACACATTTCGAGTCTAAAAGCTGCCAATTATTTAGCGTAGAACCAAACTTTACATCGCTGCACCTAATCTGAGGAAATTGCAGTTCTGTGACTCATATTAATTAATAGCAGTATAAATAAAGTAGAGTGTGTTTGAAATATCTTATTTATATGCAGTTTATTGCACACCTTATGGGACGATCTAAAGACTCGACTAACTAAGTAACTATTAGGCGTTCTTATCACTAACTGCGATCTCTTCCAAACGACTTAAGTTACAGAAGGGCACTGTAAAAATCGGCAGAGCAATAAAATGAAATAAAAGGAAATAACTACAGTGATGTACTTCAACTCGAGTAGAAAGTAGTAATTTTAATCAGCAATATTCACCGCCCTAATAAGTCGTATGAAGAACAATAAATGTTGATATCAATCCGCAATAAGTCAACTTGGTAGACTTATTTCTTTCAAAGTCCAGTTGGCACTGGACTTTCCCAATGGCTTGGGAAATGCGGTCTGATTTAGATAATTAGAATGTCTCTAATATGCGACTGGTCGAATCCCGCTCTCCATAAATAAATCACATGAATAAGCCATATATATTTCCAAGGGCGGACAGGGGTTAAATGTCAAGCCAATTATTCGCATGTTGAAAGCAGGCTGCACGCAATATTTGCATATTTTACATGTAAATCATTCGTACTTAAAGCGTAACCTTGCCGTTTACTATAAATTATTTGTATCACCAAACAAAGCTATAATTGCATTCGGCAAATAAATTATTTTGGATGTAAACTTGTACAGTTGTTGTTAAATGCCACGGGGTCTCGATGCAAAAGTATGGTGCCATCCGATCTAGATATCCCGGGTCCAATTTACTGGACGGTCAAAATGTTATGAGGTTTCTCCTTACATTCTCTCTTTACTTCAAGGGGAATTCTCCATTAGCACCTAGTTTGGAACTTTGCACGAAAATCTTTAATAGGTTCGTCCCTTTTTCGTAGGATGATACATTCCTGGTGATACACGGGTGCAAATGTCCCTCCGCCTACTCTTTCGGGGAAAATATGATTGAGGTTAATCAGTAGCGGTACTTCCATAGAAGCCCGAAAGCCCGACTTGCCTTACATAGTTCCGAATAACGAACTTAACGATTGTTTATTTATAAAATAACGCTATAAACGTGAATGTGAGTACTAACCGGTAGGTATTTATTAGTCCTACGTACCAAAAAAAATATGCTGCTACTAAATAAACATTTGGGCTTGCCTTAGTTTGACACCCTAGGCACGCCACTGGGTTAAATATCTATGTAGGTACCTAATGTAGATGAATAGAAGGTTTTATGGACATCTCTAAGCAGTTTTTTTTTACTGGCTAGCACTAATAACAAAAAGACATATGTTTACCTAAATACCGTAACAACCCAAAGGCGCCTTAGCCTACCATCTAAAAAGTCATTTTCAACCTCATTTTTCCTTGCCTCTACAATATAGTTAAATTAAAAATAAACCTAATACAAGGAAATAGTCTATTAGTATTACAACGGTTCGATAGAAGGAAATTTAATGCGGTAACTGTGTTCAGTGTCTATATTACTTTAGCCGGTTTAGTAGCCAGCTTTGAAACGAGAGACAGAAGTCGATTGCAACGCTAAAACAAATGAATCAAGTTTCAAGTGTCGCTAGCTCTGTGCACGCTCACCTATGTTGTCATCTTTACTTTGACCTGAGAATATTGTTAATATCTACTTTTAGGAGTTGTGTAAAATTAAAATAACCTTATAAAATATACCTTTGAGCTGTTTAGCAAAACCGAAAGGAAGGACTAGATTTTGATTTTGATCGAGATATTTGTGACAAGCGTTGTACGACTGCCTCGTGGTCTCGCGGTACAAGTATGTGCCGTGCAATCTAGAGGTCCTGGGTTCGATTCCCGGGTCGGGCAAAGTGTTACTGGGTTGTTAAAATTTTCAGTAACAGCACGGAGTCTGGAAAAGTGCCCGAAAAATCGAAATAAGGTCACCCCCTATTACGTGGGACTTATACATGCTTGGTGAAATGTGGGTGCAGAAATGTACCTCTGCCTACCCCTTCGGGGAATACAAGCGTGAGATTTTGTATGTATGCGTTATACAAATTAGTGAGGAAAGATCGTAGACATTTCTTGCGAGTAGAAACTATTGTCTTTTTATGTGATAGAATAAAAACTAAGGCTTTTAATATAAGCTGCTTATATCACATTCCTATTTTCCAATATAAATTTAATTAAATACCGAAACTTGACTATACAGAGAAATATGCTTATTAAATTAATTATAACATTCAAGTTAGTAATATATTTAATAAGGTACCTACATCCATAGAACAAAAAGTTCCTTAAAAACAAAAGAATAATAAAAACACTGACACAAATACCGCTGGAGCAATTTATGTCTTTATTTTCTATCGGAATAAATGACTTACCAATTCCAGATGGCCGTTTAGATTACCGTACTATAATTTATGGCCACTTGATGTTCACAAATGGTATATTAATGTCTTTGAAATCAATGTTTTTAAATAAGTTTTGAATGTATTAAAAAGTCATAATAAGTATTAATAATGTTTGTATTCTAAGAGAAATTGTTAAGTGACTTAAGAAGATCCTCTTATTCGCACTGACTTATGCGACGCTACGATAGAGGACACTTATTCAAAAAGTTTTGGTGAGTAATCTTATAGAGAAAAAGTCTAGGTATTTTGCGCGCATTATTAACAAGACCAAGCATTTAAAGGAGTTTTGGACAAATAGCATAGAATTAATAGATTTATCGTTTCTAAAATGATACGTAGGCGTAAATATAAGTGACGCCACACATAAACACTAGTTAATATACTCCTCGCACTAAGGTCAGCGCTCATTTAGTTTTGCGTCATAGTAACAATAACAAATCAGCGTAACATAAACTATTAAAAATTGTTTACACAAAACAAAGCTATTCAGTTTATATTGTTTGATTGTTTGTAGTCAGGCCAACGGGCCAATGTAGGTCAAGTGGGACCAATGTTTGGGAATAAAACCATTGATTTACCAAGCGTGGCCGATGTTTGGGTTTTTGGCGCCAATATTTGGAATTATGGCGCCAATGTTTGGTATGAAAGTGATTGGGAAAATGTGAATGCATTTTTTTACCTAGAGAACTCAAAGTTTCGGAGATTCTATAACACACCACATACATTTAATACCTGTAATAATAGTTAGGAAAACGACAATTTTTTTTGTCGGGATTCTCTTTAACGCCAGGGGGTTTATAATCACCTTAGCTATGCCTATTGCGTGCCTCCGTTTCCGATCACGGTCTGAAAACCCCTGTATAATTTCTATAGCCTATATCAAATAATAATTATTCTAACGATAGCCCCACACTTAAGGGTTCCTGAGTTCCCTAAGAAAATTAAGTGACCTCCGATACTTACGTGAGTAAATGGCGCGTAAAACATAATATGTCAGTTTGCTCCCTTCATTATCGCAGGCGTGAGGCGCCGTTGCGAATTTTATTGAGACGCAGCGCGGCTGGTACATAAAAAAAAAACATTTGCCGCGCTAACGATGGCCGGCCGAATACGAACATTACATAGACTTTTACGAGGATATTCGGTAACACTGTAGAGTGGACGACAGGTATAAAACTTCAGGAGAGCTCCTTCGATACGCGAAAAGAATTAACTATGTATGTCGTCTCTTTTACTATAGGGTGTACTCTCCTTTTTATGAACCTTTTGGATTAGTATCTGCTGCGGATTTCCACTGCCGCACCTTAAGCCAGATAATGAAGCTCCATCTCTCCTAACTGGATGAATGGCGTTTCTCATTAGTGCGTTTCAACAATATCTTGGTGGAATTAGGTCTCCTTGGCGGTATTTCCGAATGGATACAATTTAGGGACCTTCAAAAAAAGAGCCTATATTTTCCTAAGGGCCGGCAACGCACCGATAACTTTTCTGGTATTCTGGGTTTTCATGGGCGGTGTTGACCACTTCAGATCAGGTCGCTCACTAGCTAGTTAACCCCCGGGTCATATAGAGAACTAAAAAATAATGGAAAAAAATCTTATGTGGTAACTGGGACTGAGATACAAATGGGACCACTTAGTTTGACATTTCTTGTACCGCCATTCGATATTGGTCAGGGTTCCAGCCCATCTTAAGGTGTCCGAAATAGTAGTTTAGGCAGCTTTACCCGGGGTTTTAAAATAAACGGTTCTACGTCATAGTACCAACGTTTGTGTCCCTTGAGAAAAATCAGACCTGATTTAAGACAAAAATATTGTCTTACGAGTAACAGATATTAGAACATTTTAACCCCTTCTTGTTGGCCTTTTATTAAAGGGCAAACCTGTAACCGTTTACCGTAACCATTTCCAGACTCACCATTAAAAAAAAATTAATCAAGATAATTACTATTCATAGAACTCGGTCCTATTATTTTTAATTGGCCCTTTAAATTCACCCACTTGCGACGATGACACGATTTCGTTTTGTAGCGTTTAGAGTTTGGACTGGTTTGGACGGATAAGTTTTGCTACAGTTACTTAGACCGGCCACACGGAATTCCGATTTGAAATATCGATTCGGAATTCCGTTAATATCTCACACACATACGTTTATTTCCGTTCGCAATAACACGGCTAAGTTGAGCGACGCTAGAACTTGAGTTCAGACATTTGGCATTATGTTCTTCCGAATTTAGTACCACTATTCATACGGAATTCCGAATCAGATTAAATTTCGAACGGAAAAAAAACGTATGTATGTGGCTGGTTCATAGATGTTGTATGGATTTAATGCGTTCGATATTACGAATCGATATTTCGAATCGAAATACCGAAACGGAATTCCGAATGTATGTGGCCGGCCTTAAATTGTTATGTTTTGTTCTACTCTAGGGATGCCCGACATTAGTATAAAATCGATCTTTTCGATTTTACTCTGTGAATTCATTAATAATTATCGATTTACGACAACATTTGGTCTGTTTTCAATATCACAAGGTTTTCTCTTTTTCGGAATATTACGAATTCATAAAATAGATTCATGTGTTAAAAAAATTAACGAGGAACGAGCATTATCACTTGCAATACTACAAAGTATAAAGATGACAAATTATAGAGAATTATTACTAACAGGTAATTGAACCTTCCTTAACCTTTTTTTCCCTCTATTAAAGTTATTATGAGACTTTCGGTTAGCGTTCATTCTTTTCTTTATATATACGGCTAACTACTGAGCTTAAATGCTTATGTTCTAACTTCTAAGTTAATATAAATCGGAAGAAAGTTAAGGTCGACATCAATTTTATAAAAGATCAATTGAGAATTCATCCCTATTTATTGCTTGTAATTTGACAGATGATGAATTTCTGTTACAGATACAAAATTGAAAAATAGATATTTTTAGCATTAAAAATTACCAGCTCTTTTGCACTCGTACATATTTGCTATGATATTTTTTATTCACATTACTTGACGCTTTCTTATCTATAACGGGTCGATAGTTTTGTACTTTGTTTGTTGAGTTTTAGAAGCATTTTGAAATTTACACGACTAATACATATTTTGATAACAAGTTTTATTAGGGAAAAGACAATTCATTTTTAAGTTTTTGGATGTGTTTATGTGAATTTTGATCAGCTTTGTGGTAATAATTAGATATTTTATAATGTCTAAGACGAAACTTAATTTAATCGCCGCAGCATGCGAAAACATGGGAATTGGCGCCAATGGAACTTTGCCGTGGAAACTCAAGTAAGAATTTCCTTGTTATTTAATTGTATATCCATAATTTTCGTTTAAAAGGAGTGGTCACTTTGTGACTTAGTCATAGGATGTGGGAGGTGTACACGCGTTTTTATAGTCAACACCAGAAAATTTACGAATTTAGTCTGGAATCTGTCCACAAACCATTACAGAGATATGCTATTAGCCAAAACAACTGCCAGCATCTAATTAAGGTTTTTAAGTCCATGTATTTGATAGAAACCAAGTAATCAACCAAGAATTTAGTCAGGGTTCCAATTACAATTTTAAATTATTGTATAACTCTAAGAACAGACATCACAGGTTTTGAGAGAATAATCTGCCTCTGAGCATCACCCTTTGCAGAGCAGGACCCACCAAGTGTTTAAAGATAAATATACCAATGTAGTTGAAAAGCTCCAGTGGCCACAATTGGTTAAAACTCCATCAATTGCAAAAGCAGTGATCAATGATACTTGACCATTGCTTTTGCAATGTAGTTTAGTTTATGATTCAATTTATATGTATATCCACACTGACTTCCTTTACTTATTCCTTCTTTATCCTGTTTCTAAAGGGTTACCTTAAGCGATAAAGTCTTATTGCTTAAGGTGATTACCAGTCAGTAATTGTAATATATCCTTTGTGTTTGTATTATTTTTATTTTTTCTTTGTGAATAATAAAGGGTTAATGAATAAAAATAGAATCAAGCTTCTTCACATACATATATCATTGAGAAATCTTTTTACTTCTTGTACTTCAGGTGATTTACCTAGAATTTTATCACAGGCTTATAATTAGTTTACAACCATAATGAACTGTAAAAGTAAAAAGGAAGAAAAAACTACATACTCTCCAATTCAAGCCAAGTGGTATTTTTGACTAGCAATAGCTAAAACGGTGAATCATTTTGTAGGATTATAGATAAAATAATTGCTCAACATTATTAATAAATTGAGTTTTCTGTTTATCATCTTTTAGATGGCACAAAGGTTATCTGCAACAATGTTTGAAGTTAAAAACAATTACAAAATAACATATGATGTAATAGATTATTGAAATATATGCCTAGTAATAAAAACATATTGCAGGGTTACTGTTGTTTTATTATTTTTAAATGATTTAAAGTACATTATATATAGAACCATAGCAAAAATAAAACTTTAATCTCTCTTATAATTTTAAAATTTAAGTTTTATAGAAATTAGGTTTAAGAAAAAATCAGAACAGCTGTAAAAGATGAGAAGGGAAATAGACTGTATGTTGTATTGGAATGAATGGTGCAGGTTGTTTTTCACCTTTTGATTCTGTCACATCCAATGATAATACTTTCGCGAAAAAATGAAGGGCTGATATTGGTTGCCACAAATTTATAAAATTTTGGTATTGTATTTAAGAAAAATTACTAAAAAATGGCTGTGTCACACATATGTTGGTCCTATGGTTTGCCACACTCAGCATGCTAACATAGAAATGACTGATAGACTTAAAAAGAATTTTAAGTCTTATTTAACTATTCTAAGACATTAATGTGTTTATTTTACGTTGTAGCTGACACCACATGAGCATGTCTAAAACTTTCTACTTTTAGTAAGTCTGCTTGTATTTGCAGAAAAGAAATGGCTTACTTTCAAACAATGACAACAAAAGTAACAGATCCCAAGAAAGTGAATGCTGTTATTATGGGAAGGACAACATGGGACTGTATACCTGATAAATACAGGCCTCTAAGTAACAGGATCAATATTGTTATGACTCACAATGTGGATACTGTTAAAGAAAAGGTAATGAGACTTCAAATTAATGTACAAAAATTTATCTTGTTCAATTATTGTCACACATTGATTTGAGAAATTAGCGAAGATGTGAGCAAGATGGAAACTCAGAAAATATTTATATTAAGTATTTGTTAAAAAAAAAGCAAACAATTTATCTATTTATTTGCAAAAAGTAACTTTTTCTATATGATCATTCCTATTTAAATTGGAAGATGTTATTTATGTGGGCAAATACTTTTAGTTATCTGTTTTTTACAACAGTATTTATTGAAAATGGATGAAATATAAATTCAATTTATAATTCTTAATGGAGAATAATGTTTCCCACTAACTTTTTCATTATTTTTAACATGAATTTACTCTCTTTAACAATTTTCAAATCCTTGTTAGTTTCATTGATATACAATTGGTATAGCTACATATTTTCTATTCATAGTATACATTGTTTTATTTTTTATTTTAGGTACCTGAAGGTGTAGTGGTTGTTCCAAGTCTAGATGATGCAATAAAATACATCGACAGCAGAGAGGAAGTTGAATCTACATGGGTAATAGGCGGCTCTTCTATTTATAAGGTGTGTACTCATTGTCAAATAAGTTGATAAATACATCTAACCATCAGACTAAAAGGAATCAGAGGCCAAAGTGTGCTATGAATTAGCTTTAAAATTTTTGCTTTATTTAAATTGGTCATTAAAGGGTAGAAAATATTGAAGGCATGTACGGTTCGAAATTCTTCTTTACTGATTTACTTGATAGTCTTCAATGTCCCAAATAATGGATAATCTAGTGGGGAATACCAGGTAATAAGAATTATCAGTTCACAATCAATGATTATATCTATTGATAACAAAATCGATTGACCTATATGATTTTTATATGACTGGATATTTATATCAAAACAACAGTTTTATTTCATTTGGGTGATAATATTAGTTTTTTTTTAAGGTGAATGAAAATGTATGATTTTTTTGTCGTAAAAGATCATTATCTTTTATCCCTAATAATAGATATGTATACGAGGATATTACCCTTTTCAGGCGGCAATGGAACATCCAAATTGCGGTAAAATATACCTTACAGAGATTCAGAAGTCCTTTGATTGCGACACGTTTTTCCCCGACATAGACAAGCAAATGTTTCACATGGTGAATGAAGAGGCTATACCAGAAGAAAAACAGTCTGAGGGTGACATCAGCTACTATTTCAGAGTATATAAGAAGTTATAAGTAATTTTATTTATAGATTGAAGTACCATTCAATACCCTGCTCATCTGTGCTCTCACACTCCCCACCTATTTTTAAAGCTGGCAACACCTTTACGATTGCCATAAACGTTTTGCACATTTTTTATCGAAACATGGTCATCAATTGCTTCCTGCTACGATCTATGTTATAATTTTACTAAACAACTGTTGGCTGCCATTTACAACTTATGGATGAAAAAATTGTTGTCTGCTTTTAAAGTATGAACGTGTTAATAGTTCACCATTAGGGCCGGCGCTCACTGCCGTCATAGCATAGCAAAGCATTTCTTTAGTAATAAAGCTATTTTGAATCTTATTTCAAGGATGTCAAAATTCAAGTTAATTTATTACGGTACGCGATGGCGCGGCGCGTTGTGAAATGACGCGGCATGCCGCGGGATGCTACAGCATGCCGCGTTATTCCACAGCATGCCGTAGCGCAACGACACAACCAACTTCGAATCCGCGCGGAGCAAAACTGATACCGGAGTGGTTGGGCTTTCAGCGATGCCACGACATGCCGCGGCATGCTACGGCATGCTGCGGGATGCTACGGCATGCCACGGCATGCTGCAGTTGAATCTGCTATGCTATGACGGCAGTGAGCGCCGGCCCTTAGCGTTACTTTAATTAATTGTATAGATTTATACTACAATCACTTGATGAAACATTATTCGATATGGATTATACAAAAAGCAGTGTTTTGTAAGTGGTGCTACGCATGATTTGTTCTGCATTTTTATATAAGTACTTCAAAGGGGCTTCCAAAGACTAATCGGCAGATCTGAAATAAAAAGAGGCCCGATTTTTTAAAAAGTAAGAATGCTTATCGATATGTAGTTTTATAAGGCGACCCGTTGGAAATCTGTATTTAGCTCATTTCTGTAAATTTTTGAATAAGATTCTTATTTCATGTTCAACCATATTTAATATTGATTTGTGTAAACAAACCTTTAGCTATTTTAAGTGATTACTATTTAAACTGCCTCGTGGTCTTGCGGTACAATTATGTCCCGTTCGATCTCGAGGTCCTGGGTTCGATTCCCGGGTCGCGCAGTGTTATTGAGTTTTTCTATTAGGAAATTCTCAGTAGCGGCACGGAGTCTGGAAATGTATCCGAAAAACGGCAATAGGCTCGCGTTGTTAATTGCGTGGGACTGAATACATACTGGCGAAATGTGGGTGTAGTAGAAGTACACCTCTGCCTACCCCTTATGTATGTATGTACTATTTAATAACGGTCAACATTCCAAACGTTTGATAAGTACTTTCTATACATGAATTATTTTATTAGCGAGTAAACATCACATGGACACACACATCTATCAATATTAACATGATGACTAATGTACTTCGTTTGAGGTGCTAGAGCCGTCGACCCTTGTCCAGGAAGTATTTTAACTTGTGGAGTCTCGAAAATTGAGATTTAAATCTCTTAATGTGTATGTATTTGATATATCGCCATCTTTCATACATCTTATTCTGACTTGAAGAATCTCTATACATCTAAATGTAACCGAGTCAATATTAACTAAAAGTAATACCTGTTTTTCATATAGTTAGACCTAATCCCCATAATAAATAAATTAAATTGTTTTTATTACCTAAATTCTAATTAGTCTAACATCACTTTCATGTTGTTCTTTTATGATTTTTGTAGGAATCACCAGTATGATCCATTAATTATGCTTAGCATGACCTTTGTTGTACCAATCATTTTGGAAGATTTTTTGTCCAAGTCAAGTTAAAATGTCTCGATAAGCTTGTATTTCATTAGCTTTAAGATATTTACGAATTTCCATGGTACAAAAATATACTGCTATTGTTAGAAAAATTGTTTTATTTTACTCCTATTTTAATCTGAATGAAGTCAAATTTGAAAGAGTATTAATTAGTAAAAAAGATATAATAGTTTTGATTTTTGAAAACATAATCCATTAATTAGTGAAGCAAATGCTATCTTCTTCTTCTTCTTCATCAACCCATATACGCCCACTGCTGAGCACGGGTCTCCTCTACCATTGAGAGGGTTTAGGCCATAGTCCACCACGCTGGCCTAGTGCGGGTTGGCGGACTACACACCTAAGAAATTCCTAAGAGCTTTTAGGTGTGCAGGTTTCATCACGATGTTTTCCTTCACCGTCAAAGCAAGTGATAATTCAATGTGAATACACACATAACTTCGAAAAGTCAGAGGGGTGTGCCTGGGGGTTCGAACCCGCGACCGTCGAGATTCTCGACCGCGCGCCCAAACCTCGAGGCCATCACTTTAGAAATAAATAAAACTCCAAAATGGTTAATAATTAACTTTTATTCGTTAATTAATACATTAAGACTTACATTCAAACTACATACAGGTGTCCAAAAAATCATATGACGGGCTCTGATAAAATACTGAAAGATTTTGGAGCACTCTGTCAAAGCTTAAAATGCTGACATATTCACTCTTACACAAGCGCCATGATTTTTTTAATATAGTCTTCATTTCGTATTTTTGCCAAGAGTGGCATTATTGTCTCCCTTTTTGTCTTATAATTTTCGAAGAAAATAATCTTTCAAAATTACACAAATCATTTCAATGTGGCCTTTTCTAAGAAAGTTAATATCTTCCATGTTGTTGGTATGAAAATTATGTGGCCAGTGTTAATTTAGGTGTAATTTCGTTTACAGAAGGATATTAAAACCTTGTCAAATTCTTTCAATTATTTCCATTCAAAAGCGCTTTGTGTGAAAGTGATCGCGTGTTAAGATGTAGTGCACACGCTGTACAGTCGCAGTCAGCCTGTAAATACTTATGATAAACAAAAAGACTTACAAACTAGTTATGTACCTATATTAAAATATATTCTACAAAACTAAAGATATCCATTGTCACACTGGAGATCTTTAGCGACTGAGAATGTGATACAAAGAAAAAAATTAAAATATAAGTAATATTTCGAACGATAAGTGTTTTTTAAGGTGTCTCAAAAAATGTCTTAGGAAGATGTGGTTTTCGAAATATTTTTTACAAATATATTTTTTTATTTTTATTCAGTTTTTTATTTTTTTGTATTTTTTTAGTTTTCCGCTCTAGCCCGGATAGGGTGAATAATACACGACGACAAACATATATACGTAATAATATAATGTTAAAAGCAAAAAATGTATTATTTCTACAAAATCAGTTTTGAAAGATGAAAACAAAAATTGTTGCCACATTCAAGCATTCAAAGCTGAAATGGTAGAAATTAAAGCATGTTGATGCAGTTTTCTCCCAATTTTAGTGAATCGATTCAGATGACAGCTAAACATCGATACAAATGAATAAATCGGAAGAAATTAGCATCAACAACTATTTATATTAAATACAAGTAAATATACTAAGATAACATCTAATCTACTAACTTGTTGGCGCCTCAAATTCTAAGCAAAGCCCGCGTGTGATATCAAATTAAGTGCATTCAAATACTGATATTTACTACTCATAAAAACGAGTTGACATCCGCAAACTGCGAAACACGCCTACGAGAAATTCTACAGTGGTATTACATTGAGTTTGTAAACATTATTAGGGGGGAGGGGTAATCTATGATCGATAAAAAAGGATTATTGCGGGGTGTGGTAGTACTGGGGGTCTACTTCATGTTGTAGTACAAGAAGATGTAGTCCGGGTTGTTGAGGCTGTGCGGCATGAGGTAGGAGTGCGGCGCGAGCGTCTGGAACCCGAGGAACATGAACGTGCGCAGCAGCGTGGCGCAGTCCGCGCGGGACTTCAGCACGCAGATGATGCAGCTGGAAATACAATGGTTGTTCATTAGTTTGTATATAAAGTAGCGTAAATGGCGATGTCAGGGTGTGTTTTGTAAATGTATGATTATAGTTTAGATTAAATGAATTTTTAAAAATAACTATCTAAATATTCAAACGACAATTATTAAGCTTTTTTCGGCTTTGTAACAATTTACCTAATGGTCTAATATTATGGTATTGAGCCAAAGGCAGCTTTCCAAAATACAAACATTTACAGCAATTTTTATATAATTAAAGTTTGTCAATATAAAAGGAATATTTTGTTCGATTTCACTTTAATTGCTAAATTCATAGATATAACCATTATAGACTATAATATTGACTACGCTAATCACAAACTAAACATTGAATCTAGTGAAATTGGCACTTCCTCAAATAAAAGATACAATAAACCATCCCAGCTGAGATGAGCTCTACAGATTGAATATGGCAGTATGTATGTATGTCCTTACTTGTGGCAGGCGAGCCTCTCCTCCGCGAAGTCGAGCATGAGCATGAAGCTCTCCTTGCTGCCCGCCTGCAGCACGCCGGGCATGCGCAGGTAGATCGTGTTGCCTTGCACCACCTGCAATACAACACGGAAATAACATTAATACAAGTTAATTAAAACCTGATACAGTCTAACAAATTGGTATCGATATTAGGAAATTTGTCATAAGAGAGGCCTATGTCCACTTGACGAATTGAGGGCTGATGATGATGATTAGAAAATTGATTGAGTTAGTTAGCGGTTTTTAAAGAAATTACTTAATTTCATATGCCCTATTTGTCTAAGTGTGGCATAATTTAAATAGTATTAGCTTATAAATACGCTTTATTAGTCAACATGTTTAAATTAATAATAAAGTATATTAATAATGCATTTCCTTAATTGCATTTAGATTTATGGATAACATTTCTGTAATCTCTTATTACAGATGATTATATATAACAAACGTAGCCAATTACAACTTGGAACTTGCAAATAATTCGGGCTGTATTCTCATTATGGCGATGGTTAATTTACTAAAACTGTTTCGATGTCATTAAGCCGACATTAACTAGACTGCACACGAATTAGGTCTTTGCACGTAATGTTGTAAAACAGACCGACATAGGTCACGTTATCTCGAGTCACTGCACTCGGCAAATACAACTGGAAACTGCATTTATATGTCAGTTTTGTTGTTAATTGTAAGTTATGTGTTTTAATTCTTTGGTAATAGTTTTAATGTTGCTAATGGGTAATAATAATGTGGGCGTTTACTCTTCATATTTATAGAATTAAATTTTGCGTTAGTTTATTTAATTACAATTTTAATATTTGAATTGTTGATAAAAAATTTAGAAACCACCAAATGTATTTCCAATTAGATTTGACAAATGCTATGCAGTTAAGTAGGAATAATCTAAACTTATTAATTTGAAACAGAAATTAATTTGATTAGTCTTTTTTTTACACTTTGAATTATAAAAAGCCAACATAATTTGACAAAAGTAAATAATTTTAATACAGACTTACAATTTCTTGCCAGAGTATACGAATAATAGCCTTATGTTAGTTACGAGATAAGATATTGCAGATGTGATGCAACATTAGTGAGGCGAATGACTCCAAAGTGCAACAATTTCGATACATGTAGTTACATTTCCAGATTGTAATGTAAAATAAAGTAGACCAGCGTTGTGGCCAAGGGCCTAATCTTTTAAAGTAGTAGAACCCGTAAATGTGTTCTGAGAATCTGGTACTTTAGCCTGTCAATAATGGCAGACCATCACGAATTTAATGTAATTATCTCCTAGACTCAATCAAAACAGATGAAGTACTTCTTTAAAATTTGTCTATTTCTCGTCAACTGCAAACACATAGACATTTAAATGTACGACGTAATTTGACCACCCATATACTTAATATGAATCTTCGTTTATAAGAATGAAATTCAAATAGCCCGGAATCTACTCTGTTGTGCATTCCTACACCGCACAATCCGTTGTTATTATTTCACCGAAGAATTCTGTCTTCTCATTTTTCATTATATAAACTCGGCAATATGATTCTACAGATACAAAGTCTGATAAATGCGTAATAAACGAGGGCAAGGTTATGCGAAGGACATGTGAGTTGGCGAAATATTCCATAACTAATGCACGGCAGAGATACATGCTGCCAATCTGTTTGTTACATAACCAATTGAACAACGTATGGACAATTTGACGTCGTATTATAGAACTTTTTTTCTATTTCTGTCTTAATATGAACTTATTAAACAGTTCAGTACGTCATGTAAATCAGTATAAGTCATCGTATTAACTATGTTTTTCCTTGGGCAATTAAAATTAATCGATTCGAAGTGAGATACACGAGTACTTGTGATAGCAACTGTGGCACAAGTTTAATGGTCCATATTCATATGTAATATTTAAAATATAAAAAATTGTTTATCTGTCTCTAGAACATGAAGGGCGAGGTCAGTTGTTCGAGTGGAATGAATGGTAAATGACAGACTCAAGACTAAATATTTCCGATTCTTATGCCTCAAGACTCGTCTTTTAATATCAGACTAGGATTAGACGGATAGAAGACTATGGTAAATGTGACTTATAAAGTACAAAAATGTTGCAGCGTTACTTACAGCTTCCCAGCGAGTGACGGTGGTCTCAGTGAGATAGATTTTGAACTCAATCTTTACTGGGCGCCGCTCTTTGAACTCCAGGATCTTGCTGATAGTCTGAACAACAAAATAAATATAAACTTATAGTGATGGAACTATAGGGTGTATAGCTAAGGGGATACTTCCCCTTAGTGGTATTATATTGAACATTACTATGTTTGAACATTGTGGTCAAGTGGCTAGTCTTCATACATAAATAACTGATGTTACACTTCTTTACATTTTAAAGGAACCTTAAGTAAAATGATCAAATCCAAATAAGTTTCTAATTCACGAGTCAGAATAGCTCCATTGCTGTTTATTCTTTACATGTTGCTTGTAACTTTTCTACTCTAGGCTGTCGTAGTTGACCAAGACCACTCTTAACAAGAAGTCCAGAAATGACAGCTATGGACTAGCTATAAAAAGTAAAACAATATAAAAAGTGTGTGTGTACCTGTTCCTGGTCGCGGCGGTACTGCAGCGGCGCCGCGCGCTCCGAGTCCAGGCTCTCGGAGCTGCTCGACAGGGACGTCGCGCTCGACCATAGCAAGGCGCTCAACAAGTTATCTGCAACAAATTGTTAAGTATACCACACAATTACAATGCTCGATACATGCTACATTTTGCAATTAAAAAAATAACTATATGCTTTAGATATTAATTCTTATATGTCATAGTGAAGATCATCTCATTTTTAATCACATGTCTTTTTTGTATAAAGAGGCCATCTTTAACCATTCCATAACTAACAACATTAACTAAGGAATCTAAAATTTGAATCCCTAACATTAAAGAATACCAAGAAGTTTCGACACATCGCTAAGAATACAACGGAATAAAGGAAGAATGAATAGGACGTCCTCTGGCTAGTGGAGTGACGATATTTCCAAGGTAGCTGGCAAAGGTTGGATGAGGAGGGCCGAAGATCGAGCCCAGTGGCGTGCCATAGGAGAGGCCTATGTCCAGCAGTGGACGGGAAAGGCTGGTGATGATGATGAAAGGAACAATGTAAGAGACTTACGGTTGTTGTCGTCGTGGGTGGGGGTGGATGGGGTAGCGGGGCTCGAGGCCCCGCCATTCACCCCTCCGGGCGGTGCTGGGCCGACAGCCGGAACATCAGGACCACCACAGAGGCCCGGCGCCCAGGCACAGCGAGAAACACTCGGCGTCCGACGCCGACAGAGCCGAGCGCTTGCCTCCCGCCCCGGTCTGGGAGCCCCCGTCGCCGCTGCAATTAACAATACAACATTCGTTATATAAGAGTATTTAAACATCGTTCGAGCTATGATGTATTATATTATTATGGACGAGGTATTAGTTAAAATAATTAAAGTAAAAATAGTTTACATCATTAAGAAACATGAAAAGTTGCTGTACTCTTAGTAACCATGTATTGTAACGTATTCATATTTTCTGACACTGATAGTATTGGTTTTGGGTTATTATTGGTTGAATTTAAAGAGATGGCGAAAGAAGCCAGTTTGAAGGTAAATTGTGGTAATGTATGATGTATCAGATAAATAAATGGTTTTTATCTAAAATCACAAGAGAAAATGTTCCTTATAAAATTTCCTGTTTATTTAATTATTTCATATAAACCACATGTACCCCTTGATTATTATAATATGATAATCAAGTATAGTTGGGGAGTCTTTCACTACAAACTTTATGCGTTTGCAAATTTGGATAGAATACGACGCGCTTACATATATGAATTAAGTTTTTTATAATTCTATTAGTGACCATGCTGGCACAATGCCATTTTACAAAGGGCGAACAAACAGTAGAACCTATATTAGGTATACCTTGTAGCACTTTAAATCATTGTACACGTAGTATGAATGGATAATCAAACAAGCTTCTAAAAGTCTCAGAATAGACTGTTGCACAGTTTGTTTCTCATTGTATTTCAAACGTTCAACGTGTACGTTTGAGGTTTTAATAAAGTTGACAAAATAAAGGTTTTTCTTAAATTAATTAAAAATAATAAAAATACTTTGTCTTGCTCAATCAATTGCTTATGACGTTAGACAAAACTAGATAAAGCAACGTGTAAATATAAGTAAACTTTATACGCTAGATCTACAATAAGAAAAAATTTAAGAATGTTTGCATATCATTCTAGAACTCCATAGTTTGTGCTTCAAAAGCAAATTATTACCTAACTCATTTGTACACTCCTACGTATAAACGATTATGTTGTTGTACCTACACCCAGAAACAAGTGAAAGTAGACTCGACTAGCGCAAGGACGCGTCCGAACTCCGAAGCTGTTCGGTATCGAACGGAAAATTCCTAGAAGTTCTATTAAATGTAATGCCATACCGTTGTAACGGTAAACGAATTTCACCGAAATGCGAAATAAACCTTTTTGAAGTCTGATATCTGTTTGTTTAATTTACCGAGATGCTTAGGATTTTTTTAATTTCATAGATTTCATTATGAATCATTAATTTTTTTTTCATTTCATTCAAATATTATAAGTATTCGGTATTTAGGGCATGTTATTACTAGTTTAGTCTTATAAATAAGACACCGAGAAGGCTAGCTTAAGTTTCTAGAATCTTCTATGCGAAATATGCTTCATAAACATTCTCTCATTTCTTCAAATAGCATTTCTCCGTATCACTATTTACCCGTTTTTATCTCTTCACAGTCATGATCGTTTCATGTCATTGATATGTTAGAAACGTGACAATGTTTCGCGAGGCACAGTGTAGGTGCAAAGGCGTCATTCGTGAGGCTTTATCACTTTAGTGTGCTTAGCGACCTGCGTACTCATTCTAATTGCATGATGATAAACAAGTTATGAGCACACATGAAACTCAGGAAGTCTAGTAGAAGTACTTAAAGCCGCTAAGTGTTTTACTACCGCTAAGGGTTTGGCTTGAAGATTTTATTTTCTTTAGGAAATTTAATGAACGTATATTAATCATTAACTTGAGATCATTAACAGTCATTAACTTGAGAGTCATCCCGATTGATATTTTTAATGTGAATTGAGAATTTAAAAGTTATTTTAGAACCCTATTAATTGATATTGATTTGATTGATAAATATCAGAACAAAGAAAAATTGATGAATATAAAGAATGATTGCGACATTCCAAGTTTGTACATCTGGTAAATATTTGCATCAAAAATATTGAATATAAAAACAATATATTTTACGAATAAAACCATTACTTCGACCTCTGGTGACCCCTTATTTCATTTCAGAGAAAATGATAGGGTGTTTGTTGCGGATTAGCATACTGTAAGTACACAATTTCAAAACTCGTTACGTTGTCATAGTAATTACTTAAGATCATTATGTAATGACATCATAGTAATAATAATTAAAATACGTTTGATAAGCACGTTGTGATTGCGAGACACATCGTAATACGAAACACTAATCGGGAACGACGGTCCGAATAATAAACTTAATTTCTAATAGATTGGCTTCAGTTTCGTTCAGGGAACTATGTATTGCAAATTATCGAAACCAGTTTACAATTAGAAGTAAAACTCAACTTTTTTTACAACAACAAAAAATACTTAAATCTCCGGACTAAGTATGTCACTTCGGCTCAGATCTTTCTAGTGATAAAACTGCGTCGTCAATTGTTTTTTTTTCGCCCAACCATAACCCAAATATTGCACATTCTTCGAGTCTATTACTATAATCGGTGCCAACAATCAAATGCCAAGCGACAATTTAGTTCTTTTTATCGCTGTTTACATACGGAGGATATGCGTTGCGGAAACATTCGCATTTTCCTCTTGACCATTCATTCAGAAATAGACTCTACACTGAAAACAGAGTTTAAAATTAACACGCATACGCATTATCATCGACGGAACGACATTCTAAAAAAGATCTCTTGTTATAAATTAAAGAATATCTTAATTAGCAGAACGGTCTGATTACAAAATACATTAATAAGGGAATTGTTTGCAAATGGTTCATTTCTGGCTCTTACCATTATAATTACAATATTCAAATAGTATTATATTTAGAATTAAAATCTTTAAATACAATATTATTTTAATTTTCGATGTTACAGATCAAACCATCGTGATATGCATTACTGTTTAATAATAAAGGTTTATTATACAGTTCTGTTCACATCCAGTTTTTTCAGCTCAATATTATAGAGAACCACATAAGCACTTTGAAGAATCGTTTACTCTAATAATACTTGATGTAGAAGTAATCAGCGGGATGCATAAAAGTCTTTTAGAAGTAAGGACCATACGACCGAATAAATTAGTTTGACTTGACGTTAAGTTGCGATTTACTCATGATAGATAAGGTATTCGATTTAATGATATATTTGGAACAGATATGTAAGTTATGGACATTGATTAGTGACAGAACAACAACTATTAAAAAAAATACTATTTAAGAGAATGCTTACCAGTACACCTTGATGACCATTTTGACGGGGGAATGAAATTTTGTACTAACAAAAAGAGCTACAGCTAAATTTAAATAAATATATCACAACGGAACGGAATGTTATCAAACAGTATTAAAGATAAAAAATAAAAATCTTCTAATTAAAAAATGTAGAACCGATTTTTTATTGGCAACTTTTGAAAGAAGATCCTTATGCTGTATGCCGTATACAGCATATTATTATTTGAAGGGAATATGAAATTAATTCCGGTTTTTGTTTGTAGAATACGTGCGGTCCGAACGATACGCTAATGAGCACTGGTCCAGCCGGCAAATATTCCTGTCGAATATAAACAGAGCCTTGCCAAATACGAAAATAGAACTGTCTTGTGCGAAATGCTACAGAAAAAGTCCATGATGGAAACAACACATTTCTTAGACGGCTCACATTGTAAACAATACAAAAAAAACTTTCAACGTCTTTTTGTTTGCTGTCTAAAATATTATTCATTTTTCTTCACAGAAATGAGAGAGAAAACAAAACGTTACACATGGAATGCCTACGTTTGTATAAGTTTATTTTGAACACTAAAATGATAAAAGCATCTGCAAAAGTCGATTTGTGATCATCAAGATTAATTTGTGGTACAAAAGACCTCACGCATACCTGTCTGAATGCGATAAAATCGAAAACTACCGTAGGTACTGACTTTCACACTGCTTTATAGTGGATGTCACGAGAAAGGCTTAAGTGTTTCGTTCAATAAATTTTAGTGGTTCGGTAAAGCTCTATCGATTCGCCCGATTACATAATATTTACTCTCAATAAAACCTTCTATGGATACTCTAACATACCTCCTCTACGATAAACAGTGTTAAGGGAGACATGAGCTAGTAAACAGACTTCATAAATTTTGTCTTAATATGCTTTAACCTAAGTTGTAGAATCATAACTTTATGTAAGGGGTGTCGCTGATAGGAAACTTTACCTTAACATTAAAAAGTGAAGACTGTTGCCAAAAACACTTTCTCTAATTCACGACATTGGCCGGTGTATTGTTGTTTTGGCCCGAATGTGCGCTAAGCTTGTATTTCAACACGCTCAAATTGGCTTGATGAGACGAAAACAAATGGATGTTTAAATATTAACTTTCATAACAATTGGCTACTGGCTGAGATATGTACCTACTTTTAAATCATAAGTGGAGACTCATTTTCTACGTAGATTTATCCTAAAGTTTTAAAAAGGCTTTATGAACCTAACAAGATAATTGACTTTTACAAAGTGCGAGTTGACCAAGACATAAGTACTACTTTACTTACTTACTTTTTTTAATATCGTTTATCAATAGAATTAACTTATATGGCAAAGTATTAAATGTTCGTGAATATAGCAGATGAGTTTTGATAGCGCTTAGCTTATCTTTTCCTTCTCAACGTTCGACAGCCTTGTGACCTTGCGCCTCACATCTATGCTATCGCTACCATTTTATTAAATTATCTCCTTACAGCGTTGGCTTTACAACTCGTGTATATTTTGGTGAGAATATGCTATTCTCGTATGGAGCCGCTTTGCGTCACACTCGGTTGAATCATTGCCATTTTGTGCGGGAGATGGTATTATGGCCATTGTTACTATTTGTTCTTTTCGTGGCTATTGTTAGTGTTCGAAACATTACGACTTAATCGGTCGACGAATAATCGTACCATATAACATTATGACTACGCTTTTATAATACCGCTTTCGTTCAAACTTTTGGCCGCGTGGGCCATATTGGTAAAAATGATCTATTCTAATGTTTATGTTGTATTAATGCCAAATTTAATAGTACGAAGGGGCGACGTTATCGTTACGAGCGATTTGTAAGAAAACCTTAAACTGTATGTAATCGATATCTAAGCATTTTATTAAACAGGCTCTAGCTACATAAAATAAAACATCTTATTCGAGAAACACTATTGCTTATGACGTTATAAATTATATTGCTGTCATGTACAGTGGTTTATCTGCATTATTAAAGCGTGGTCGTCCACGTGCCGGCACAGACACCGATAACAACGCCGAACACGTGCTCATATCATGAAATCCCAACGATAAATGAACACAAAAACCCAAACAACAATCACGTGAGCCGCCATCTTGACATGACCAGTGTTTACTTTTTATTTTTATCTGTAGCCGGGTGAGGCGTGGTTGTCGCGTCACCGATTCTCTTGGATATTGGCCAGATGGAATTTTTTAAAGAAATTTATAAAATAAAAATAAAATTATTCTTTATATGAATCACAAGGCATACACCGTATATGTATCTATACAGGGTACTCAAATATTTATTCAGTAATTATTTAAGGACGTAAGGATTACTAGTTCTTCGTTTTGCCCACGCATTCCTCTGTTCTATAACCGTTACTGTTGAAAAAGCAATTAGCCAGGCATGACAGTGACGAATGAAGCTAGTATTCGACTCCCCGATTTAATGATGCACTTTAGCCTGCTTGTTGTATGAGACGTAAAAAAAACAAACAATAAAAATAGTCTATGATACTGTTGAGTGCATTATGGAACAGTAGGTAGATCACAGTCAAACTTGCCAACCTAGAATTTGAAATCATTATACCTAACATCTGATAACTTTACCTGAAGTAACTTTACTGCTTAAGGAAATATAAAGTCTTGGTAAACCCAAGTTGTTAACAATGGCCAATAAAAGTAAAATGTTTTTACACTTTTAATAATCTCAATCAATTGCTGAGATGAATCGGAGATGCTCTAATTGCATACTTTATTTATGTCTTTTAGCTCACTATTTTTTGTGTCACTTAATTATTGCCATTTCATGGGCAACAGCCACGTCATAGGAAAATAAAGCCTTGCAGCGTCATACTATTAAAATAATGCGTTTCTTCTTTCCCAGTACGAACGTATAGTATGTCGGAAACTCATAATGATTGATGAGTCACATATGAACGACGCATGTTGATAACTATTTTGTGATTAATCGATAAAAGTGTCATGACTTTTTGTATTTTTACTTTATTTATTTAGCACAACCAAATCACGTATCGTTTATTAAACCTATTCATTGAATCTTCTCAACTTCATTTGACTATTTTATTAACTAAAAAAAATTAAAACAGCAAACCCCAAACTAAATTTAAAAAAAATCTAAAAAGCGGCGAAATAAGTGGAACTATATTCAAAAGTATATTTCAGATTTCCGCTTTGATGTATATAGTTTTAATGCTTCATTCACTTATTGTTACAAAAAAATCATCGGCAAAATTTGTAATCTTTCTCTTGCAAACAGCTCTTAGTCCTTCAATTCTTCTACATTAAAGACTACCAAATAATAACCTAGCTTACGATACTTAATACTGGTGTGCCGAGGTCTTAGTAATGCTAGTGATACAAATAGTAACATGAGTAAAAAAATAATTATATCTAGTACGTACAATACTTTGATATCACCTTGAATAACATTACCAAGCGTCGTTAATACTAATAGCATATCGATCGATTCAATAGAATCACTATTGCGTATTTTTCACACTTATTAAATTCCTTACTTTGATTTTAACCTAATCTTGAATCATAGTGCTAGGAATGACGGATTAAATTAGTTAGATTTATGGATTAAACTTAACATGTCCACAGTTGAAGAAATTTTGAAAGTACTTTAATAAACTGACAAATGGGCTCTTGTTAAGATGTTAAATCCCGTTTTATACACGAGAAATATTAGCAAAGTTTCATTTTATTCGACCTTTCCAGAACCACTGTCCGAAAAAATGTGTCGATTCGATTGGTAAAGTATACTTAATAACCATATTTCAATATTTTTCAGCATTCTGTATGCTACTTGTAAATCACATTCTATGGCTGGACAACATATTAATTCGGTTACTTAGGCATTCCCGTATCAAAATGTAAATTGTTTTTTTTCATTACAATGCGTAAAAAATTAATCAACTTCAATATACATATTTGTGAAGTAACCGTGTGGTTATAAATCGATAAAATAAGAAGACACAAAAGTTAATTTGTTTTTTATATACGGTCAACGTGCTCGAATGGATATTATTATTTTTTTTACGCTCCAATGTAGTCTTCATCTAATATCAGAGAATCCATTATGGATGAGTTAACCAATACATACACCGACCTACAAAACTAATACCAGCAGACCATACAAATGTTTACCCATGAGGCTAATGAACTTCTAGCGAATAATGTCAAGAATTAAGCGTTGCGACATTCTGTTATCAAATTGCAAATTTTAACTAGTTTGTACCTACTAGAAACAATATTTGAACAAAACCCAAAACAATTCAGCCTGTTTTGCTATCAGCGCTAATAAATGAATATTCAAAAACTGATAACTTAAACTATGAAACCGTTGAAAGGCTCCTTAAGACAAGTCAAATAGCGTCAACAAAACATTTTTCTTTTTCGTGTTGCTGGCTAAAGTAATTAGTTGGAGTGGTTTACAAAAAAAGAATGCGAGATTTTTCTAGAAACTTCGCTTCTAACGCCATGACAATATCATCAAAAAGAATCATCCAATTCATACAAGTTAACACGTTAATCTTGATTATCGTCAACAAACACTTAAACCAATGATGATGTTCTGCTTCGTTCCAGAGTTACGTGACGGGCTGGTTTTTATCTAGCTATACTGACTGTATGTAGAAATCCATAAATAGCTTTATATAGTTTATAGCCTGAAGACACAATATACCTATTTTCTGATAATGTAAGAGTTTCGCATCTAGGTCATCTGTCACTGTTATCATACATAACAAACTACTCGACTAGGTCGGTGTGAATAGTGCCTATACAATTATTCTGGTAGTACATAGAATGCCCGACTATCATATATCTGCAAATAGTTAACTGCAGTGACAGGTGACCCGTTTCACAACTGCTGGCAGCGACAGACTTCGATCGAGTTTTATTTTTATCGTTCGCATTTGGATCTATTGATGACCGAGTAAGGACAGTTATTTGTTTATTACATTTCATACTAGCGTACCTGCTGGAACTGTTCTGTATAAACTTGAAATCTATTAGCCGGTATGTGGCGAAAAACCGGAATTCCGATAAAAGTGCCTCTCATAGAGCTCTATAGGCATGTTTATATCAAATGACAAACAATTCATCTTTCCAAAAGTAATTAATCTTTATCTCATCGTCATGTCGACATACAAAGGGAAAATCAATATGAATGACTTATTCAAAAATCCAAAGGACAAACTAGATCGTCATTACACACCAGATCACATTATATTTAAAAAAGGTTTTAATGCGTTAAAACGTCTTATTAGACAGAAATGGCTCGTTCCAGGAATAGCAAAAATGGTGGAGATGTTTATTCGAACACTAACAATACCATAATACACAACAAACACCTTTATCATTATCACACAGATAACGCCGAATGCTTTTTACGATACATAATCGTGTGATAGTGACTATGATCAACATTCGGAATAAAATTATGGTTTTGTTTATTTTTTTTTAAAGCCTGTTCTTTTCGCTTCGAATACTAGGTTGACATGTTGTCACATACACATTTAATGTGCTATAGCAAAAGTACACCAAATATTTTTAATGGGAAGAAATTACAAAGGAATAATTTAGGTAATTAATGTCATGACTCAAGCTTACAATAATAAATGACTACACTAAACTGAGTAAGCTACATTTGACTATGGTTTCATCCTCGTGGATGAAACCTGTTTTCATGTAATGGCCGTCCATTACATGAAATCGGGATAAGTCATTTGCCTTTTAAATGGGATAATATGCTTTATAAAAGTACTATTAACTAAGGAAAACTCCATCATCATGTTTTGCCTTCTTGTGAGTATTATGCATAGCACCAGGAGAATCACCAGAAGTGTATTCCTAAGCTTTCGAATCTAATGCGATTTCGCCCCAATAACTCACACTCCTGACACTTCATTGCGCCGTACATGTGTGACACGCGATTGGTTAGTGCACAATTGACGCGCACCCGGTGTGACCTTCATGCATTGTACCTTATTAATGGGCCACATCTCGATTGCAACTCCAAAGTCCGTCAATCTCGCATTTGACATTTGACAGCTGCATAATTCCACACTTGCCGATGTACATGACAATGATTAGCGCTACTGGCTGGATAGTTTTTTCTAGCGCATGACCGACAAAAGAGAAAGTAGCTCGAACGACGTAAGTAATCTCTGTTCGATTTTTACACCTACAATACCAATATTGTTTTCGTTATGTAATGGTAATAGATATACACTCGCTCCCATCTAACCGAAGGGGTAAGAAAAATGTACTCTATGTTTAATTCAGCTAAGCTGTTTATTTAGTATAAAAGAGGTCCGTTGATTGAAACATGCTTTGCTACTAACGACAACATGGCAATCTTTATTGTGGTTTACACTCCACATATTCATACTGCGTTTTGCAATTTAGAGTTTTCTTATGAACTCAAATAACGTTCGGATGCGTCGGTTTATCCTGCCGTACCAACAAAGCACACAAAATGGCGATCATATCGGTCTTCAAACCTCTAACAAGTAAGAATGAATAATGCAAAAATTTACAAAGTGGACTATACAGGGTGTATTTAGACCGTGATCGAAAACTGAGGCAGGTAATAGCGATAGTGATTACAAACCCCCTGGCATTAAAGAAAATCCCGACAAACAATAAAAATTTTGAGGTTTTCCATACAAACCACATACTTTTAGCACTGATGGTTGTATGGAAAACGTCAAAATTTTTATTTTTTGTCGCGAGTTTTAATATCGCCACTGGGTTTGTGATCACCCTCGCTATTACCTGCCGCAGTTTTCGATCACGGTCTAAATACACCCTGTATAATTTATTTTATAAAAATGCATGGCTTGTAAAGTAATTGAATATAAAAAGATGTAAGCAGGTTTATTTCCCTTCATTTCTATTGAATATAATTCCATATACATAAACAAGTAACTTGAAATGAGAATGTGGCAGTATTGAAGTACATGTGTCTTCTTCTTTTTCTAGCCCTGATCCCAGTTTATTTGGGGTTGCCGCAGTATGTTTTAGACTTCCATACATCTCTATCAGCCGGCATGTCTTCATTCACCCCTTTCTCTTTCATATCTTCAGTCACACATTCTATCAACCTTTTCTTTGGCCTTCCTCGGCTCGTCCATCCATCCACTTTCATATTCATCACCTTTTTTCCTACATATCCAAGTACATGTGTATCAATCTTTTATATGACTTCCCTTGAATCAATAATTACTTTACTATTTACCTTTATGTGGCCACTAACCAATGACACTTAATAGACTACAGTACATTTTCATTATATTAATTATAAAAAAACAGTTATTTTTATAATTGTTTGAACAAACAAGACTTTTCCTCAATTGCAAAATATATGAATAATATGATTACCAAAAGCCCCAGTGAGTGAGCATAGTGTGTAGGTACATATAAGCCATGTTATCTACATCTTGTGGAAAATCATATGATATCATAACATAACAAACTGCATTGTACGTGTTATGAAAAAGTTTGGATACTAGTTCCGAGAAAGACTATCAAGATATTTGATGTATTACTACCTACACATACTAGCTATTTACATATTCTGACACAATGCACACATAGTCATCCAACTATGAAATATGTATGTTAAATTGTAACTACACAATGTAGAGTTTGGACCATTGTTGATTAAGTCTATTACAGTAAAGAGTTTATTACTATCTCTCTCTCTAGATATTTCATGAATATTGAATAAAAGTTTAATTATATTTTAATGAACTGAATAGTTACATGAATCTTTTTATTTTCTGGCTGGCTTTGTTGTTCTTTTCTCAGAGTTAAAGCAACTACTGTGGATGATAATGATAAATTGAAATTAAATCGAGTTTACTTCTTAAGTTGGGCAATGACATAGAGTTTATTGGGAGACCTAATCCTTGTTTAACCCATTGACACCCAATGATGTACCCAAACTGCCTACTCCTTTGAGGATGTAGTTGACTATTATTTAGTTAAATTGGTACGCATGCTTTTGCATTCACCTAAAGTTATTCACATAATATACATACTAAGTACATGTATGCCGATGATAACAATGCATCACATGTTTGCCTTATGTTATAAAATGTTTAAATTTTATACTTGTTTTGCAAATGAAATGAATTGTTTTATGATGAGTTTGCAGTGGAAATCTACCATATTAAACAACTTTACTAACTAAATAATACAGATAACATGATATGTTCCATCTATAAAATCTCCATGTTGGTAAGATTAGATTGCTCTGTATACAGGAATTAAATTATCTTAACATGAGTCTGCTTGTAAAAACACCACATCTACATATTCATATATGTACAAATGTTGTTTAGTATATTTTTGCATACATTATGAAAGTAGGCTAAGACTATGGAATTCTATGGCCTGCCTAGGTGAAATAGTAATTTGTTTTAAAAACTATCATTAAAAAATATGATTTATAAAGACAAAAAAAATAGAATTCTTTCATGTTAATAAAATAGATAAGAACAAATCTTACAAACATACTTTTATCCTTCGAGAAATATTTGATTCCAACAGGTTGTATGAAAAACACCAAAATGAATGAGACTGCTATGTGTAGACTGTGGCAATATTTTATATAATTACTTGTTAAGTTATCTATTAGGCATAAATTTTTCTATCAATAGTTAAATTGTAGAAAAATCTAGAAATTATGATTTCAAAATTAACTGCTTCTATATACTCCCAAACACATAAAAATCTATAGATCTTTATTTCACTTCACATGTCTATTGCTGATCTGATTTTGATGAACTTTGATATAGACAAATATGACAGTAACAAACTTCTATCAATTGTGAACAACATCTTGATAAATGTGAAGGAAGTTAGAGACAGTCAAAGCCAGTGAAAAAAATCAAATGTATGTATTTGTCAAAATGGCACTCTATATTATGTATAAAAATCCAGTTCAATAAAACTAGTCATTTTATCTCAAAACAAAAGTGTTGAACAGTATGTTTAAACTGTGGCTGATTTGATAAGATATAAATCACAATGATACCTACAGATATTGTCTCGCTACATTCAGAAAATGGATGAATAAAACCTATAGCTAAAATTACTAATTCTTAAGTGTCTAACTTTTGTGTTGTAAGTCAAAATATTGACATACTGGTGAGTATGATGAATTTATATTACTTTTGTTTGTGAATTATTCCTAATTTACTAGTTACAAATTTTAATTTCTTGCATGGTATCCCAAGATTGGGATATTTCTGAACTCTTGCTAATGGCAGTATAATCAAACCCAATTCTTCTTAATATATTGTTATTAGTGTGCTTTTCTGACAAATCAGAATTTCTTGACAGCTACACTGGATCACAAATATAATAAATTGTTATGCTTTTGCCTAAAGAGTGAGGTTACTTTTCTTATAAATGTTTATTGGTTGTACTCTCCTAACAGTAATTACCCGCTTCTTTCATAAAGTCATATTGGAATGTCATAATTATTATTCTAAATGTTTAAGAAACTTTATGTTCTTAATTTATAATGTTCAGAGAGTAAAGTAAATGTTATACAACAATGAAATGTATTTACTGTAACAATACAATTTCGTATCATTGTATCAATGACTTTTATAATTTCAAATATTAAAGTCTAAGATGAGCAAAATAACAATTAAAGGATACATTTCAAGTATCACAACAAAGGATTAGATACATTAAAACCGAACTATGACATGAGGTAAGAAAAGTTTATAAATGTCTAATAGAAAATGAAGATTTTTGACATTGGTAAACAGTGCAATCATTTAATAAGTAAAATGGCCCCTAGAGCGCGAAATGACCTTGATAATTAACCTTAAATAAAATTCTCTGCAACGAAAAAGAACTAACACATATCGCTAGTGCTATTGCAAAATGAAGGTAACTTGATGACGTATTGCCTAATACTAGGAAATGCTATTCAAAATGTCCGAAATTACATAAAAACACACGAAGAATAGAGAAATAACGTTCAATTTAAACAAACATCTTAGACAACCTGTTTTATTTGGATACAATGGAGGGTAAATATGTAAAAGTACTTACGAGTAAATCTTCTTTGCGATTTTACTTTCCGTTTCAATTGGTTGGCCGTCGTAGTAATTACTAATACTACTACTACAATTTAACTGTTGTATTAACATCATCTTGACGAGACGTAGTTAAGCCTTCGAGAAACTCAAAAGAAAAAACACGGATAAACCGCTGGCGAGTTATTGCGTAGTTCACAACACAATGAATACAGTGTAAGCGAAATAATATGATTAGGGTAGATCGAGCGGGGTTGCCAGAAAATAATTCCGATTTCTACTATACGCGCTACTTTAAATAAATCGAAATCATGTCAAAAAATAATTCTACGCTTTCAATAAACTTGTCCATTGCTTTACTGTCATTAATATTTAGGATCATTTTAACAACATCAATTAAATGTATAGTTTAGATTAATATTATTAATGAAAGGAATATTAAATATGTTTTAATAAAATCTAAAAATGTGTTTTAATAAAATTTCTGTACTACCACTTTCAGAGTTTTGAAATTTTCTCGGTAGGTACAAAGTTTTTGAACTTGTAACCCCAAAATGTAGAGTCATGAAACGAGAGCGAAAGGTATAACCTTGTAAGTGGCAAGAAACATCTGACTACAAACAAAATATATAGCACATGGTCCGTTTTGATTTAGCAGCGTAATAGAATTTGGCTGCCGGAAATGTGACGTATTTTAATTCGTTTCATTCTACGCATGCTAAATATAATAATAAAAATAAATAAACAAAACATAGAGGTCATACAGCTGTGAGTGTAAGCTGTAAAAGGAGTAGAACTTACCATTTACTAGATATTAGCGCAGGCATACTACTCGTTGACGACTCAATATTTTTAAACCTTTCTTGTATCATATAACTGGATGCCGGCAAGGCACGTAACGTCATTACTTCACCTTCGTTTACACTTCACGACACAAGCACTGTCTTACAGAGACATTAGTTTCTTTAATTGGTTGCACATTAAAATCGCTTTCACTGTAGTATTTTCTAGAATAATACTGGTTCGTGTAAAACGACATTCAGACTTGAAGGCGCGTTCTCTACTACCGATTTCTCCGCATTGAACGCTATGGTACTATATAAGGGTAGGCATTCTCATTCCCCTGTATTTAGGGGATGACCGCGCGGCTTCACACGGGTGGAGAAATTTAAAGACGAAAAATCAATACATTAACTTTTTATTTTACCTCATAATTATTACAGATTCATGTATTTCGTCATTATAATGCTATTATAATAATAAATCTTCTTAAACAACCCATATACGCCCACTGCTGAGCACGGGTCTCCTCTACCATTGAGAGGGTTTAGGCCATAGTCCACCACGTTGGCCTAGTGCGGGTTGGCGGACTACACACCTAAGAAATTCCTAAGAACTTTTTAGGTGTGCAGGTTTTATCACGATGTTTTCCTTCACCGTTAAAGCAAGTGATAAATCAATTTGAATACACACATAACTTCGAAAAGTCTGAGGTGTGTGCCTGGGGTTCAAACCCGCGACCGCCGAGATTCTCGACCGCGCGCCTAAACCTCGAGGCCATCACTGCTTTTAATAAATATAATAAATAATATGTAATTATTGTTATTATAGCTAAACAACTTTATACCGAAAAACTTTGTTCGACCCAAACAATTCAATTGTATTGATTGCGCACCAAAACTAATTTTATATTTATTACATTCAATTTATACCAGTCATGTATAGACTGTAGAAAATGCGAACGCGATGTTATTTTACTTGATAATCACATATTTTTATATATGTGTGGGAGTATATTATATCAATCAATCAATCAGCCAATCGCCGTCCACTGCTGAACGTAGGCCTCTCCAAGAAAGCGCCAGCCGCCAACCATCCCGGTCTTGAGCAGCTCTCATCCATCCGTTTCCCGCAACCTTTCTCAAGTCGTCGGACCATCGTGTATAGTAATTTGAGTATAGTAAATGGAAAAAATGGATATGTCCTATGTTTTGGCCTTTTTTTTCAAAGATATGCAATACGGTCACAGGCCAACAATATTTTTTGACTGTTACCTATAAAAAAATCTGTAAGTATTAGATCTTACTTCATATTATCTAGACCAAACCGGCGTATCTACAGCTTGACAGATGTCGATATAGATATTATTATTATTATGACAAAACGATGTCCTTTTAAAAGACAATTTCAACTTAAAAAAACACCCCGTGTGTTGCTACGGAGAGTGTGCGCATGCGGGTTGCGTCACTGTCTCGTGACGTCGCATGTTTACACCCCTATGGATTCGATTGTGTTGTGTTCTACAACTTTTCTTCATATTATTATATACGTGTTTGTCTGTGGTCAATTAGAAATAAATACAAAAAGATTAAAACAAAAATATTTTTATCAAAAAATAAATTAAATAATTAAAACTTTTTTAAAAATATTTTTGGAGGCATACTGGTAACATCACGTTATCTCTCTCATGCTTATGCAATTGAGCAGCTGTGACGTAATCATTCATGTTGTGTGTCCTTGTTTAATTACATACATAGAAAATTTCTTAAAGACTAAAAATTCTCTCCTTTTAAAAATAAGACTACGATTTTTTTTATATCACTTACCAGTTTAACAGCCTATAGTAAGAATTGTCAGCAAAATTTATACTCGTTTTTAACAATCTTTAAAAACGTGTACAAATTTTTCTGACAATTGAATTAGGAGAGCCTAATTCCTAAAGAGTAAAGACAGCATACACCGATGGTTATGATCGTAATTAGGTATTCAGATATGTATAAGAGTATCGGCCCAGCGTACTAATTTAATAAAACTTATGTGGAATTATTTTGTAGAAGAAAACGTTGTATGGTAAAGCGTAATAATAAATTATCAAGCAAATTATTTTTTGTAGTAGAGCCATGTCACATTCGGACACGATTGTGATACAATTGGCCCGGCTCAGTCATCAAGCGTTTTAGTAAGACTATTTAGTACGTAAAAACTATTTCTCCCAAGTTGAGCCAATAAAACAGACTATTCAACTTCTTACATGTAAAAGCATAACTTGAAAGCTACAAACTTAGCCACACTAACGGAACGGGTTATGCTCCTTATGAGATACGAAGAGTTCTGAGTTATGAATAAGAAGGAGTTTCATGTCGTTTCGTCTCCACAGTGATGACATTTCGAAGCGGCAATAACATTGCTTAAAACTTACAATTTTAAGGAACTTGTAAAACTATATCAATAAAGAGTATTTTTACTTTGAAGATTGTCATTTCTGGGTATATAGAGATATTATACCACCAGCATATTGTATATTACCAAAATATTTCCTCAAACATTTACTGCATTTTTTAAAATTTTAATCGATAAGTAAGAAAGGAAAACTAATAGCGTTACAATTCACTTTACGATGTATACGTTGTGAAGAAATATTGATTATTTAGTAATAATCAAAGCTAGTGCTTTGAAGTTTGACCTCGTGCGATTGCCGAGGACGTCCTTTGTATTAGGTGGTTCTACGTCTACTCAGCACGGAGGACGTCCTGGCAAGGTCACTTAAATTCCTTGTGGACTTGGCAGCCATTGGATCATTTAAAGAAGTGATGCATACGAGAAGTTCTTCGATTAAAAAGGCCTTTTGTAATAAAGAAATAAAACTTCAAATAGCTTATTTTTATGTTAATTTATTTATAAATTAATAAATAGGAAAATAAATTAAGGTGTATTCGTTGCTCTATAGTTAAAGTATAGCTTAATTTCACGAGGCTTATATAAAAGCCCTTGTTAACTTATTTAAATTAATCTAAGTAATTCTGTGATATCTCTTTTCATTAATCCGAAATAAAGGCGAATGAAACTTTGAAGTGTTTGCTTCTGTGACTTAGTGCTGCGTCAATTTTTTTCTTGTTTGATTATTATAGTATACTTTTCTCCTATGCTTAAAAAACATTTCGATTATTACTTTTACCAATCAATCAACTCTTATGTATTACTCAGTCAACTTCGTTACATGGAATGGCACTAAAACGGTAACTGTAATCTTCTTTAATAAATTCCCATACGCTTGCATTAGAGATATTGTTTTTGGTTTAAAAAGCAAAGCGACTGTTCCATCCGAATCTGAACAGGTTATTTCGTTTTTCAACGGACTCTCCAAAGTCGTCTTTATTTCTTCAGTATTAGAGTTTACAATTACTGGAAGGTGCTCTTTACGATATACTTCATTTGCTTCATATTTCGGCTGGTCCTGTAGAATATCTGAAGCTTTAACACATGGTATGTGAAATGACTTCTTTTTGTTGCTGGATTTCTTTTTCGATTTTGAGTTTCTTTTAGGTTGTTCCACCTTTGGGGCAATTGGAGAATCCAGCTTAGGTTCTGGCCTTTCTAGCACATTGCTTTCTTGTTGATCCATGTTGCAAGTCGACTTTGATCTAAAGTTCTGCATATAATTTAACAAATCATCTTCAACGAAAGTATTCACCGGAATCACGTTATTGTCAACTTTGTTCTGAGTAGCATACGTCCTTTTATTTTCAAGGAGATTCAATTTATCGGTGGTTGTTTTAATTTCGTAAACCTCTTGAATGATTTTTTCACTTTTAACTTGTTCAACAATGCCACGGTCATTTTTGAATTCTTTAACAATTGTTCGCTCTGTTACATCTAACATTGTGTCATTTTGTGTAACTTTGTTTTTGTCAATTCCCTTTTCAATTTCAATTGTATTTACATTAACATTGCAATCAGTTGTTTCTTCATTTTCCTTTAAGTCGTCAATGTATTTGGTGAGTATTTTTTTCAGTACCTTTATTAGGCCAGTGACTTTATTTTTTTTGTTTGGCGGTTCTTCTTTCAAGAAGCTTATTGTAGACGTTAAATCTTCTTGATATGGATATGATTGAATGTCTGTTGGCAATTCGGAGAACTGGATTGTTATTTGATGTGTTGGAGGTAGGTCTTTTGAAGTAACAACCTAAAAAAAAACAACCAAATCTATAGATACGGTAGCTGATATAATAAATCTTATGTACAGCATTACTTTAATGACATAGCGAAGTAACCAAAAAAAATCAGAACACTTGCTTTTACACTTTATAACACCGGAACTTATTTAAAAGTATTTAAAGTAAATTTATGATTACTTCTTCTACTAAAACGCTATTACTTACAATAATAAATAGTATAAAACTGATAATAACTTACTGAGTAATATGTAGAAAGAATCAGAATCACTGAAATCAGCATTTTATGTTAAACGCTGAGTGAACAAAAACACTACACACTCTTACAGTTATCGATTTATCATTAAAAAATCAATTACAAGCGCAACTCTTATGTATGCAACTGTATTATGTAACTGCAATTTCGAAAATTGATAAATCGAGCTGCTATATCGATGCTGATAATGAATACTATTAAGTAATAACTACAGAAGGTTTAGGTTATTTTATAGCGGAGTGAGATTTTCAATGCAGGAAAACTCATTGGTATAGTTTTGGAAATTTATTTCTAGTAGGTACAGAAGTTTTTATATCGAGATTTAGGAGCATTTCTAGTTTCTACAACTCATAAATGTCGGAACTACACGCCGCATCTAATAAATGTAATAAAATATTTTACCTAATACTGTTTTTTGTAGAATATTGCTATTATACAAGGTTTAAACATTCTATAATCAGAAAATATGTGCAAAACCGAAAATAGCGAATAAATAATACCTTCTAAAACCCTAGTTTGTTATACGTATTTTATGTAATGGACACATTTCTGTCAATAATGTAACAGGTCTCGGATTGAATTACAAAATCTATCACAGGTTTGATACACAGCCAAGTCCGGGTCTGTATCTACTATGTATGGAACTAATACATAGTAGATACAGAATACATACTCCACCATTTTTTGAGGTACTAAGTTTTTTAGTTTGGGTAATTCTAATGCTTTTAATTTGTGACGGATAAAGTTATTCGATTTTGTATCAAGGGTACTTTGATGAATTACCCCGTTGTCTCAATATAGCCTTGGGCTCAACTTAAAAGATCGGTCCTGACTAGACGTATGAATGAAATATGAGATATGAGTCTTTCAATGAAACATTTAAAAAGAAACATATTTGCAAAGGGCGGGTATGATATATACCGCAACAATACCGCAGGAACAAGACTATGATTTGTTTGAGTTACACTTTTTGTATGCACTTTGTTGCCTATCAAGTAATATTTTCCCTCATTATTTTCATCGATGACATTAGTTACTAAGTGTCATAGCAGAATGTTCCATGATGTTATCACTGTGGATACAAACTGAAACTGTAGCATTTCTAAATGTTCATATAAATCAACCATAGTTTTCAACTTTCACAATTTACTTATGTGAAATTTCTATATCTATTGTTGGGTAATTATTACAAATGAAGATAGTATTACATCCATGCATTCTTGTAACGTTTTTTTTGTATAAAAGGGGAAGCAACATTATTCAAAAATTATTGTTTTGCGAAGAGACAACAGTGGAGGACAAAATGAACAGCATTGCCGTAGTTGCCTTGATTGTGCAAGCTCTGCTCTTGCAGGTAAGGAAAATATTTATTTTACTGTAATTTGAACCTTCTGCCTGCTATCCGTAGAACATATCCTCTCAGGTGTACAAATCATTGAATGTAAACTCTATATTCTTAAAACTCATATATTTTTCCAGGGTTCAACTGCCCAGTGCCTCAGAACCTGCAACAACCTCGTGGCCGCCGCTCCTGCTATCAGCCCATGTGGCTGTGGTTCCACCGTCGTCTCTCCCATGGTCTCCACAGTCCCCACTACTGTCGTGCAGGTTCCGTCCGTAGCCAACACTTTGGCCGACACTCTCTCGCTTTTGACTGTCAGCAGTCTCCTGGCTGAGACTCTCCCTCTAGGACCGGCTTATGTGGCTGGCGTGCCTGGTTGCCCACTCTCTTCCTGGAACGCACCCTGGACTGGCTGCGGCTGTGGAGGCGGCTGCGGAGGCTGCGGCTACGGCTACGGTCTTGGGTATAACGTTCTTTTGTAAATTGTTGACGAAGTTCTACATCCTTATGGTTACTTGTTGTTGTGTCTTGTTTAGTTGTGTTTATTGGTCAATGATTTTTTACGAAATATTTTGTTTTGTTCATAGCTCAAATGTTAGGACTTTATGGTTACATATCCAGCTTTATAAAACTACATAGTTCAGCAGCTAGCTAGTTTCAATGAGATATTAAATTTTACTTACGCTATTAAGATGAATGTTTATGTAATACTCAGTATGCTATGATATAAACGTCTTAACATTTAAGCTATGAAAGCCCGAGCTCGTCCTGCCTTTATATAAATATGTATATATAGAATTTTGTATAACCAACGTATCCATATATTTATATGTATGTATTTATAGCTGTGATATATATTTAACATCAACTTCATGGTAATGGAAACATAAGTATATTAATTTTCTTCTAGAAAATGCGATAATTTTTTGGCTGAAAAATTTCTTCATTTCATCAGTTTTTATATGTTTGGTTTCAACCCATTCTTTTGTTTTACCTTTGAAATTTAGTGAGTCAAATATTAACATTTGAAAATTCTAGCAAAACATTACACATTTTAGAAACGATTCGGACTTTAGTAGAGAAAATAATAAACTGTTCGTAATTGCTTTACCTCTCACGGATGATTCATGAGTACGTAAGTAAAATTTACTTTTGGAACACTAGAATTTTAACATGATATAATAATCGAAATTTCTCAGATAAAGAATTCATTTGTTCCATTACAAAATACATCATCACAGAATGCAGTTTTTATTCATTTATGTTATATAAAACATTCTCATATATATTTGTATATGTATGTATGTACTCTGATATTCTTCACAATTGTGTTATTATTATATATTTATTATTACAGTATATATTTAATGTATATAACTTTTATGTGCATGTATGTATGTATTTTTATAAATTCTTTTTTAAAAAATAAATGATTTGAAAAAATTATTGATTTCTTTTTATACTTCTTTTTTTATCCTTGTAACATGTGCTACTGTTACTGTCCTGTTACCTATTAGTTTATTATTTCGTAATCCTTAAATAGACTCTGTGCAGAATAACAAGAAAATGACTTAAAAAATGTCCATTATAATAAATTTAGATTTTTCAGGAAACCTAAAAATGTTTCGAGTATTTTTTCTAAGACACCTCAGAAGCTAAGTAAAAATTACAATAAAATGCATTAAGAATTAATAAGCCTTTCTAATTAAGGTGTATTAATTACTATAATCAGCAATTTTATTGTTTTATAGAAGCTACTAAACAGTTCGGCCTTTTAAAATATAATCACAGACTTTTATATTTCCCCGGAATAGCTTGAGTCGAACATAAGAAGCAGGTATATAAAACGCAACACTTCACACTTTTCAAGTTTTCGGCATTACATGATATTATAAGCAAGGATGGATTGTGTATAATAAACTTACATATTTCTTCCCACAAAGCTAATTTTATTTAATACTATATTTTCCACCCAAGAGTATGAATTTAATATGCCATTTGATTATCTTATTACGTACATTGTTAAGCAACAAAATGTTAAATGTAGATTGTTAAAAATAAAGTAAGTTGAATTAAACCTAAAACATATCACCATCAGCAATCATAAGAGCTCGGCCCACGGTTGACTATGGGCCTTGCCTACAATTGAGAAGGTTCAGTTCTCAGTCCACCACGCTGGCACAGTACGTGTCTGCAGTTTACCTATCGTTAAGAAAATCTTAAGAATTTTGAGGTGAGTAGGTTTTCTCACCATGTTTTCAATGATAATTAAAGTATGTAAAATTCGTTACGAATACACATAAAATTCAGCGGAGTTTACCTGAAGTATGAAACAGCATTCATAAATTTCTTAAAATTCTCCACCGTCCGCCTATACCTTGAAGCCATCACCACTTGTATCCATTATATCTCAATGTGAGTCAATTATTACATGAATATAATTAAAGACGTAAAAACTTAGGCAGACGTAGTGTAGGACGTCCTGCAGCACGATGGTCTGACAACTTCAGAAAAATGGCGGGTGGTGGATGGACGAGGGCCGCTCAAGACCGAGATGGTTGGCGCTTACTTGAGTAGGTCTACGTTCAGTAGTGCACGATTAGGCTGAGTATATACCTATAGTTAAAAAAAATAGTAAATGACATTGCAGGAAGATTGTACGTATTTCCACTATTGTACCAATAAGTGTTTATTTCTAGCGTATGGGAAAATATTTGAAGATCATCAATAATACTCATCACTACCGAGATAGGTATATTCATTAACTTAATAAATTATTGAGACGGTTATTTTATGTTTTCTTACCGTATGTATTAACATATTATTTAAACTGAAGTATTTTTCTATAAGTATATTTGTAACTTATTCATAGATACTTGTATAAATGAATTTACGATGATTACAACGACATTAAATTGTTTTGTATACAGTATAATGTCTATCTTAATAACTTAATGTAAAAAAGTAATGTCTTTACAGAAATTGTAAGTAAAAGTAGTGAATAAAAAATTCGTGTATGTAAACCATAATCCAGCACTCTGCACGAGGCAAGCATAGTAGACTGAGACTAAATCCTATTTCTGGTCATCAAGAGTCTATAGCTCGAGTTAAATATACTGTATCAAATATCATCTATTTTTCCAATGAGTTTCTTTGAATTGAAAATTAAATAGATTTTTAGTTATTATTCTGTTAAATAAATAAATCTTTTTGTATTATATCGTTATTCACAACTTAAAGTAATATTCAATGTTGAGGACTTAAAAGTAAAATAAAATATTGAAAGGTTCACTAAAGGTAAGGAAAAATTTCAAAAGCCGTTCTAAATATGTAAATAGATTTAATTTATTATAATACTTTGTTAATATAATATAATATATACAAGAACAATAATTAACACTTTTGTAATACAAAAGTCAGGATTGTGAATATTTGAATTTTATTTACGTAAACCGAGATTACAATATGGCGCCGCATCTGCAGGCTGGCTCTATGATTTGAGTGACGAAGCCACCTCCAGTGTTGATGACTGCTGTGCCGGCTGAGGGCATAGCTCCATCTACTGCCACGGTACCATAGACAGGGAAGCAGCCACTGACTTTGATAGTTCCACCAATAGGCATATCACCGGTCACAGTGATATCGCCGAATTGAAGGGCTGGTACAATTTCGGTCACCAAGGGAGCGACTTGGGTGGTCTGAACCGGCGCGTATTCAGGAAAGACTGATGTTGCCAGACCATTTGGCAGAGATGTTACGGTGGTAACAGCGTTGCCAGTAGCAACGGTGGGGAGGCCGGGGATGAGTGTAGGTGACAGAGGGTTGTACATGTTGCTTCCCAGGAGACCATTCCCGAAGCCAGGGAATGGCATTGGCAAGCTTATTGCTACCTGGAAAATTAAAGTATGTAAAATTGTGTTTAATACTTAATTAATGTAATGTATCATAATGAATTTTGGTACTAATCAAAATGTCTAGGTACACGACAATTAATAGTTATGTGCGAAATATTAAATGCAATATTTAAATTATATTAAAGACCAATGGAATCATACATTACATTTTCTATGGGCTATACTACTGATAACTTGGTTTTTATTCCAGAACAATTGCATTTAAATTAAATAAATATTATTTCTCGCTGATTACTAAGAGAAGATCTCGCTCCAAAGAACTAGGTCACAAGACGCTGATGGCAAGGAAAATAATTTAAAATAAAACTTACTTGGAACAATACAGCTTGGAGAATAAATAATGAAAGTCTGGCAAACATTTTGAAGATACTATTTCGTTATGAATGAGAAAACACTGCAACAACGCTTTTATATAGAATTACGTTTTTTATCAATTTTATTGCGAAACAGTATGCGTTGTGAAAAGAATAATTTGTTATCAGTGCGATTGCATTGTACTCTATTTCAAAATTATTGGGACATTTTACGCGTGACTTTATGAATTAATGGTTGTTCATGAAAATTGGAATTCTACGAATTTCGAAACATAGCTATAGAAAACGCTTTATGCTTACCACTTATAATAATTCATTTTATTTGACATCAATGCGCAAAGCCTCTGCATTATATTTTCTCTGGACTGGTGGTAGCAATGACTTTTAATTAATTCAGCCATCTGCTCAGATTATTATTATTTGAATTAAAAATGAATATTAAATTGTAGTCCAAATAAATAAAAACGAATTATTGATGTAATAATTCATTGGGTTCTATGAGTTTATCTTCCTAGCTAAATAATTGTATCGTATATGTTCGTCCGGAAAACTGCACTAGGCCAAGCTGGCAGGGGATGGCCTAAACCCTCTCACGTTATTAAAAAGTTCGTGCCATAGCAGTAAGACATTTATGAGTTTTTAATTGATGTCTATATTGACAACTACGACACAATGCTATACGCCTTATCAAATGTACAGATCACGTTAAATCTATGAATATATTACAAGACAAAAATACAATAAAAACGGAAAAAGGCTAATTTTACTCATCTTGGACTTCACAATTTAAAAAGTAGGTGCAAACGTATCTCTTACTACTTCTGGAATTCAAATGTGAGTGTATGTCATAATATCACATATTACTGTCTGAAATGACAAGTGTTTTATAAACTTATATCAGATTTGTTAAAAATTGTTGTTCTTTTGCAAGAAACTAATAACGATCAAAATGGCGAAGCTCAGTATGTAAGTCGTAGCTTCATACGTGCTACGACGTAGCAAGAGCTACGACATGAATGTAAAACAGGAAATATAGCTGATAAGAATTTTCAGCTATAGGGATTACCTATAACTTTAAACATTTTTTTGTATGAATAGATTTCATTTCCATTATAAAATTGTAAGATAGTATATCTTCAATTACAAAACGCAAAACGAAGACCAATACTTCTTCCGTATGAAATATTGAAATAATATTTTATTACGGTATGTTGGTTTTTCATTGAATTTGTCCTCAAAAGTTAACTACACTTTTTTTACTATACCGATTTTTGTTTACTATACCGCCTTGCTTATAAATATTAGTTAATTTAAACTACTTAAACATACTTTGTTTCTTTTTCTCTAACGTCAAAGTGGACGAATAGAGTAGGCCCGAGTAACCTTAAGAGGTAGTTAAATTAATTAACGCTTATAAGTAAGGCCGTTATTTATTTTGATAACATCAAATTTTGATTTTATATTATGTTGACTACCTAAAAGTCTATGATAAAAGATATTTTTTCTATTTATTCTCATTGAATGTCTTTTTATCTATGTCAATAATTGGTACGAAATAAAAAAAACTTGTTTTCACTAAATATGATAAATAATTATAGTTATTTTATATAAACGACCAAGTTTGTGATTTAATAATGTTTGCATCATGTTATTTTCTACAAAAGTATATTCAATAGTTTAATTCACAATAATTTAGAATTCAGCTTTTCTAAGACAAAACAAAAGTCTACCTGTATGAAACAGGATTGCATGCATATTATTAATCGTACCCACAAAAAAAAACCAGACGGTTTGCTTATAGACTCCTAGTACTTTTATACGTAAATAGGTATTTTAATGTTTACCTAATTTTGCACTTATTATCGTTAGTACTATATTATGCCATTGGATTGGGTCAGTGATTACAAGATTTCCAATGATTACTTAAATATTGATAAGGGCGTGTTATAAAAACCTCATGACATTAATAACCTATATTAGTACATTTGCTTTGAGTAAACGGATATCAATATGGAGTACAAAGTTGTTCTTTGCTTTTCTGCTCTGGTTATTCAGGTAAGGCTAAGTTTAATTTGAACAAACTGTCACAAATGCAAGTATGATCTTAAATGCTTAATGAAATAAATAATACGACTTTTGGAGAAGACTTCCTAAATAATACTTAATGAAATTAAATCTCTACAATCCTCACCGTATTTTAATACATAGAGCTACAGCATTTAGATGAAATGAAATATTTATTAAAACATTGATTTTCTTTGCAGACCATCTCAGCACAATGCTTCGGAAACGCGTTCAACGGTTTTGGGGCCGCTTTTCCTGAAGTAAGTCTTCCTGGACCTTTTGGAGCTGGCCTAGGCTGCGGCCTTGGTAACGTTGGATTCAATGGCCTGGGAGCGCCACTCGGCCCTGGCCCTTGTGCTGGCCCTATTCTGCCTGAGCCTATCGTCCCTGCCGCTCTAGCGTCCATGCCTCCACCTGGAATGTCCATCAGCTCAGACAATCTGCTCATTGAAGGACCAGTGGCTATTGCTGGTCGTATGCCATTCGTAGGCTCAGTTACCGTGGAGGGAGTTTTCCCTACAGCTGGTGCTGGTGCAGTTTCCTACGGCTGCGGAGATGGTGCTGTGGGTATCATGGCTGAGGGACCCAGGGCACCAGTAGCCGAGCTCGGATACAGCTCCCTCGGTTGCGGCTCTCGCATGTTCTATTAAGTTGTGAAAATGTAATAGATTCAGTCAGTTCGGTGATAATAATTTATTTTAAATAAAAAAATGTTGTTTTGTTGAAATTATGTACATTTTGGATTTATTTCATCATGCTCTGTAATACTTTGAAATTTTACTCGTGAAAATAATTTTTAGGAGAGTCCGATTTGCGGGCCCTTCAATAATTTAAATACAGGTATTTGTTCATTATGTGCTTGTTTTTATGTATTACTAGCGACCCGCCCCGGCTTCACAAGGGTGCAATGCTGACATTTAATGGATGTTATCATACATATAAACCTTCCTCTTCAATCACTCTATTAAAAAACCGCATCAAAATCCGTTGCGTAGTTTCAAAGATTTAAGCATACAAAAGGACATAGGGACAGAGAAAGCGACTTTGTTTTATACTATGTAGTGATGTTGTTTCCATGTTCTCTCACTAAAGTCTATTTAATGAACTAAATTTATTTATTTATTTATTTTAGTTTTTTACTCCATCTAAAATACCATGTCTTGTCCAAGTAAGATTCTTAGAAAAGTCAATCCCTCATTTACTTATCCATTAAGTAGGCAATATATAGAACTGTTGTTGCCATAATGAAAATTGTAATATCACTACCTAGTGTAGATAGCCTACATCGTTGCACAATAATAATAAGTCAGGGTCATCTCTTGACAGCCCCGTGGCGCAGTTGGCTAGACACCAGCTTGCGAAACGAGTGGCCGCGGGTTAGATCCCCGCACCGAGACAAATGTTTGTTTGATCCACAAATGTTTGTTTCGGGTCTGGGTGTTTGTGAGACCGAACAGTCTCTCGTAGTTTCTGATACCCACGACACAAGACTCGTATCTTAGTGTGGGGTCAGGACTATGTGTGTGACTGTTGGGTGTATTTATCTCTGTCTGATCACGTCTTTATAAACAAAATTCAACAGACACGCACGTACTCCTAATTGTACCTACGAGACGTGAAGTACTCCGACCTAATAATTTAGAAAATAAGACTTTACCCATGTTCCTTATTTCTTTTTAAGAAGGAACAGAAAAGCAACGTTAGGATTCCTTATTGTATGTATACCTAAGGTTGGTAGTAAAACGAATGTCTCACTGTTCGTGTTGAATTATGTGTCAGTATAAAAAATCTGTGCTCTTATACTATTTTTTGTTTGGCGCAGCGCCGAGCAATCCATTGTGCTTAGGGGATTACAAACCGCCTTACTGTTTGTCTTGGTCTAGATGAACGAATATAATGATGTAACATAATAGATAGGTTGCCGTAAAAATTAAGTGTATCAAGATAATTTAAAAAAGGATTAAATCTATACAAAAAAAAAATTGTAAGAAAAGTGTATTAGTACCGAAAACATCGTGATAAAATCTGCACACCTAAAAGTTCTCAGAAATTCCGCCAACCCGCACTAGGCTAGCATGGTGAACTATGGCCTAAACGCTCTCAATGGTAGAGGAGGCACAGGCAGCCCCGCAGCAGGGTTTAAGGGCTCATGATTAGTATTGACCCGAAATACGAAAGGATAATGATAAATTAACGGTGAAAAACACATTTTAAAATCAAGCTTTTATTATGCACGAAAAATTAAAAAAATAAACTAAGAAAACATTCATAAAATTTGTATTTTTTTAAACTTTACAAGTAACAATTTACAAAAGTGTTCGGTTTATCAGTAGAAGTATGATACATAAACATATATTATCTATAACTAGTATATTAATATTCTTAAGTGATCTAAAAGCTCGTCGCGGCCGAGGTCTTTGCATTAACGAAATTGCGCGACAAGCTTTTAAATCACTTAAGAATATTAATATACTAGTTATAGATAATATATGTTTATGTATCATACTTCTACTGATAAACCGAACACTTTTGTAAATTGTTACTTGTAAAGTTTAAAAAAATACAAATTTTATGAATGTTTTCTTAGTTTATTTTTTTAATTTTTCGTGCATAATAAAAGCTTGATTTTAAAATGTGTTTTTCACCGTTAATTTATTTTTAACTTTTTAGTTGGAAATATTTCTAAGTCTATCCATTTCGTAGTCATACCGAAATTCAACTCAATCGGTCCATGAAAACTAGTGTTCCTATGGGCACCTTCCAACTTCTCATGACACCAGATCAACGATACCTTGTTATTATGTTGTCACTAAAAATACAAAGGCATACCAAATTTTAGCTTACTTGGTCCACAGGAATCGGAGTTCCTATGGGCTTCTTCCAACTCCTCATCAGATCAGCTTCATGATACCATATTTTTGTATTATTACCGAAGTTACGAAGACACACCAAATTTCAGTTCAATTGGACCACAAGAATTGGAGTTCCTATGGGCATCTTCCAACTCTTCGTCAGATCAGCTCTATGATACCTTGTTATTATATTGTCACCGAAATTACATAGGTATACCAAATTTCAGCTCAATCGGTCCAAAGGAATCGGAGTTCCTGTGGGCTTCTTCCAACTCCTCAATAGATCAGCACCATAATATCATATTTTTGTATTGTTACCGAAGCTACGAAGACATACCAAATTTCAGCTCAATTGGACCACAGAAATCGGAGTTCCTATGGGCATCTTCCAACTCTTCGTCAGATCAGCTCTATGATACCTTGTTATTATATTGTCACCGAAATTACATAGGTATACCAAATTTCAGCTCAATCGGTCCAAAGGAATCGGAGTTCCTGTGGGCTTCTTCCAACTCCTCAATAGATCAGCACCATAATATCATATTTTTGTATTGTTACCGAAGCTACGAAGACATACCAAATTTCAGCTCAATTGGACCACAGAAATCGAAGTTCCTATGGGCATCTTCCAACTCTTCGTCAGATCAGCACCATGATACCATATTTGTGTATTGTTGTCGAAGTTACAAAGACATACCAAATTTCAGCTCAATCGGTCCACAAGAACCGATGTTTCTATGGTCATCTTCCAACCTCATCATCAGACCAGCTCCATGGTACCATATTATTGTATTGTCATCCAAGTTACGTAGGTATACCAAGTTTCAGCACAATCGGTCTATTGGAAGTGGTTCAAATCTTCATTGCAAGATTTGTAAACATACAAACATACATACATACATACATACATACATACATACATACATACATACATACATACATACAAAAGTGAAGTTAAATAAAAGCTTGTAATAATAAGTTTCATCCTATTAAAAAGTCATTATATTTTCCATTGAATAAGCAATAATTAGATTATAACTTGAGCAAACATGTTATTTCAAATCAGACAGAACATAAACAAAAAATGTGTACTCGGACCATCCAGTTTGAAGTATTTTCGTGTATTTTAAATTCAAGCTGGTACGTTCTACGTGTTTTTCCATTCATTCAGTCAGCCATTCCGCAAGTTAACTGCACTTAGCCCGACCCCGTTGTACATAGTACCTACAGATATGAAGTTTGGGTGCGGCCGCATTGCGTATTTGGCAGCTGTGTACAGAACCTCGCCTTGGTACACACATTTTTCATTGCTTTTAGAATCATTGACACTGGAGTGTTGTGAGCGAGATGATAGAATATGTATCATAGAAATATTTTATAATAGATGTACAGTAGAGGCTGTATATTTAAATGAGCAAAGGTATATCCTTTTAAGTCCCCCGTAAAAGGGGACTGTTTTCGGGCAAAATTTTATCTCTCTAAAATATATACTTTAGGGAGATAAAACTGATGGATATATATTTATATTCAATAAAACCTTGCTTGACCAAACCCGAAAGCTCTCGATGACCCAATTGTACTGCGGGACAAGTTCGGAGATTTAGCGTGTTTTGTTTCTTCTTGTTTATTTATTATCGCATGGTATACGTTATTAAATGTTATGGGTGATTCTTTTTTTTCGTGCATATTCCATGTCCAGTGAAAAAAATGTCATTTATCGACTTATTATCGCATTTATTTTTATACAAAAAGATGTGTAGTAATGGTATGCGTATCTGCCAATTAAATTTGGTAACTAAACTCACGTTTTTAATGAATTTAACGTTCAATAACCTATCAAAATCTCATTTTCTTCGGTGTCCGTTTCCTACTTTCATGAACACTTTCTCGCTTAAGAGAGAAAACGATAATGAATATGAGCAAATTTACCCATATTCAGAATCTACATAAAAAATACTATAGACTTCAATTTAAAATAATTAAAATAACACCTTAATATATTAAAATATAATATCATGAATGTTTGTCATAAATTTTCTTTCATAGCCATCGCTACAACTTCAAATGAAAATTATAAGAAAATGGCTAGCCTTATTCCTGTTATATAATCATAGGCGTCCCCGCGCATTCCTCGGTCAGGCAGTAAACATCGTCGCAAATGCACACTAGTTCCCAGTAAAGAAATATTATCGTGTTAACTGTTAAATTTGGGAATTATTCTGGAATCGTTCTCCATACTATCGTCGATATTTTAAGTCGGTACTTATCATTTTTCGTATTATGTAGTTAGATTTATATTCTAATATATGATTTTTAACATCAGAATATGCTCAAGGTCAATTTATTTGAGGCATATAGACATAAAACTAACTTAAGTGGTAAAACCTCATTACCTGCGCCCTCACTACCTTCGTTTTCCATCGTTTTTAAAAGCGATGGTAATTAGGTCTTTACGATGGCTATTAGATTTTGTTTATGTCAATTGAAACTCTGTGGTTGTGGGTTCAAAAGAAGTTTTGCTTGTGGAATTAAGCTTTCCAAATTCATCATCTAATTGTTAAAAGTGACTTATTATGTTGAAAAGTTGATTAAATATCTAACCAGTATATAGATGATTCTGAATGATACACTTATTTGAACTGGTTGCTACGCTCATCATATCGAATAACAAAAAGCAAACATTGGAACAGAAACGTGAACAAGATAGATTACAAAAACGAAAAAAGTATGAAGAAATTAAGAATGATTACGAAAAATATGCTGCACTGAAGGCAAAAGAAAAAGCTCGCTACTTTAGAAGAAAAGAACAAAATAAAATAAAAAGTGGGGAAGACATGACACCTAGACAAATAAAAATTCAAAGAAAAACATGGCAAGTCAACTCGAAACGTCACTATGCAAGAAAAAAGAAACAAAAAGCTATCCAGCAGCTATTAAATGACAATTCTCTACCAAGTAGTAAAACTGAAATGCCCTTAGTTAAAGAACAAGATCCTCTCTCAAGACCGGCTTCCAATTTCACACTTAATTCATCCCAAAATTGTTTAAGTTCGCGCAATAGCAAATCTTGTCAAAATTGTTACAAGAAGGTATACCTTTGTTTATGCCTTTTGAGATAACTACAATATGGCCATAGGAAGCAAATAAACACCTTAAGACAAGAAATAGACACAGATAAGAAGGAGAAAGATTCTTTGAGAAAAATGGTTATTACATTAAAACAGAATAGAAACAGAAATGTTAATAATGAAGAGAAAATAGACTCTTTTGTAAGAAATGTAAACCAAGATAGGTGTAAAGAGATTAAAAATACACTAATTTTCACTGAAGTCCTTTCAAAAAGTGTTGCACAAAGATTTAAGAGTTAAGGAAAAAAAGAGAAGAGAGAGTTCTCCGAATTAGTACCTAATGACAAAAAATGAAAATTTTAATAAATATAAACTCTTGACACCAACAAAAGCATTTGCAATAAGAAAAAGTAAAAGAAAAACTGAATTAACTAACAAAGAAATCTTGACTCAGCAAAAATTTTTTGAGTTTCTTGAAGACGATGCAGTGACTCGAATCGCAGCTGATAAAAAATAATATATAACAAAGAAAAATGTAAGAATTATATTATAAAGTAAGTAAGAGTAAACTAATGTCATTACCATCCTTAGAGTTATCATTACCGTTTACATACGAATTTTCGAATGCTTATATTTTCATTGTTATCCATAGAAAATCGGTATAAAATAGAAAAAGGTAATACGATACATATAAAGTATTAATATTTGGTAAAAAAAATACATAATTCGAGAATAATTTTGAAAATAAGAAAAGTGACGAAATCTGCACGAACGAGGCGAATCACCCTTATGCTTATACAAAAATATTCTACCTGAAAAACAAAAATGCATTATTTAATTCAATCCACAAAGGAAAATCATGCGAGTAAATTATTTTGCGGTCCGTTTTTAAATAATCCCTTATATTATTATGTACCTCAAATTTCTTTGTGTAAGATTGATTTGCATACACAGTTATTTTCTCACAGACGAAACTCTTTAGAAGCAAAGTAAAGTAAACAGCTATTCACAAATTCTTCCAGCTATATATTACAATTTTTTGGGTCAGTTGATTATTGTGTCTGTGCATCCAGACACACAACAAAGTTAGCCAAAATCGATTAAGTCTAGCGCCGGTCTGCAAGGCAACCCCGTGCCTGGAATGTTTCATGTACTAGACTAACTTTCAACTTAGAAATCCACTTATTTTGCGAGGAGATTATCAAGAAAAGTAGGTATATCTTATAATGTTCACGATGCTTATAGGGTTTTATTGAATCAGGTTAACTTAGTCGCGGAAAAGTGGCCAATATATTAATGATGTACGTTAAATTTGTATTTTTGATTCTTATCATCCGTGTAATTACATACATAATGTCTACAGGTACATTTGCCTATCAAATATTAGATCTGCAAGAAGCACAATGCATTCTTATGACAGGCGGGCTTAAAGAAAATATTTTTAAAGGGAAACCTTTTTATACTACTATTGCACGTAAATTTTAGATAATGTGTTTATGATGATGTAAAAAAACCTATTATTTTATGGACATCAATTTCACCTAAATGAAGTTAAAATTACAATGTACGAGAGGTCGATTATAAAAATTTAATGATAAAGGAATGTTTGTTAGTTTTTAGTGTAAATAAAGTTTGTTGTATGTAGATTTTTCTAACAGACAATTACACTATAGCCATAATTGACATTTTTAAACTTAATCTTAGTGACGTTTGATAGCTATTCGGCGTGTATATCTTTATGGCTGTAAAACTGTCTGGTTAACGTTTAATTTAAATTGTTTCCTTCACCTTTATGTTTTCGTATATATTATTATATGATAGGTAATATAAAATAGAAAATCAATTATTATTGATAAATAAAGTATAATTTATTTAATACACTACATCACATTAAATATGTAATACTAAAGAATTACTTAAAATCCTAAATTGCTGCCGCAACCGCAGGAACCGCTGATGGTGACCACGCCTCCAGCTCTGACGTCACCTCCGAACTGTACAGCACCGACAATAGGAACCTGGCCGGCTACAACGGTGGTACCAGCTACTGGCAACTCACCAGCAACCTTCAAGTCACCGTTTCCAACCCCGCCGTAGTTTCCAGCCATGCCAGGCACTCCAGCTAAACCAGGAGCTACCATACCAGGAGCGAGGCCTGCTCCAGCTAATCCAGCGCCTGCCAGTCCGGGTGCTACCATTCCAGGAGCTACCATTCCAGGGGCAACCATTCCAGGGGCAACCATTCCAGGTGCTACCATTCCAGGGGCGACCATTCCTGAGGCGACAATACCAGGTCCAACCATGCCAGGCGCCATCATTCCTCCTCCAAGACCTGTTGCAGCCAGCCCGTTAGCAGCTAGCCCATTTGGATATCCCATTCCATTGAGACCAACGCCTAGTCCAGGGTTGCCAAAACCGAGGGCGTTAGGATAGCCTACTCCACCGAGACCGTTGCCGAGGGCTACTGCAGGATTGAGAGCCGCGGGGTTGATGCCTTGACCGAAACAGATCTGCAATTAACGATAGAGGGTTAGTTTTTAATAAAAAATATTTTCCAATTCAATCTCTGTGTACCATAAATTATTATTTTTTCTGGATACATGAGTAGAAAAACCTCCTCATATCCTTATGAGACTAAATATAAAATAACTAAAATAAGATTATTCTTTAAAAATAAATAAATAAACGCAAAATATATTACCTGAAGAATACAAGCCTGAAGGCAAACGAAGACGAAAAGGAAAGAAGACATTTTGATGTATTGACTACAAAATTTGAATGATTTGATCAAACCAAGATAGAGCATTTATACTAAAGATTTTACGATTACACATAACTTTATCGATATTATCATAACTAATTACTTAATATCTTGACAAATATCGAATTGTAACAGTTACAAAAGCTTTCTACGCAACATTGTTTTTGAAAGTTACCCTATATATAGAGCAGTGGGTATTGAAGTCATCATACAAGTTTTATTATCAAACAAAAACCTTGAAAATGATGTTCAAATCGACAATTCTTTTCGCTTCTGCTTTATTAATTAAGGTAAGTTAATTTTTTATTCAGATTTAATAAAGGAATGTATGTAAAATAAAATTTTCAACCTAATCTACTAAATACTGCCTTTTAGATTTAGCTATCGTACTTTCTACGCTAAATTTTAATATAAGTACGTATGAAACGAGAAACGAACATGAAACGAATAATTGTATAACTCACAATGTTTTGATATCTTAAAGTACCACATTGAGAAGATGATATAACAGTAATAGTATCAAGGTCAGAATTATGCTTGTCAATTTTGTGAATAAATGGAAAAGGTGTAACGAAATTTTTTAGGGGCTTTTACTTTATATAAATATTGATACTTAAACTAACTTAACATATTTAATCTTTTTCTTTTATTACAGTCCATATCATCCACTTGTCTGGGCAACCCACTACTCGGAACGGGATTAGCAGGCCCATTTGGACCAGCATTGGGACCAACAGTGGCTCCAATTGCTCCGCCAATGGCTTCCAACGGCGGAGGCTTCACAGTAACCAGTGCATCTCCTATCGCTCCTACAGGACTGTCAATTCTTTCTGAGAATTTGTCGATTGATGGCGGTTTGGCTGTTGGTGGACAGCTACCGTTCCTGAGCACTGTCGCTTTGTCTGGAGAGTTCCCGACTGTAGGAGCTGGCGCTGTTTCCTATGGATGCGGAGATGGAGCGATAGGAATTTTATCTGAAGCGCCCTTGGGAACGTTAGGACCTGTGGGCGGACCAGGTGTCTACAGGCCTGGTTGTGGTAGTGTTTGGTATTAAGATTTTATTGTTAGTTTAATAAAATTGTTATTTTTTATTTATTATTTGTTTTATTTTTATATCTGTATTAGTGATAGAGCTAAGGTTGTTTGTTGATGCACAGAGAGACAAAAAAGGGTTCTTGATTTTAAAGTTTCGAAGAAAAGTGTACATGTCATTCTCTTTTAAATTTAACACCTCTTTTAAAATACAGATTTCAGATTTATAAATATCCTACGCGTCTATAAATTTATTATCAATAAGACCACATAACATTTTAGTCCAGCTTACATGGACGATGTCAAAATTGAAATATGAAAATAAGGGCAGATTAATTACATTGATCGTCGGCATTTTTTTATTTGCTATAATTTTTTGTATAGTAGCACTGTATAGACCGGTTGTGGTCAAATAAAACACAAATTGGCCATAAAACGTTTCTTTCTATTTCATTTTTGGTAAGCTTGCTACCATCCGTGTTCTATATAAAAATCTCTTATTTTATGATTACTGGAAAAATGTATTTTATATTGTTTACTGCTTAGAATCAGGTGACCCATGCGCTCATATGAAGGTCGTTGATTATCTTCTTCAAAGTAAAAATGCAGGTAAATATTTGTGATAAAAAGTCAATCGACCTTGAATATTCATACTAATTAAATAATTACAGTTGTTAAACAGATTTGTAACACCGAGATCCGCAAAAAAATAGTTAACAATTCAAGATATAATGGAGTCAGTTTAAGATTTTTAGTTACTTTAGCGAAACTTTATCTTTAGTTAGAAATTTGCCCTTGCCGAAACGAGACCATATTCGTATTCCAACTATAACTAACTACTTACTCCGTATTCTAACTAATTCCAACGATAATTAACCAAACACCATGGTTAGTATTTCAGAGTGAATCTATTCTTACGACTCCGAAACCTTTTGTCCGTTCCATGGCTTATAACTGCGCAATGGATCAACCAATCGTTACTTCTGCGCATGCGTGGACTGTGAACGCGACCAGTATTTTTCCATTCCTCGCCATCCTTAAAGTATTTTCGGAGATTGGAGTGACGTCATCAAAGTTCCCATTATCGACGTTTGTTATGAGAAGATGAGAAAGCAACTCAGGCCTGTATCCTTTCGTGAATATTATAAGTTTTAATGAGTACTGTAGATACCGAAACCTTAACTTAGAAACCTCTCGAAAGACTTATTTTCTGTAACATTGAACAGCTGAACCGGGGTGCTAGTAGTAATCTAATTATATCAGTATTATGCTATGATAATGGGGCTTTCGTTTAGTACAAACAACTAGGTCGATATTCCGATTTTTTTTTATATTTGCGTATAAGTTAATTATAGAATACATTGTAGTAATAGTGTGACTGCCTCGTGGTCTCGCGGTACAAGTATGTGCCGTGCGATCTAGAGGTCCTGGGTTCGATTCCCGGGTCGGGCAAAGTGTTATTGGGTTTTTCCATTAGGAAATTCTCAGTAGCAGCACGGAGTCTGGAAATGTGCCCGAAAAACGGCAATAGGGTCCCTATTACGTGGGACTGATACATACCTGGCGAAATGTGGGTGTAGAAATGCATCTCTGCCTACCCCTTCGGGGAATATAGGCGTGAGGTTTTTTTGTTTTACATTGTAGTAAATGAAATATCGCTCAAGGCGCATAAATGGTTATAACAAAGTAAAAAAAAGTGTCAAGTTAAAAACGAATATTAGCTGATATCTTAAAAATCAAGCTATATTAAGATACTTTTGTGGAGATAACTATTCTACTCTCGTATTCTTTATTAAATAAAACTGTTTACAAAACTACGTTCCATACCGAAAAATACACATATTTATATGTACAAAAGTTTGAAAGGCTAGACTGAACCGGCGTCATTTCATTTTACATTCGGCTTTTCCCCCATTCAGTCAACATTGTTACGAGTACTTTTGTTTCCCCTGGAGCTAGTTACTAATTAGAAGGGGCGCTACTGAAGATGATTCAACATCTTGAATACATTGTTGCTACAAATATTTTATTTATTTGTTTGATATGCCTTGTAAATTATAAGAATAAATATACCGTATAAATGCGATATACAACTATAAACAAAACGTTTCGAACCGGCAATAAAACCTTCATCCAGCGCTTTCGTATGTCCTGTTTCTAATCTCTTTCGCCACTAAATTACAAATGGGTATAATCAAATTAATTTATCAGGTATTTTGCCACATCAGTAAACAAAGAATGTACCTGTTTCTGGGAAGTGAAGATATTGATTTCGTCACGTGCGATAAGTCGAAAGAACGTGACATTTCACTGTTCAGCGATTTTGACATGACACGTGATTATTTTGTTACATTGCACTTTATTAGATTGTACGTATTAATTAATTAGTTTCGGAATACTATTTGCCTTCTATTTTGACTGCAAGACCTTAAAATTGGGTATTCATGTTTTATTTTTTAAACAATTATTACTACTAATTAGTTAGAACTCATGACGTGGGACTTTAAAAATAACGGGTAAAATGTAGATAAAGAAATAGATCCTATGATTACTCCCTCCTGGGATAATTGGCAACATTTATGAAATTCTCAGCAATTTCATGGAATCTAGAAATATACCCGAAAAACTGCAATACCCTATTGACCATTTATTACTTGCTTTATCACCTTGCGTGTTTTTTGTTGACATAATACCTGTCAAAAATACCAAGACTTTTTGTCAATCCATTCATTATCCTACGCTATTTATTAATACATTTTATTAAAAGTCAATAAATGTTAAGTGGACTCCGCGGCTTAGATATTATAATTTGTGCTCCTTTAAGTAATGATTGAGTTTGTGCTTCAATAGTTATCTTAAGCAAATTTGAAATAGTATAGTTATATTTTTAATGACATAAAAACTTTCAAGTGACAAGGAAGTTTAAGGTCATTGTTTAGCGCCTAATATAGTCTCAATAAATGTTATGACTCTTTTCCCCGACATCAACAATAAACTAAATACAGCAATTAAACGTCTTACAAGCATCGCGTAGAAATTTCATGGACATATTTTCTGGAAAGATAAAAATAATTTTATATTACCGAATGCTTATTCAATTTTAGCCTCGTTTGCAAAAATAGCTGCACTCAATTTTATGCTGAATATAGTGCATCAGTCGGCGAAAAATGGTTTACAAGCTATACATAAACATTGGAAAGAGTCTTAGGTTACATAAACTTTCTACCCTTAGAATTTTGTCTCACTAAAGAACTTATTAAGATTTCCAATAGGAACATTATCACTGATACCAGTGTTAATTGCAAATTTTAATTAAATTAACAATTATTTTTTTACCAAATATTTTTACTAATATTTGAACGTGTCATGTATGTATTTGGTTATTCTTCCCTATTTTAACTCCCCAAAACTTTTAAAATAGCCGATTTTGAGATTTTTTAAATTAACTAAGTTTAGTGTCCCTATATATGCGACAATTAACGTTAAACTTCTACAACCGGACCGGACCACCCTTCTGAACAAAATTTGCAAAAAAATTAATTGTTAGTTTTAATTATTTCATCAATCAATAAAAAAATTGTAACACGCAATTAAATGTTTAATTGGAATTGATTCAATTGCAGTTTATTTTAATTGCAATTAATTTTTTAGTCAATTGATTAGTTCAATTAAATGTTAACTGATTAATGCCGAGCAGTGACTGGTACTATGAGTATTTCGAGTATACCAGAACTTTTTGTTTGTCCTTTTTCGGTCAAATTTCTATACTCTATGCTACTATTTAGATTTTTTTATTGAAAAAAAAAATAAGCTAGAACACCTTGTTAAATCCGAAATCTTAAATCACTTAGCAAATACTTCTGCCGCGAGACCACAAGTACGTATTTCTTGCATGAAATAACAAAATTACTGAAAGATGATGTGTAGGTAGGTACTGTTTGATATTAATCAAGACAGCCCCGCGGCGCAGTTGGCTAGACACCAGCTTGCGAAACGAGCGGCCGCGGGTTCGATACCCGCACCGAGACAAATGTTTGTGTGATCCACAAATATTTGTTTCGGGTCTGGGTGTTTGTGAGACCGAAAAGTCTCTCGTAGTTTCTGATACCCACGACACAAGACTCGTATCTTAGTGTGGGGTCAGGACTATGTCTGTGACTGTTGGGTGTATTTATTTATTTTATTTATTATTTAAGTATATACAGATTAGTGTATATTTCGAATTTTTGTTTCGAAAGTATGCAGTCCGCAGAACAACTCTTTAAAGTTTAGTTAATAAATTTTAAGTAGGAGCGTACATTCTACATAGAAAATAATTTTGTGTTAATAGTTTAGCTGGTTGTGACATCGTAAATTAGAGATACCTTCGTCGAGATATCATCTCGGCAGTCGTTGGTACAAACCTCAGATATATAGCTCAGATGTTTAGTGCAGGGCAGCTTAAGTAGTGTCTAGGCTGGAATAATATTGTAAAACTTATTTTTTTATAGACTTATCGTATTTATTAAATATATACTTTTTTGTTTCTAAAAAGTATTTAAAACTTGGATACATTAAATTAGCATATTTTGTCGATAGAACACAAATGTTTTATTTGGTAAGATTAAATTCGCTTCCTCACCAACTCCACCACGCAAGGGGTCTTTCAATGTTTAGGTATTCGATATGTGTATTCGTCCTATCTTAATTTTTTAGTAAAAAGTCCATGGGGATGTAAAAATTAAATAAATTGTAATATAATAAAAATACACCTTTATTTATACATATATAAATAGTCTTATACTACGTCAACATATAATATTTTTAATAAATACCACCCATACCGCCGTATCCTACTCTGCCTCCAAGACCGTTGTAATTCATTCCTGGTGCCATAGCTGGTCCATAGCCAGCGTTCATCATGGGTACTGATGGGGCAGCAGGGACACCTTCCTGTACC